>WEIU01006016.1:78866-105197 GCA_013389925.1 Aegithalos caudatus | reverse complement strand
GGCCGCTGCTCCGCAGGCTCAGCGAGCTACTGGACCGCGCGGCGCCCGGCAAGGGCTGGCGGGAGCTGGCGCAGCGAGCGGGAAGCCGCGGCACGGTGCGGCTGAGGTGAGCGCGGGCAGAGGCGGGTGTTTATCTCTCTAATCCCGTAAAACACTGAAAGTCGACTTGATAAGTGAAGATATCACTGACGGTATCTCGCTCCCAGGCTTGCGTGGCACTGTGATTTAATGAAAGAAACGTTGATGAATCTTTTTAGTGGGAATACGTAACCTTGTATTCCCTTTAGGTAGCTGACATTTTTTCCTTATTTGTGTTGGTTGAATCCGCTGTGATTGAAAGTGCGTGATGACAACAGCAAAGTTGAAACTAAGGTTCAGACGCAGTTAACTACACTGCACTGTTAGGCTGGGCCCCAGCAGTCACTTGCTTACAACCCCTTTCAAATCAGTCTTCCTGTACTTTGAAGTTAAGTCTGACTCACTCTCTACGGCTTCTGAATTAGGCTCATAAAAATAAAAGGTGCTGTACTACTTTTTCTGCTGAGACTTTAAAAGTGAAAAATAGAAGGTTTCTTAATATATTTGCTGAGAATTATGAGGTGTACACATCTCTTGTACCATCCAGCTCACTAATAACCAGTTTCTGTCTGTGGAGGTGTCACTGAATAACCTCTAAACTCCTGAAACTTGAAGGAAGTGCTGCCAACATGTCCAAATCAGCTAGGAATTTCCCATCTCTGTTTTTAAAACTTTTTATTTATCTACAAGTGATTGTTAATCCAGGTTCTTTCTGAGGAAAAAGTATTAAGACAGTCTGTGCTGTGTCTTTCTGACATTATTCCATAGCCCTCTGGATTTGGAGCAGTGTTCCCTCCAGGTGCTGGAGGCAGAAGGCAGTCCCAGCTGGAGTCTCCTGAAGCTGTTGGGGGATCAAGGCTGCACTGTGGTGGAGCTGGCAGAGTCCTTGCAGGCCCTGGAGCACACAGAGGCTCTCCGCTGTCTCAGCCATTCAGGTCAGTTCTGGGCTGTGCTTTCACTGTAGCACTGGATTTTAGATTGGAAACACTCAAGGTAACACTCTGCAGTAACTAAAAACATCTCTAGTGCTATTCATCTTCAGGATAGGGTGAAATTCAACCTCCTGGGAAATGAAAAAAATTCTCTTTGAATAGGACGTGGAAATGAGACCTGCAAGCTCCTTGCCATGCTGATGGCTGCCCTGTTCTTTGGACAGTATGTGAAAAGAAGCTCTGGGCTGAGAACCATTGTTAGGACAATCTTGGGATTTTTAAATTGTATTGTAGCAATGCTTTTCATGCTTCCATCAAGTAAAAGTGTATACCAGTGTGTCAGATAAGGATATAACAATTAGATTATACACAGTTTAACTGTGGAAAGCAGCAAAGTGTTAAATGAGGAACTGAGGTAGTGATCTCCGGTGCTAGGTGTAGAAGGAAGTGATTTTGGGAATTTCAATGTGCTGCAGCTTTTTTGCAATAGCTGCCAGCATGGTCCACTCTTTCAGAGTAATCCTGTGTGTGGAGACAGCTGATAGAACCCACTGCCCTGTCAGGCAAGGTTATGTGATTTTCAAATGCCACGTGCTGTCTGTTTCAGGCTGTTGTCTCGGTGGGTTCTGGTCAAGTTGTACCATCCAGAGAAAAGAATCCTTCCAACAATGATTTTTAAACTTCCTGTTCTGCAGTTGACTTGCCCTCCTTCTTCTGATGACCAGTGGATCTGTTTTTGGGACCATCCTGTAACAAGATCTGTAATGGTTTAGGTTAAGAAAATAACTGCATCATATCAGAGTGGTGTCAGAGTTGCTCTCCTGGCAGTTGAGATTTGAAGTGGAAAATTTTAGCTTGCAGAAAACCCCAGCCCTGTGTTCTGCAGGAGTCAGAGGCATAAAGCTGAAACCAAGGATTCAGCTCATAAGAGTGCATAAGGAATTATAGGAAAACACACTCTGTTAAACTCTGACTGCTTTGACTCCCTTAGGCTGGGCCTTAATCTGAACAGCTCAAAGAAATTGTTTGGGAGTGAGCAAACGCTTAAAACTAGGAAAACTTTCCAAAAAGGGATCTGTGATACCATGAGACATATTATTTCCTTTAAAATAAAAATATCTGAATGATCTACTTTAAATCTTTTATGAGCTCCATCGAGTACTGATCGATTTGCACCTGGATTTTGCATAGTGGAAGACAATTTTGAATGTCTTAAAGTAATACAACTAATTGGAACTGTGCGTATACACAGTAAAAACAAATTATTTTCAAGTATATTTAATGACAAAAATGTTCTTTGCTCCAAGGGCAATTTAAATGAAAATATAAAGGATGGACTTGTATTTCTTCATAACTTTCCTATGTGTAAATTCTGTATTCAAGGTATAAAGATCATTGTACAGCCAGACTCTCAAGCAGTGCTCTCTGGTCAGGTCGTCAAGTTGTGCTGCTGGGCAACAGGACACCCATTTGTGCACTATCAATGGTTCAAGCAGGAAAAAGAGGTAAGAGTTCATAGAGAATGCAGGGTTTTTAAATAGTGAAAATAATACATAATGAATTTGGATTGTCCTTTTTTTAAGACTCTTACTCACAGTGAGAGAAGACTCCTGTAAATAGTCATAAAACATCCTATGAATGTGCTAAAACAAAACAGTGATTCCTTATATTCACACCACTTAATTCCTGGGAGCTGTGAATGTGGAATGGGGCAGAAAGGAAACTGTAAGTTCAGTTGTCTCAGCCTACCAGTAAGTTTCAAGTAAGTGGAGTTGAGGATGGTGTTATGGACTTGGAAATAAATATTATAATGCTTGATCCTGGTTTAGATTAAACCAATCAATATTGAAGTATTTTTGGTTCACCTGTGATGCAGGTTCCCCATGGTAATTCTCCAGAGCTGGTTTTGAGTCCAGTGAGTGTAAAGGATTCTGGCTTTTACATCTGCCGAGTGAACAGTGAAACTTCTTTCATGTTCAGTCAGTGGGCACGCCTTGAAGTTTGTGAATTTCAGGATATGCCTCATGGTGAGTAGCAAAAAATGCCTTCTGAAAGTGCCTTCCTGCTTCCTCAAGGCACTTGTGTCCCTTTTGCTGTGCTTAGGTTGTCTCACACTTCCTTTTCTTATTGCTTCCTTTTCATTTTTTAAGGGCGCTTAATGGATTTGCCTGAAAACAAGTTGTGCATTTGTAATCAGCCTCAGCCACAAAACCTGACAGTGGGTGATGCTTTGGTACTAGAATGTGGAGCTGTTGGAAACCCAATTCCTCATTACCAATGGTTCAGAAATGGATTTCCTTTGGCAAATGGGAGCAAAAATGTCTACAGAGTAAGTTACTGCAATGGGCCACACTTGGGAGCTAATGTTAACCACCTTGAGCTTACCACTCAAAGTTCCCTTGAAAAAAATAATTTCTTGAGAACCTTGATAACTTCTGATGAAGTGCTCACTTGAAGCACTGCTTTTAGTTTTTTTACTCTTTCTTGCCTGTGGGGCTTCAATGCAAGGCTTAAATACTTGATTCAGGTATTTTTGGAGTTCTGTTGGGATGATTGTGATGATGCTTGCTTAGGTAGCTGACGTGGATGTGGGACATCAAGGAACATATTGGTGTCATGTATTTAATGACTGGGAGGATGAAGACAGCAAGAAAGTAGAAGTCATTATAGGTAAGTAGTTTTTCTATTTCATACAGGTCAGCTCCTTTGTCCATTTCTTCCACATCACTAAAATTTATTTTTGAAGCTTTCAGTATTAAGCCAAGCACATGCCTTCTGTATTTCCAGTTTATCCATTTCTTAAAATGCCAGTGCTTGCATCCAGCAAATGGAATTCTAGAGCTTTGGGTTTTTATGGTAACCAGCACAAAAGTGCTATCCCTTTTTGGCTCTGCCAGCATGTAAGTGGCTTGTTAGCAGATTGCAAGCTGCTAAAAACCACTTTAACCCTTGCTGGGGACATGAACTCTGTCACATAGAGTCCTTCAGCAATCAGGAGAGGTTGTTCAAGTAGAATGAATGAACACATTTCAGTGCATATGTATTTGCAGTGAACTGAAGAGGAGCAGATCTGTTTGTATAGCTTCCCGATCTACCTGACAATATTATTGTGTAATTTCCTAACCTAAGAAACACCCCAGTTTAGTACTCCTGAGTTTCAGGAATCATTACTGTACAGTGTTATGGCCAATGCAGATTTACACTCCTGTAAAGTGAGCCAGATTGCAGGGCAGCTTGACAGTGCCCTTTGTCTTCCACCTTGTGTGCTAACTCTCATAACTGAGAGCTCATCTTCCAATTTTTTCCCCTCCTTAAAACACAAGGAAGGAGAGCTATGGCTGTGGAGTGCACAGAAGGTAATGTAAACCTCTAGTTGTGAATCAATTTTAAAAATCAGTGATGAGGATGACAGGTTGTTGAGCATTTTGCTGAAAGGCATGTGTGGGTTAAGAGCTTGGGTTTAAAACACTGATGCATGATGCAAGTCCTTCTGCATGTGCTTCTCTCTTTGCAAGGACACCGTGATCTAGATCACACAGGCTACTTTCTTCTTTTGTGGCATTCAAATGAATATAAAGATCTGGAGATTTCTTTGGTGGGGCTCAGGAGGCAACATCCTAGCAAGAAAATCTGGAGATGTTCAGGAACCTGGGTGATCTTAGAGAGCTGGCTAGAGCTAATTCCAATGTCAGCTCCATGTCTGCAGAAGTGTTTCTAGCAATTTCCTTAGGATGATTTCACTTTTCATTTTTGCAACAGGGAGGAAGAAGTGTATTGTGACCTTTAATGTTGGTACCGTCCCTTGACTACTGAGCATCTCAGAGTCTGCAATATTCACAGCACAGGGGATTGTGTACAATGGTGCCAGGCTGCTCCAAGAGAGCGCTGGTGCTTCAGAGATGTTAGTTTTCCTTTCCCTGCTTTCCAGTGTTCTCAGAATAAGAGGGGAAACCCCTGGTAGCTCAGAATGTTTGAAAATTGTGTCTGAAGTCTTTCTGAATACACACAGCTTCCCAAAATCAGATTTTGTGCTCAGCATGTTGCTTTTTCAGCAGCCCATCTATTCTCCAGTGGGATGATTCTGATACTTTGTTCCTTTTTCCTTCAGCCTACTTGCATGCCTGTGGGACTGAGGTGCTTTAACTGTCCCCCTCCTTGGTTTTGCATCTGCTGTACTGTAATTCTGTGTCTAGCACAGCCTAATGTATCGCTATAGGATTTTCTCTTCTCTGTGTGGAATAAACACAAAAGGTTTGATTTGCAGAAGTGCAAAGGTATTTTAGAAAGGTAGTTTGTTTTCTGTGTTCAGCCTTGTTTAATAATGGCATGACACTTATATTTTTACTAATAAAATGGGGTTTCTGCTTATTGTTTAAACTCTTATTTTATTGATGTTTTCCTTCACAGAAGATTTAAGCGATCTTCAGGAATCGGGTAAGTGATAAGTTTTGAAAAACTTTAGTTTTGCATCTTCACTTTATGAACTTTAAGTTAGAAGTCACTGAAGGCTCGCTGGGTTCCAGTATGAACTTTACAGTATTTGGATATATCTGTAACTGAGATTTGAACCGGATCTGGTATCACCTAGAGAATCATAGGGGTGCTCTTTGTAAAATCACCAAAGACTGCCCATGTACTTACACAGATACGAAGGGAATTCTCTTTCTTGTCTGTGGTTTCTTGGGACTCTCAGTTTTAGCACATTGCTGCTTTCTCTGGTAATTAAGGTGAAAAGGATGTGAGGTGTCTGGCTATCACTCATGGTATGTTGAATGGCATATTTCTTACAGTCATGTTGGAGTCAGCCAATGTGATTTGAAGCCTGTTAGGTGTTTACTATAGAAGTGTAGATCCCCAGTGTTGCTCCAGAGGGGATTATCCCTGATACAGTTTTCTCAAAACTTCAACTCCCAAAGATAGTTTCCTGGGTAAGATATCAAATACGTTTATGTTTGCCCAGCCTGAAGGGCTTCTCTGTCATACTGTGTCATGTTATCCAGGTGTACCACTCTGGCACACTGCTTACTGCTTCTCTTGGCACAGCATTGGCCCTGCCACCCTCTGTGAAGTACAAAATAAAAGAATTTTCGCATCCAGATGGGAGTCCCTGCTAAGCATCCCCCACCTTGCATGTCTACATTTTGTTTGGAGAGGATGAACTGTCACTGAAAATGCCAATGGGCAGTTTGTGACATTCAGCATCTATTCTTTCCTAATCTATAGAACTAGCTACTCACAACCTGTTAGGTTGTTTCCTGGAAGAGAGTGAAGAAAACCAGCTAAACAAAAATAACAATATCAACAAAACACCCCCAAACCCCATCGAAACAAAAAGGGGGCTTTTTCTTGCATTAAACTAGCAAAGCATTAGACAAAGCAGTGCCACTAGACTATGGCTCTGGGGAAGATGAAGTTCATTTTCTGTGGTCACTGACGTGCTACTCTTTTCTTCTGTTTCAAGCAGACCCACAAGAAGAATCAAGTCACAGACCTGTGGGTAAGTAGTTTTCTACTGAAATGACTGCATGTATTTGGCACCTGGGAAGCAGATTTTGCTGCTTCTGAGTATTGCTGCTACTGATACTACCAGTGCAGGAGCTGTGGGGCAAATAGAGAGCTGCAGGGAGGGAGATCTGTGGGTATTTGTGTAGTCATTTTAGAATGCTTGCTTGCCCTTTCAGGAGTAAACTCTGCTGAGGGCACCAGTATTTTTAGTGACGCTGTGAAGTGTCTGCAGCTTCTCATCTGTTTCAGTTTACTGCTTCAGATTCCTGTGGCCAGGCGTGTTACTCCATTCCTTTGAACACTTGGAGGCAATGGTAGTGGGATGATGTGATAGAAAGGATTGCTCTCCTGTCTGCTGAGGAGGTGCTGTCCTTGCAAACTCTGCTCTCCCTGTTCCGTCACGCGGATGCTTTGATGCTGAGCTGAAGCTCATAAAGAGATGGATAGCACATGTGATATGAAGAATACTTGCTAGGTTTTTTAATCACATTCCTAAATTTGCAATTTAGACTTGAGTGGTCAGGCATGTTGTCCTGTTGATACCAAACCAGTTGGAAAGGCTGCTGGCCTCTGTCAGAATTTTATGGTTCTTTCAGTTCATGTCAGGGGGAGTGTAAGTGCTCCCCTCTCATGTGGGTAAGTGTTTTTTCTTCAGGCTGAAAAGAGAGTTGAGCTGTGTTGTTGATGTGGGATGACTTGTAAAATCACATAAAATATTGTGCCTGGAGTTAGATTGGATAGTCTTTTCACTTTGGAAAACCTTACATTTGAAGGTGTTGAATCCATGGAATATATAATGTGACTTTTTTTTTTTTCTCTGTGTGTCTTGGCAGCCACAGACAAGGTGGCTCTGTTAATAGGAAACATGAGCTACTGGAATCATCCCCAGCTCAGGGCTCCAATGGTAGATGTCTATGAATTGACCAGTTTGCTAAGGCAGCTGGATTTCAAAGTTGTTTCTTTGCTGGATCTTACTGAGTCTGAGATGCGAAATGCAGTGGATGAATTTTTACTTCTCCTGGACAAAGGAGTCTATGGTAAGGACACATAAAATCCCTTCTGAAGTAGGTCGTTTTTGTATGTATCAAGTAGCAAACATCTGGTATTTGCCTCTGCTAAACAAACTTCAGGGTAGATATGATGTATACAGAACAGGAAGAATAAGTTAAAGGCACCCACCAGCATATCCTCTGACTGGTTAAAATGTTATTGTTCCTGTACTTTTAGAACAGATCAAATGTTTGAACTTTATTCTTTAACCACACCTAAAACTGCAGTGCAGGCTTTTATTTTGTTTGATAGTACTGACAGTACTTTGCTTGCCTAGATTTGATTTTGGGGGCCAAAGCACAAGACAGAACTGGGGGAGAGCAGAATGGAATTGATGCATGGAGCAAAAGTCTTGCATGGAAAAGGCAAAGAGTGATCTAGTTTGGAGTGTAAGAAAAGTTCTTACATCTTCCACTGACTGCCACTATTTTGTAATTTTTCTAAGACCAGAAATTATTTAGGACAGAGAGAAAAAAGTTTTCCCAGGTCTCTGTTTAATAGATTGCAGAATTCCTGTAGTAAAAGTCCATTTGAGAAGACATTATTTGATCCCTTTTTGTAACACAAGGTCAGCTTATTTCTTAGCATGACTTTTTTTTTGTTTGGGGTTTTTTTTGTTTTTGTTTTTGTTTTTAGGGTGTGTTACCCAATGCTCTGTCTGTGCAGAACTGCCTGCTCTGACATTTGGGCATTTATATTTGATCCAAAACCTGCCTGACACGAAGCTTTGGTCTGGCAGGACCACGAGGCTTTTCAGAGCAGTTTGCTTTTATTATTCCCTGGGAAGTAGATGGGCTTATCTGTTTGGGTGAGCTTTGAGATTTTTGCACCTTCTCAATTTTTCTCTATACTAGTGGGCATGAATGTAAAGTACTGAAAAATAAGGTACTGAAAGGCTTTAATGAATTTCTCAGCAGCACCATATGAAAGTTCTTACATGGCATATCTTTGCAGTTGTACTTTTCCAGCCAGTTGATATAAAAGGTAAGCTGAAGAGTTTTTCAGTGGTGTTTGGCAATAACTACTTCAGTTTAAATGATCACTTTGTTCTTTCTGCATGGTGGCTATTAATGACTTAAAGCTTATAAAAGATGCTGTCAGTGCACAAATAGGTAATGATTTACTGCCTTTTCTAGTGGGCATAGCTTCAAATAGAAGAGACTTAGTGACTACTGCTGTTTAGTCCCTGCTACATATAAACCTGATGCCTACTAGGTTGTGTAATTCTGGCTTACTGCCAGGAAAGTGGCATTTCAGATGCTGTTCCTTAAGGGCAGGAGTAGTAAACAAAGTGATGATGATTGTCTCCTCTGCTGTCTTACTCTGTGCTGTTCTAAATGTAGGTTGCATTTAAGATTGTATTCCACACAGGGTAAAAGCACAGACCCATGTATTTGAAAGGCTAAAAATATTTAGGCTGCTTTCTTTTTAAATGAGAGGGACTGAGGGAGGGAGGGAGGCAGATACCACTTAAATGCTGACGTCTCTGAGGAACATGAGCCTACTTAAAATTGTTGTGTGCGAGTCTCTGTTGAGGCCCTCCAAACATGTTTACTCCACTTACCCCAGGTATGTGCAGATTTATTTCTGATCGTGAGCTCAACGTATTAACTGTTGCAGGTACTTGCCACATAGCACAGTCATCTGCCAAGGAGAGAAGAGGAATGTAGTCAGTCAGTCCAATTACTTACAGAATATATGCTCAGATACATAAAATCTCAAATATAACCCTGAATTAGGTCCAGATTCAAACTCTGGAAATCACATTGACTTTCCTTTTAATTTAGGGCCTGACACAAGGTCATGCAGTTGCACTTGATACCATTTTTAGCTCTCTCAAAGCTCGACAGGCTCAGGTAGCCCTCATATTTTCATTTCTTGTAGCTGTGAGTAGTGAAAAGGTGAAAATACCTCGCACGCCCACCTCCACAAGCTAAATTAACAGTAGATCATCTTAGTATGTTAGGGTGAGGCTTATTTTTGGTTTTCTCTGAATGTGCCAGCGTTGCAGTGACTTAAATTTCTCACCAAATTTTAGTAAGGATGACAACTTACATGTAAGAATATCATATCTTCAGCCAGCATAAATTGTCAGATTTTTGTTGACTTCTATTTAGCTGAGCACTATATTCTAATTACAGATCTCACCCATAGACTGCTTTGACTAGAGAAATAAAAATTCTTTTTAAAAGATGGAATTTGCATCATTAAGGAAAACCAGCACTGGCAATAGGCAATAGGAAATTTCAACTAAATAGTACAAGCTTCTGGTAACTGCATTTCATGGCAGTCGAGATTATTGATTCTAAGATCATCTCATCTTCATGCAAATTTATATGACTTTAATATTGGATATTTTTATTCATATAAGGAAAATCTAAGTCCTAGCTTGCAGTTCCCTTTCTCAGGGTTGAGAAAAACTTTCTTTAATTCCCTGATCAGGTTGGGTTTTTTTCCACAAAAATATTGCATGTTTTATTGAAGATTCTAAATCTTTAAAATGTTGTAGACTGCTGTGTAGTGACACATGAGGGAAATGATGGCAGGATAATAATTTCTGGCTAGGTAAGCGTGCAAGGAGTTTGTTTGTTTAGTAGACCCAGAAGAGTCATGATTCTGTAACTAGGAGATACAACTGCAATCAACTGAACATGAGCTATTGGTAGTTGGGTAATGGAGATGTGCTCTGGAGTCCTACCAAACTCTTCAGCATTTTTTTTTTTTCTGTCTATAAACTGCAGACTTACTGCTGCTCAGAGCTGTGTAATTGCACATGTGGAGAAGATGTTTTACAGTTGGCCCATTCCCTTGTTCCTGTCTGTGAGTTGCACATCACACATAACAGACTGTCTCTGTTAGAGCTCATAGCTACTTAGAGCACTTTAAGAGTACTGAACGTGGTGTGTTTATGCAAATATGTAACTGATTATTGCATGTTTGATTTTTGTGCTTCTTTTAATTTATTGTGTTTTTGCATTGTGGAGTTGATGTTTATGTGGCTTGGAGTGGCTTCAGTGACCTCCCTGGCCCACAGTCAGCACCGTGCATGACGGTTTTGACACACTAAAGTGGAAAGAAGTGTCTGCTCACTGTCACACCCGTTTTGAACTCAGGTTTGTTATACTATGCTGGCCATGGCTACGAAAACTATGGGAACAGTTTCATGGTTCCTATTGATGCCCCGAATCCCTACCGCTCAGCAAACTGCCTGTGTGTGCAGAACATCCTGTGCCTGATGCAGGAGAAGCAGACGGGACTCAACGTGTTCCTGCTGGATATGTGTCGCAAAAGGTATCTCCTGCGTTCCTGGGTGGTGAGAGCTGATCTCAGCTCTTTGGGATCTTAACAGAAAGCTGGGCCTCCTGCTGATGAGAAGCCTTTAGGCTGAGAATTCACTGTACTCTAAAGTTCATGGTGCTGACTTTTGTATTTGAGCAGTCAGGATTCATTCCAGACTTGTAGGAGTGAAACAAATTACTGGTTCTGAACTCTGCTCTTCTTTGTATATTGAATTTGTTGCCATTATTAGTTCTCAAATTATTATTTTACTTTCTTGTGTTTCCATTTATTACAGAAATGAATATGATGACACAATTCTTATCTTGGATGCTCTGAAGGTTACGGCCAACATTGTTTTTGGATATGCAACGTAAGGAAGTTTTTCTTTTCCTGTGCCACAGAAATGACTGAGTTTGTATAGGTGATCTTTTTCAGAACTGTGCTGTCTGCCAGTAACCTTGGTCACTTTTCAAGTTCAGCAAAGACTGCTGAATAGAAGTAGTCAGGAGCTTTACTGAAGTTGTCTATAATAAATTTAAGCTCCTGATATGAGCAGTTTGATGGACAGGTCTATCTAGTCTGCGATGTCATTTTAAGAGAAACTTCTATCAGCTGCTTGCAAGGGAACACAAAGTCCAGGCCTCGGACACAACCTGGTTTTCAAATTGTAGGTTTCTTTCCCCATTCCCAATATAAATTTACTCGTAATCATGCAGGTTTTTTAGTGTTCTTTTCCTCGTCCAATGCTGATGATCTCACAGGTGCCAAGGAGCAGAAGCTTTTGAAATTCAGCAGTTGGGGTTGGCCAATGGAATCTTCATGAAGTTCCTGAAGGACCGTTTGTTAGAAGACAAGAAAGTCACTGTTCTGCTTGACGAGGTTGCAGAAGGTGAACTCCAGCTTACTGCACTAACCGTGTCCTCAGTCTGCATTACTGAAAACAACTTTGCTTCCATGTCCTTCTTCTCATGGTGAATGTGTTACACTACTTAAATCTCTTTCTGGTTGTGTTTTGTTCAAATAGCAGATGCTACTGGACAGCATATTAACAACATTCCTGATGGCTGAGCTTCTTGAATAGTGTTCAGTTTTATACTTTCCTCTTCAGTGAACCTTATTTGCTCTGAGTACCTTTCTCAAAGCGTGGAGCTTTGAATTGTCCATGCACAAAACTGCTCTTCTATTCTGTGCTGCCAGCTGCTTGCGGTAGTCCATCATTTGCGTGTTCATTTAAACAATTAACATAATCCTCCTTGCCTCAGAGTGCTATAGCAGTGATAATGATTGGTTCTCAAGTGCAGTAAAAAGGGGAGTGCTCTGTGTTAATTCGCCTGGTTCAGCAATTGTATTTTTGAGTTGATGGGAGAAGCAATGAAGTGAAAAGTGTGGAGGGAAATCATACTGCTTGTGTGGAAACACCTGCTCCAAGCACAGAACAGTGTCACACTGGTGTGTATAGGTGCATCAGCCCAGCTCTGCCCTGGGTTCAGCAGCCTCCGGCAGCTGCAGGTCACAGAGCTTTGTGTTCTGTTCAAGAGTGCAGGGAAAGACTGACTTGTCGGGCAGCGTGACAAGCACTGCCGTGAGTATTCCCAGGTGTTGGGTGTCGGGGAGTACAGAGGTGCTGTGCAGACAGTGCCAGAGGAATGTTCCCATTCATGTTCCTGGAAACAGCCCCCATGGAAAAGGCAGCAGCCTGCTGGCGCCGTGGTTCTTGCTGTGCCTTTGCCACAAGAGTGCAGTGCTGGCTCATGGTCAGCTTGGTGGCCACCAGGTCCCTGAGGTCCTTCCCTGCAGGGCTGCGTCCCAGTCAGTCAGGCCCCTTGTGGACCTGTGCAAGGGATTATTCCTGCCTGGGAGCAGAACTTGGTGTCCCCTGTTTCTGGACTTCATGACATTCCTCTCTTCCCAATTCCACAGCCTGTCCGGGACCCTCTAAAGAGCAGTACAGTCTTGTGGGATATCAGCCACTCCTTTCTGGTTTTAATCATCTGCAAACTTGCCTATTTTTGTACCGTGGAACTCTTCAGTAGACTTCAGGGCTGTTGCTGTCTCTGTAGTTACTGCCTTGGTTCATGCATCAGCTACTTTTCCTCTCTGTCTGTCCTGACATGTGGGTCATTAGTGATGCTGTTAAATAATCAATATTGGGCCCTTGTATCTAAACCTAAAATACTCGCCTTGCCCCCAGTTCTTTGGAATAATCTCCTCCAACAGAATTACTCACATTCTTGAAATTAGTTCCTGTAATTAAGACTTTAGTCAGAGCTGTGATGCTGCTTGGACTGGCTCTGAGGAACAGGGGACAAAGTTGGCCAGGCCACGTGCAACCCCTCGGGGCTCTGGAGAGGTGCTTTGGCCTTCAGGGAAGGAAGAGTTGAGCAAGGAATACTTGTAAAACTGCAGCTCTTGATGGATGTGCTGGCTCTAGCATAACCACAGCAACCACACATTGCAGGAAGGTACAATTCAGTTGGAATTGTAGCAGGATTGATTTTGAGAGAACTTCTCTGCATCTTGTTCTTAGATATGGGCAAGTGTCCCCTTACCAAAGGCAAGCAAGCCCTGGAGATCCGCAGCAGCTTGTCAGAGAAAAGGGCATTAACTGATCCTGTTCAACAAAGCACAAAATCTTCTGCAGAGTCCCTGGCACGGAACCTGCAGTGGGCCAAAGCTCACGGTACAGTAAAGTCTGCTTTTAGATGATCCTACTGCCATGATGGGAGAGCCTGTGCTATTGAATGGAAATGGAAGAAATTCAAGCTTATAGCTAGATTTTCATTACTCTGTTCGGTTGGAAATTTTTGTATTGGGGTTTCCCCCTACGTGAGATAGTAATGAACAAGGTGACGTGTAGAATTCACGTATACTCAGTACATTTAAGACCTCTCAGACACTGGTGGGGACTTACGGGTTGTCTGCCTTCAGGGACAGTTTCCCAGTACTGCATGTCTAGCAGTGACATTGGTAAGATGTTGTAGATCTCATTCTAAAGTCATCCCCTGAAATAGCTAGGTGAACTACATGGCCGATGTGCGTGATCAAAAAAAGTTGTCAATGCAGACACCTAAGAAAAATAAAATAAGACTGGGATGGGTTCCAGGCTTCCTAGCCTTTTAAGAAAGGCAGTGGGGTTTGAGACCTTTTTACCTTTTTTCACCTAAACTTGTTGGAGTACATCTTCAAATTTCTTTTAACACTTGGGGCAGAGGGTCATAGGAAGACTCTTTCAGAGATGCAGATGTTTATTTGTGATACCAAGCACTTAATTCTTGTTTGTTAAATGATTGAAAAGGAAAAATACATATGCTAAATTTATATTTAGACTGTAACAATGTGTTATTTATTGGCAGAGCTTCCAGAAAGTATGTCCCTTGAATTCCAGTGTGGTGTTCAGATTCAGTTGGGGTTTGCAGCCGAGTTCTCCAATGTCATGATAATGTATACATGGATAGTTAAGAAGCCCCCTGAAATCACAGCTTGCAGAGCCCACGTCACAGACTTCCCACTCGTAAGTGCTTCCTGCTGCTGTCTCATGATCTTGCTCCACTGAAGTTGAAAATGTTCTGCTCCACCCATATCAAGCTGCATCTTGCATAGTAAAATGGGTCTAAAGTGCTGCAACTTCTCAAACTGGAAGAAATACTATTTTATGATCTACAAAATTCTATATCATCAATGAAGTTCTCTTTTTTTCCTTGCAACAGGACTTAGATGTAGATCCTAAAGAGGCCAATAAAGGAACTCCTGAGGAAACTGGAAGCTATTTAGTATCAAAGGACCTTCCCAAACACTGCCTCTACACCAGGCTGAGTTCACTGCAAAAACTAAGGGTTAGTATAATCTATTCTTTACAAGTTTGCCCAGATAATTGACACTATTTATGTTGCTTTGCAGTTCTACTGAGGCAGTTCTGTATTGTTATTGCAGTAAGTTCTTTGGAGGGAAAGAATGGATAGTAACACAGTAACAGTGTTCAGACATTAATTTCATCTGGAAAGTAAAATGCAGGGAATTGGTGCATATGCAGTCCTGAAACTGGCATGCAAGGCCCTTTGTATTTTCTAGGCCCATGCTGAACTTGGCCAAGGTGGTTATTTTTGTGCAGATCACCTCTTGCATGCTCTGAGGGTGTTCCTGTGCTTTTTAGGAAGAACATGACCTGAAGCAGAGGTGCCTCTTGCAGTCATTGGTAGGAGATGACAGTGTTGTGTATCATCAGCCTGTGCTCCCGGGCACACAGTTTTTGAAAGGTTCTCACTTCAGCAGAGTGGGGCACTGCTAAGTATCTCTGTATCTTTGTGTCGTGAACATCTGTGCCAGACACACCCTTGCATGTCTTCTGTAGTGCCTTTGGCAGTTCAGGTAACACACGTGCTTCTAGAAATACAGACTGTTCAGTCAACAAGTAGTGTCCAAAAGAGGACCTCAGCAAACAAGGCCTGCCCATTGTGTCTCTCTAGCTCCTAAAAAGGTCACTCTGCTTCTCCAGGACACCAGAGCCTCTCTAAGGGTTTTCTGTAGTGTTTATTTGGAGAGAAAGTATAACTTTTTCTCTCCCCCTCTTTCCGCTTTTACAGGAGCATTTAGTCTTCACTGTTTGCTTGCAGTATGAGTATACAGGAATGGAAGATACAATGGATGAAAGAAAGGAAATTAATGTTGGGAAGCCCCTTATTGCTAAATTAGGTCTTCACCATGGATTCAAAATCAAGAACTGTCCCCAGACCTGCTGCTTGCCTGGTTATCCTTTTCATAATCCAGAAGAATCGAGTCCAGAGGCAGCTGAATACTACATCCCTAGTCATTGCCAACCCAATTCCTGTCCAGGTGTTTACCATCCAAACTGTGCCTGCTCAACCAGCATCACACAACCAGAGGCATGTTCCTGCAATGGAACTTCCAGGATACTGGCTTCAAGACATGAAGTACAGCATTATTCACCCACTGTGGAAAAGAGTAATGTACCAGTAGAGACCACTGATGATACTGTTGACTTGGAATTCTTCCTCTCTGACAGCCTTAGCTTCTCTGAACAGCAATAGCTGGGATGTGTTTGGAATACACCAGTGTGGCACCCTTGAACCCTTGGCCTCCACACTGCCCCTCCATCTTCTGGAGTTTGGAGACTTCTGGACAAGGCCAGAGTAGGTGCTGAGAATGAGATGAAAAGTAGGTGCTGAGAATTGTGATGAAAATTTCTTATATCCTAACAGACAAAACTGGACCAATAGATTTAGGAATGAAAAATGCATGAGTTTTTTTTAACCTATTTGTTGTTTGGTACAGGGAAAAATTGGAACTGCTCAGAGTTTCCTATTCTGTTCTTTGGCCACCGCGTGTTAGGATCAGTCACTGATGTTCTGGTGCCTAGGATGTAGCCAAAAAGCAGCTCTGACTGCATTCCCCTCTGTGATTGTCAGATGTCCAGTGTCTGGCACCATCTTAGATGGATCAGATCTGTGCAAGGAACCCAAAATCTGAGGAGCCAGAAAACTGACATCACTTTTGTTTTTAAGATAACTACAGATTATCAGAGGGAGCAAAGTCATGGAATCATACTGTGGTGGATTGTTTTTATTATGATTTATTTTTCTTTTGCACAACATTCTTAGGATTTTTGCTGATCTGATATCTGGTTTTTCATATTCTGGAAGAACACTAACTGGAAAGATGAGGTAAAGTGTCTGCTCATAGCAAGCAAGGTATTGTATGGTTAGTCTCACAGACATGCTGAGGGCTAAAACAAGGATCACAAGAAAAGTGATCTTTTATTAGGTCCTTGAACATCTTGATGCTTTGAAAATGTGAAAATATTGGGGTGTGAGGAAACTAAAATCAAAGGGAGTTTTCAGACGGGCAGTAGCCTCTCCTACACTGGTAATACTGAGAAGAAGAATTGCTTTAATTAAGATCACCATCATAAAGGCACAATAAGTGGATGTTATTGAGGCAGACAAGCCAGTTTCAATCTCCAGTGCAGTACTGTGATCTGATGGCCTGGCAATATGCTGGATGGGCACTGAGGGATGTCCTGGTGTGGCCATAAAACTTTTGAGACAGGAATGTAATGCATCTTTAACTAGATCTGGTGATCTTCAGGTTGCTCTGTGCTGATAGGCAGATACAGCTACATGGATATAGCTCTTTCCAGGATGACAGCCATTGCTTGAAGTAATCTGTGCATGAGCTTGAATTTCTGTTTTCCTTCTGCAGGGTGTTAAATAGTGCCATGCCTATTAATGAATGAGATGTACCTGCAGTAACTATTCTGCACAGTTGGCTTCTAAATCACATTATGGCTTGAGACATGGTCTAGGAGTGTAATACTTCGCTAATACTTTGTCAGTTTCCTGATTTGTATAAAAGCTTACTCTTTTTTCTTACTGTGTAATAAACTGTTGTCCACAAAATTATGTATCTGTGCATATGTAGGTGCTATATTCTTCTATTCCTTCCAGCCTTAAAAAGCTCAAAACGTCACTAAACCAAAACATGTAATGGAAGAATTTCCTTAACAGAAAAAAAGGGGAAATCTGAATCATGAGCTTCAGCTCAAGGTATACAGATCTGGGCCTGGGCTGATAACCCTTGCTCCTCGAAGCTCAGCCCTTGCCTCTTGAGAAGTGCAAAGGCATTTGATCTTTAATAGTTACCCTTGGACATATTTGTATATGCATGTATATACTTCCTTGTGTGTAAATTGATTTAAATCGCCTATGGGAAGTATAGTATGGATATTTCCATCTTAGATCTAGAATTAAATTCCTGCTGTGCTTATAGGAATTGAATCATTTCACAAATGTTAAATTAGTCAGCAGTTAGGTGCTGTTAAATCCTTCAAGTGTAAACCCCTGCCCGAGCCTGAACCCTATGACTCAGCAGCAGGGCCTCCCTTAGCCTTTGGCATCCATGGTGTCTGTGTAAATCATTCTACATTGATTCTAGACAGATTTTCATCACTGTGCATCATTCCTTTTGCACAGTTACATTAAACCTGGTTTTGCTAATACCTTTAACAGAGGTTCTCTAAGTGACCTAAACCAGACTTGTCCAAATGAGAAAACTTTATCTGTTGGAGCCCTCTTTAAAAAGAGAATGGTGATGGGAAGGCATTTTCTCACTGCAGCACTGTCTTTAGGAACTGGTCTAACTGTTTTAATCATTAGTGTTCAGAATTAAATACTCTGGTTCTTCAGCACAAGCTGCAAGCAGCACCCATTTCCTTTGGCCTAGGTCCAGGAAATCACTGTAAAAGTTCAACAGGCATAAATTAACATTTCAATGTCAGTGAAATTGGTGGGATTAAAAGACACGCCTAAACCTAGGCAGCTGTTACAGCTCTCTTTGGCTTGTGGTACCCTTTCTAAATTGAAGCCTCAGGGTTTGTTTTTTTCCTCCAGTGCAGTTATTGGGAGATAATTGTTTTTTGCTGAAGTATCTGGTAGGCTAAATTACTTTGCCCTCTGCATTGCTGTATGGTTTTGTATAACTTAAGTTGGATTGGACTTAAAGTTTGGACATTAACTAGGTTTGGACATTAGAAGAAAGGTTTAAGGTAATCCCAGTAAACTCAGGCTTCTCTGGCAAAAGAAGGGTTCATGTGCTTCAGAAGGGCCTGGACTTCTTCCATTGTCCCTCACCACAGTGCAGTAAAGTGGGAGTGCATTTACCTTCTCTACCTCCATAGAGTTCTGCAGGCTGACTCCTCTTGTTATCCTGAGAGCCCTGAAACTGCCCCTGGCTCCAGAAGACCATCTGCACCATGGATCTCTTCAGTAGACCTCAGGGCTGGTGTTGCTATCTCTGTAGTTACTGCCTTGCTTCATGCATCAACTACTTTTCCTCATTCTGTCAGCTAATTTGTAACTTTGGCAGCTCTCATATGCAGTAAGCTCCTGGGCCATGTTCACCTTGACATAAATTCCTCACTGCTGTAATGCGGGTATGTTTCAGTATTCTTCCTTGCATAGAATTTTAATTCAGGAACAGTAAGATCTCCTCACTTTTTAGGGTTCAGCATTCTGAGCTCCACGGTTTTTGCTGGGAATTGGAAATAGGTGTAATGTATCAGGTGGAGGAGAACAGGTTGGGAACATCAGGGAGTTTGGTTTCTTGGATTTTTTTTAAAGATTGTTCATTTAGTAATTGCAATAGTCTAGGAGTGGAGTGAGGACACCTCCATGTTGTGGCAATTAGGCAGTTACTTATTTCTAGGGTATTGCTGCAGCAATTTAGTCATACCAGGCTTATTTTAAGAGCTAATGAGAAGAAATGCTTTCTCCTGTCCTTGTTGTTAGCACACAGTGAGCAGGAGCCCCGGATCCCTGTGGGGGTGTGTTACCACAGCGACCGGCCTCCACATCTGCAAGCAGATGTGGGAGGAAGCAACCAGGCCTTCCCCATCTGCCCTTCAGACAGAATCTGCTGGCACCCTGCTTTCAGCTTTCAAAATCACTTGCACTTAGGATAAAAGTCTTCAACCTGTTATGCAAATTGTTTCACTACACATAAGATCAGGCAGCTCTCAGATGCTTCCTGGGCTCTCTGATGACTTAACATGATGGTTATGATTTATTCCATCTCTCTAAACATGAGCCAGCTCTGCTTCCTGACATCCTGTAAGAGGAGGGATGTTGACTGTGCATGGCAGGACAGCACAAGTCACAGACTCACTGAATACGCTGAATTGGAAGGATCGTGGAGTCCAGCTCCTTGCCTTGCACAAGGCCATCCCCAAGAGTCACACCCTGTCCCTGAGAGCGTTGTCCAAACACTCCTGGAGCTCTGGCAGCCTTGGGACTGTGACCATTCCCTGGGGAGTCTGTTCAGTGTCCTCCCCCCCTCTGAGGGAAGAACCTTTTTCTAATATCTAACCTAAACCTAACCTAAACCTCCCCTGCCACAACTTCAGGCCATTCCCTTGGGTCCTGTCCATGGACAGTCTTCTTCCTGTCTTCTCCACAGAGAAGGAGCAAGCCACTTGCCAGCTGGAGTGAGTTTTACTTGGAATGAGGTGCTTTACCCCCCATTCTGGTGTTGCCTTGCCATCAGCATCTTTTATCCTTTTCTGATCTGCTGAGAAGAGCCATGTTCCCAGCAGGCCCTTAGTACCCTGCATGTGCTGGGACACCTTTACACCTCCCATCTATAAAACAGTTCATGGGAACTCCTCATCTCTGCTGCTGGCAATCCCTTCTTTTCTTTATAAGCTCTGATAAACAAAAGCCTTTTTTTGTTGTTGTTATGTGGAGACTGTAAGTTTCCGTAACTGGAAAAGCTCTGTCTGATGTCATGCAACAATTCTTAACAGAATAGGATAGCAAAGGTGGCTTAAACCCACGTTTGTTACCTGAAGGTTCCCAAGAGAAATAATTGCCCTTTCTCAACTAATTTTGTTTACAGTTATTTTCCTTTTAGACTATTTAGTTACAGTATTATTGCTATAGCCTCGATACTAGTCAATAGTTACAACACAGTTAATATAACTCATATAATAGTTAATATATTAGTTAATATAATAGTTATATTACAATTAAGTAATAGGGCTGTCTTGAGAATGGTATTAATAATGTTTTTCCTTATACAAGTGATCCTGAGTCACTGGTGACAGCAGCTTCTCAGGCTGGCAGATGGTGTCTCTTTAAGAAAACATGTTTCCTTGCCTTGCCCATCAGTTCATTCCCAGACTGAGCAAAGAGAACTCACTAGTAGCATCTGTTGATGGAATAGTTCCTGTTAAACTCCATCTGCCTGCCAGCTCTAGGATGTTCAAACTGTGGTGTATATATGGTACAAAAGGTATAATTAGAATTCTGATGTATCACAAACTAGAGTGGGTTTAGTTATGTAAGATGGACATTTTTGGACGGCTCTAAGAAGTAATAAAAAATCTCAGGAGTAGAGAGATGATGCTCAACAGTTGCTTTTTCAGCCTGCATTATTATCTGCACCCATGCAGTGCAAGATGGAGATTTTTGACTGACCTGAAGCCAAGCCAGCTCTTGCGTGGTGGCTGCATGGGAGCCTAACTTCTGAAGCAGAGGTTCCAGAGGTGAAGGGACAAAGAGAAAATATCCCTGGGGTTGGAAGGGAGGATGAGTCTTCCCCCCTCCTCCCCCAGACAATGTGAGCCTATAATTGGACCAAGCAGGTGCAGGCAGCCCCCAGCACTGTCACTAGTGACAGCAACAAGTGCCTTGCCGTGGGCTCATGGTGGTCACCGCACTGTGTGGGAAGCCCACGCTCAAGCAGAGCAGCTGGGGGAACGTGTGCCCCCACACCTCGTGCCCTGCAGGGAGCAGTGCTCTATCATTGGGGGACTCTTCCAGGCAGGTAACTGCTGTAGCTGTTCTTTCACACGAAACAAGTCAAGAGCCTGCCCACCTGCCCTTTTGTACTGCAGAGGGGAAAGCCATCTGAGACTGCTAATCTGGCTGATGGAACTAAGCACAGGCTGCTGCTGAGTAGTGAAACCCTCAGGGCTGGGCCTGGATGCTGCTCTGGTGCCTCTCCCCTCCTCTGTACCCGAGATCATCCTGGTCTCCTCTCTCCCTTTGCGAATGGGAGAGGGTTGTCCCTGGTGCTGGCACGTCTGAGGAGCAGTGTGGCATGCCACAAGGTGGTGTAGTATGCCAGCACAAGTGTTTTCCTAACTCAGGTGCACTCTAAAATATTTTTGGTGGTGTAGGTTGTTGGGTACTTTTAAAACTTCCGTGGAGTAGCAGAACACTCACCAGGTGGAGAGTGCAGCAACTTCCCTCCCTAACTATGCCATGCTAACACAAGCAAAGTCATCTTTGGAGCATGGGTAATGCCAAAGCCCAGTAAGGATTTAGTGAACAGGCAAGGACAGAACGTGCACCTTGGGCTAGGTGCACTGCCTGCCATAGACCTTGGGGGTCAGGTTGTCAGGAGAGGGAAGCTGCCAACAAGCTGCTGTTTGAGCTGCAGCCAATAGCCAGCTGTTGTTAAATCCTGTCTGACAGGAGAATCACTGCAGAGGCAGCAGTACTTGCAATTTGAGAGAAACTAAAATGGTGATAACAACCCCCATCTGTCCTAGGGAGGGATCAAAAACCAGGCCATGCCAGCCACCAGCCCCCACTGGGGGCATCTCTTGCTGATCACTGTGTGTTCAGAGATTTGTTCAGTAGGCTTTTATGGCAGCAGACAGGAAAGTTTGCAATATGGGAAGTAGTGTTGTTACACAAACTAAATGGAATTTGTATAATCCTGACTCATCTTTGGTAGGTGGGAATGAATCAGATGTCCTTTTTCCAGCAGGAGATGCCAAAGACCAGCATGGAAAGTATGAGCGGTTGAAAGACTCCCTGGCCATGCTGGCCACAAACCAGCAAGGCGCCTTGATTTTAACTTGGCTTCCATTGCAGGAAGATCGTCACAGGCAGCTTGGAATCAGCAACCACAGCCAGGTTGAGCTGCTGCTGCCACCCTTGTCTGTGAGGACAGCATTTCCTGAAGTAAACAGAGGAGAAGCAGCAGAAAAATCACTCTTGGGTTCCTCCTTCTTTTATTATGTGCTTATTCTGTTTTCCAGAGTGGGGTCTGGAAAGGCAGAAGCACAAGCACAGCTGCTGCTGGTCCCAAGTGCCTGTGTGCCCATTCCTGCACAGGGACAGCACCCCTTGTGTCACAGGGCATCATCCCCAGTGCCCCTCTCCCCAGCTGTCCAGGTGCCAGCCCTAAGGGACCAGCAGGAACCCCAGCAGGCTGTGTGATTTGGGATGGATTTCTCAAGCTCATTGACACCCGGAGCTGTGCAGTGTCTCCCACTTCCTAAGGCCCCCCCCAAAGCAAGGGTGCACCTGCTCCCACAGACACAGAACCCACTTGGGTCCTGGAATACAGTGTCTTCTCTCACTTCTCGGTCTCCTCTTCCAAGAAAGAAGTGCCTGGAGCACGCAGATGGTGTCTTCCCCTGCTTACACCCATAAGTCATGGCAGCAGTTGTCACACATTGCAGGACCACATATATGTAAACTGCTGGCAGTTTCTGCCCTGTACTTCACTGCTTGAAATGATCTGTTGAGTAGTTTGGTGGGATATATAATACTTAGCTATACCATGATTTTCTGAGAAAAATTATATTAGATAACATCTAGAACAAAATGTAGGTTTGGCAGCATCACTTGCTCTCTTTGTGTGGTTTGCAGGATCGCTGCATGGGTATTACTCATCTCCCACCCCGTGTTCAGGTTCAGCACTCTCCTTTTGCTGGGTAAATGCACGGAACACACAGCACAGGAGCTGTTGATGGCACCATCTGCAAAAGCCTAATGGCTCATTCATTAAGCAGTGGGAACCAGCACCGCCACAGTCTAATCAGATATTGTATGATGAATAATTCAAAAATAATCCTCGTATACTTGAATAAATATCAGGAGGAGGAAGGAAAAAGCCCTATACATATGGCACGTTAAGGGAACAAAACAGGCATTTTTCAATATGCCAGGCTGCTGAGCTCTGCGGTACTGATGTTAATCACGCAGGTGGCTAATTCCTGATGAGGAACTGACTGAGGGGTTCTGGCCCAGCACTCAGAAGGTGTTCATAAGTGGAAAAGAGCAGTGTCATGGAAAATCCAAAAATCCATCAGCCTTGCATTCTGGAATTTGCCTGTGGTTGTGTTGTGTTGTGTTCTGTAAGCAGCTGGGGGACTGAGTTTGGGAGGTCTGGCCTGAGGCTGCATTCCTTGTGCTGCTGGGCAGATGGCTGTGATCAGGTGTGTGCTGTCCCTCAGCAGCTCCTGCCTGCACACCCTGAGCTGCTGGTCTGGCTAAAGTACTGGTGTGGTGCGCTCACAGCACTGAGTGACCAGTGCTCAGGGAGCCTCAGGGTGGTAAATGCCGTATAAATGGAGTATACAGACATAAAGTATAAAGGTACATATTTTTTCACCAGAACCTGTAGTGACAGGGCAAAGGATGACAGTTTGAAATTGACAGAGGGCAGGATTGGATTGGAAATAAGAAAATTTCTTCCCCGTGGGGGGAGCGAGGCACTGGCAGATTGCCCAGAGGAGCTGAGGCTGCCCCACTTCTGGGACTAGTCCCTTTCTCCAAAAACCATACTCCTGTGCAGAAGAAATGCTTTTCCAGCTTTTGACAATCATCAAGCCATACAGGTTTTTCTGTTTCATTTTTCCTATTTCGTATCTAGAAATGCTTGGGCCTGACTGCATGCTTTTGCCAACAGATGCAACCCTGTGACAGTGCCTTCAGCTGTCTGCCTTGAACACCAGTGTCACTGCTTGGCAGCTTGAGGATGAGCCAGGAAGTGCTGCAGGCATATGGCCTGTGTACAGGCCTGCTGCATGTGCAACACTGAGTCTCATATATGTGCAGATTTTGAGCAAAGCCCTTTTTTTTTCCCCTGGGAATATGCTTCACACTATAGTTAATATATAGGTGAGTGCCTGATGTGTGTGTGTGCTCTGCTCTTGCCTGTTCAGAGGAGCTGTGACCTCTGCATGGCACAGCATGGTGCTACCTCATACCTTCCAGTACATGTAGAAAAACGGAGGTTTTGACTTTAACTCCTCACAAACAGAACTGTTCTAAGCCCACAGTCCTCACTAACCAACTCTGATTTCTTTGGATAATGTTTCGTTTGCTCTGGTTTGTAAACAGCCAGAAAAAAAGGTAAATTAAGCCCTGACAAATCCTCTTGACTTTGTATTATATCTGAATCAGCATCTCTCTTACAGATGATTAAAAATAGGAGTCTCTTGTTGTTGAAAACATTGCAGTATTTGGGCTGTTACAGTGTTTAACTGAGAGCCGTTAGGGTTTCTCCTCATGCTACTTGTAAATGTTCACTCTGTAGTTAAAGATTCTCTCCTTGCAGAATGGATAACACGAGTTGCCAGCTTCCATGAGGGGCTCAAGATTGACCTGGTTCCCAGAGAAAGAAGTACAAGCTATGGGACTCCACAGGTGTCAGCACAGCTGACCAGGAGATCGCATCTCAGAGCTGGAGTCCAGCTGGAAGGATCCACTGGTGATGGTTTCATTGGTTGGGATGGAGATTGTCCATGCAAGGACTGCAGGGTTGGGGAATTTAACCCTGGCTACTGAAAGACAAGGGATGAAACAGGATAACTTAAAACAAGGAGAATTTCTTCCACCACAGGTTCTAAGGATTATGTGGCACAGTGTCTGGGGGAGTGAACAGGACCTATGGTCTAAGACTTCTGAGCCAAGACATACGGTCAACTTGCCAAAAACACCTCTTCATGCAGAAGTGACTGCACAAACAGTCATGCTGAACCTGTTATTTTCTATGCTTGAATTTTAAAAATGCTGGATAAGTGCTATCAGCCTGGCTTGTAAAATATACTTGAAATTATCTTCATTTTATTTTTTTAAAGTCAAATACTTAGTCTGACAGACTTTTTCTCCCATGGAGATGTCAAAGACACCTGGCTGGAAGGAAAACAAGTAGATTTGTGTGAAAGGCAGCACATGCAAGGACCTCTGTGCCATGAATGAACTGTAAAATCGATTAACATTTCAGGTATTAATACTGGAGTAGTAGTTCTTTGTGCTGTTATGCAAGCTGACCACAGCAATTCAATGTAAGTAAACAGAATGTAGTTTTCACTTCTTAAATCCATTTACTGGTGAATTGGGAAGAAACAGGGTGTTGTAATTGTCATGGCCTAATTCTGCAAGTCACTTGCAGGATGAGCCCAATGCTTGTGCAAGCTGAATTGCATGGCCCTTCCTGAACATTAAAACTAGTGCACAAATCCACTTTTATATACCCTAAAATCAATTTATTACGTTCAAATTCTAGAAACCTCTCAGACTCACTGATTGCCGCTGACTATCAGTAGAACCTATGTTCTGCTTCTGGTTTTGGTTATTTGGAATAAGTTAGAATTTTAACCCGGAGGCTGGATTGAAGCAGCCAGGATATGGCCCGATGGGTAATTTCCTGCCCTACCGATACCTGCGGGCACAGCTTCTGGGGCAGCTTCGCTGAAGGAGCTGTGCTTGTGCAGAATGCATTTGGGCTTCTGTTGCCTTCCTAACCAGCTTGTAAGAGACGGTAATACACCAGCATTAATTTATCTAGAATATTTATTACACTGTGTGCTCACAGCATGTTTGAGACGGATGTATTTAAAGCCATTAGTATGATTCAATAAAGCGATTCGCGTGCAGAACTTTAGATTGTGAAAATGGTGCTGCACGGTGGTAACAGAGAGAGGGCGGGAGCTCGTCCTGCCGTTCCTAGCAATGGCGATGCCGCCAGGATGCTGCGCAGCCAACAAAAGCGGCGGGTCAGAGGCAGCGCACGGGCCGCAGGCGCTGTGCAGGCGGGCCCGAGAGAGCTCGGCTAACGGGGTGGGGAAGGAAAGGCAGCATCGCTCCGGGACACGGTTCCCGGCCGCGCCCCGGGACCTGGGGGATGACCCCGGCCGGGCCCAGGCACAGCGGCCGCAGCGCCGGCGGAGGGG
>WEIU01006016.1:30523-78284 GCA_013389925.1 Aegithalos caudatus | reverse complement strand
AGCCCGGAGGAGGGAGCGGCCCCCCGGACCGAGGGGCCGAGGGAGGGCCGGCCGCGGTTGTGGCCGCCAGCAGCCTGTGTGGGAAAGACGGGCCGAGGCAGCGGAAGAACATGGTCGTTCTCCACAGAACGGGGTGGGGATGAAGGATGCGAAGAAGGTGTCTCCGCAGGGAGGGGTGCAGGGTTGTGCCCGAGACCTCTGTTCAGTTGCAGGTGCAGCCAGGGGCAGAGGGGCTTTGCCGGGGTCGCCCACCCGCCCGGAGGGAGCCCTGCAGAGCAGCACCTCCCGCAGCCCCCGCGAGGAGGGGGTTTCAGCGCGTAGGCGGAGGTGGTTACTGGTGTTCCCAGAGCAAGGGTGAGTAGCCAAGAGGAGCGGGGTGGCTGCTGTCTCGGTCTGGGTGTCTGTCAGCCATGCAGAAGGAAGGCCCTTCCGTGGCTGAGGTGAAGGGGAGCGGGCAGGAGAAGAGCGGCCACGGGCACAGGTGGGTGCTGACCCCCGGAGCGGCGTGGGCACCGCAGGGGGCCGAGACCCTGGGCAGGCATCGCCCGAGAGGCGCAGGGCCGGGCAGGCGGTCGGTCCGCAAAATCTCTGCGGGATGGGAGCTGCGCAGAGCCTGACCGGGCCTCCCCAGCCGGCGGCTGCAAGCCGGGGGGTGCTGCCCAGCCGTGGGGCTGCAGCTCGCTGCTTCTCAAGGCCTCCAGCACAGTCGAATAGCAAAAGAAAAAAAAAAAGAAANGTAGGCATCTTGCTGCTGCGGAAATGGATTTCTTGAGGGGAGGGAGGCGCGTTTGTGGGTACTCTAGTAATGCTGCTCAGAGCACAGAAAATGCCACTCGGGCAGCCCCAGATGGAACGAGGAGTGGGGAGGGCAGATGGGAGAAGCCCTCGATCGGGCACCCCATGGCCGTGGGCATGAGGGGGCAGATGTGACGTGTGTGAGTAGCCACCCCTCATCTGGGGGAGCAGAGGGGTAGCAGCCCGTCTCCCAGGGCTGTGGCCGAGCCTGCCTGGTGCTGCAAGAGAGATCCTATGAGGATTTTTATTGCGGTCTCTTTGTTAGCTACAGACAGGCACGCACACACAGCTCTCAGCCAGGTTGTGGGAGGTAAGTGGGGGAGGCGAGCAAGGGAGCGTGCGGGGGGCTCTGGGGTGCAGGGGCTGCGTGGGCCGGGCAAGAGGGGAGCAGGGGCACAGGGCTGTGCCGGCCCCATGCCACACATAAACCAGCCCCTGCGATTTTCAGGGTCTTGTTGGCAACTCAGCGAGGGTTGCCATAGCTTTTTATGTAGGGTGACCAGAACCGGCTGGAACTGGTTTGAGGCAGATCAGCTCCTGAACACAATGCAGTCACTGAGCTACTACACTGGGATAGCTTCCTCCCTTCATGGCAGCCAAAAGCAGAGGAGCTTGCAGAAAGATACCATCCCAAAACAGTATGTGAATGCACACTTTAGACACACAGCACTGGTATGTGGCTAACGTAGTCATAAAGGGTTCTGTATGTAAATGTACATATTTGCAGTAACTGAGATTACTTTGGCTTTTCGTGCCTTTTTATGCTTAAGGAATGGGCAAGAGCTGAGATTTATGACCCTTACTAAACTATTTTTGCTTTTCAAGGGTGGGACACTGGTTATGCAGTCTATTTTAAAACTAAACTAAATAAAATTGATTGAATTATTTGTAATTGTAGTTATGCTTGTGACTGAGGATGCTTTGCATGCTGTTCTATTTACAGGGTGCTGTATTGTGCTTTTTTTCTTTAGGAGACATTGGTGGGGGGGGTTGCTGTGCCTTTCTCTAAGGCCAGAAGGAAACAATATTGTTGTAGAATTGTGCATAAAAGCATTGAAAGGATGCTGTAAGGCATACTCGTTTTCCCTTTTTTTTTTCCTTGTAGGCCTATTGATTGTGGCTGCCTTTAACCCTTTGGTGTTTGCAGAGGTAATGCGACTGTGGCAGTAACTGAGCACTGGCTAAAAAAAAATCTCTCAAAGGTCAAGGTTCACAAGGTGAGACATGGTGGTTTGGGCTGAATATAACAATAGCTTGGAGGTACATCCTGATTGCACACTTGGCACATTCGGAAGGAGACAACTGTTTAAATGTTACTGAAGAAATGCTATTAAGGTCCTCCAGTTTTAATAGGATTAAAGCTATTATTTGTAAAGACTTACTGATATCTTGGCTAAATACAGTATTTTCATTGAAATATATCCAGATATACTTTTTTTTTTTCGCAATGTAGTGATACGGAATAGGCCTCTGAATGACAATCATGAATTGTGGACCAGTTGTGGCAGGGAGCTGTTCTGTGCTGTATTAGAGACTCACACATGCAGAATTTGCTGTGTGAGTATTTACACATTATTGTTTGACCACATCTCAGTGACCCAATACTTGGTTTTTAATTAAGGTCCTTGGTGTTAAACATGTGCTTAATATTGCCTACAAAGAAAAAACCTGTGCAAAAGAAATAGTATGGACAGCTTTTCTTAAAAGTGTTGTAACCTGGGGAGGATTTTGCAGCAGCCAAGTAGAAAGATGTATTTTGGGGGGCTGGATGGAGCTCCAGTGCACTATCACTGCTGTGAATTATAATATTGTGCGTAGGAAACCGGATGGGCAGTGCAGCAGCTGCAGAGAGGTGACTGCTTTTAACTCAAAGCAATGGATAATGGATAAAATTTTTAGTTTTTCTTTCTCAGCTAGAAAATAGAAAATATGTACTTAGATTTGAGCTGATGTTTTTATCTTAGTGTGAAAGGAGAGGGAGAGGGGCAGAGAGAAGGAAGCAGTAATGAATCTAGCAAAGGGAAGAACAAAGGCTGTTAGAGCTTGCACAGTAGATCACTAAACATTTTGCCTGGGGGATTCTTTTGCTAGAACTGTTAACAGGAAATCAGCAACTCTAGAATCCTAACCAGTATGATTTTTTAAAAATCTTCCCAGTCCTGGCTGTGTTAGCTGGTTCGGTAATCTACAATCAAGATAATATGGAGGCAGAACATTGGAAATACTCTGTTGTGGTGTGAAATGAGGGTCCTTTCCTCTGTGCTCAGCAGAATAGACAGTCCTAAAAGCCTTGAGAGGTTGTGGATACTGGGTAAGTTGTGTGCTGGCTGCTGAGGCAAGGTGACAATACAAGGGAACCTTTTTGTTTCTGACTGCAGTAGATTACGTAAGACATTGAGCTATTAATTGTAGAAAAGTGAAAATAGCATGCTAACATTTGGCCTGAAATTCTGGGTTTGTGGGCTTTACTGCAGCTGTGATGTGCTGTTTTTCAGATTTAATAGAGCAGTGAATAGCTTGTGGTGAAGCAAAATGCCTGACAGATCACTGTGCTGATTTCTGCTCCTGCTCTTCAGCACTGGGATGCAGAGGGTCTATATTTGACTATAGATGTGTGTACCAGAATGAGGCTTGGAAACAGGAATCTTGTTGCTTGATAGGAATAGGATCTCTTCCTGATGAAGATGCATGTTCTTTTCCAAGTGTCAGCTAAAATTCATATATTACACAAGAGTATCTTTTGGGATTTTTTTTTTTTTTCCTTCTGCCAGAATAGTAGGAAGCTTTAAAATTGTAAGTTCTTGGATGGTGACAAAATTCCCTGAACGTGTTTTGTTTGGGTTTTTGAATGCTATCTGTATTAGGAATTTTTATTTTTAGCAAAGGAGATTTTGAATTTGCAGGGATTTTTGTTGGCTGTAAGATGAGAAAACTGAATAGATGGAGTCTGCAGTGTTCTTGGTGAGTTGTCTTTTCTCAGTCTAGTATCTGTAAATGCTCTTCATCAGGAGATTGGGACTGTGCACCCAGGCCAGCTCTCCAGCAGCAAATGCTAATGCTGGAGGGCTGGTCTTCTGTATCAGCACCCAGGATCTCATTTTGCATTGGTCTCAGTTATTTGATCTCCGGAACGAGGGTATGGATTTATCACATTCCAAGTCCCTTTGGAATGAATTGACTATCTGTTGTTTTCCTAGCCAAATGCCTGTGTGTTAAAATTCAAATATGCAGCAGAGAAGCAGGAATATACATTCAGAAAAATCCAAACTTGACCCTAATGTTCTCAGGCCTGTTTGTTGCCCTCATGGGCCCTGCCTGGCTGGAAGAGCTCTCTGGGAGGCTGCAGCTGCTCATGCTGCGCTTGGGCCACAATTGCCATCCACTTCAACAAAAAGTACCTTAAAGGAAAGAGGTGGGAAGCTTGTGCCATTTAGAATGTAATTCAAATCTGCATTTGTTTGGGAATCTCTAAATTCTCTTCATTGTTGTTGTGTATCTGAATTATTCACATATTACTGCCCCAGTCTATTTTACATTTAGAAGTACAAAATCAAGCCATCATTGTAATTAATTTATAAGTAGACTGCAAAAAGATTGCTATGTAGATTTCCCTGCTTTTCAGGAATTCATCCCTGTTTTAGAAGGGATTTGGGAAGTGGCTAGACCCAAACCCTGGCCTGAATCTCTTGATCTATACAGATGGTTTTTATGTGGCCAGCTGTAGCTGGGGATGGCCTGTTCAGTCCCAGGTTGTGCATAAGGAGATTCCTTGCTCATGTGTTGAAACATCCCTGTTCTTTTTGCTGGCCAAAGGCTGATTGTCCTGACCTTTGAACCAACTGTGTGTGGTTCTCTTCAAGCTGTGCTAGCAGTGATTCGGACTCCAGAAGATTCCCCTCCTCCTTCCCTTCTTGTTTTCTCATACCCAAAGACAACCTGAGATACCCAGTTCAAAAACTGATGTGTTGGACTACAGGATGAGGCTCCTAAGGAGTCATAAACTACAAGTAACACTATTTTGACTGTCAGAATAGTGGATTAAGTCTTTTCCTCATTGAGTCTTGAGCATGGAAACAAATTGGATTTTCCTCTTTTTTGAAGGCAGGTAGATCTGACAGTGTGTAATATAGAAAAAGTAGGTTCTTGGGATAAATTATAACTGTGAAACACCCCATACTTCACAAATATGTTTACATTAGGACTGGCATGACCTTACTCATGCTGTGGATGCTAAGTGGATGCTAAATAAGACCTTTATCCTAAGAAATCTAAATTTCATAGGGTAAGAATTACTTTGCATAATACGAAAGGAATTTCTGTGATTTGTGGAAGCGAGTGTTTGTCTGGGTAGCAGGTCATGTGCCCTTTGATAATGAAAAGAAACCTGTATTTTATGTATATGAGCATGAGAGCCATTGCTGATTGTGGTTGAAGTGGCCTCTTGCACATCCCACTTGCCTGCTGAGTATGTCAGACCAGGCGAGGCTGTGATTGGAGATGTGGTTCCCATTTCCTGAGGAAGGTTTTGTGGTTAGATTAGCATATTTGTCTATCTTTACAACACTTGGCTTTCAGAGCAAATGACTGGAAGTGTAAGTCAGTCATAATTACTAATAACCAATGAACTGCTCATAATCTGTGTATTAGGATGAAGTTTGCCTAATGTTAGGATATATGTTACTGTAATTCTGATTGAATCCCTTATGTCTTCTCTACCTGATGAAATTTCTTGTCACAGCAATACAGAAACCAAAACTGAAAAAAGTATGGTTTCATGCTACATAGGCTGGTATTGCTCCCTGTGTAGGCATTTTCGTCCAGAATGAGCTTGATTGTTACCTAGGCATCATTACTCTTGTTTGGAAGTGGAGTAATTATTCCAGATTACTGGAATTTTTCTCTGGAGTATTGTGTCTGCCTGGGAATCAGCAGAAGTAACAGACTGATTTCTGTATGTGGCTATACCAGAACCAAGATGCTGCCATGTGCCAGACCTGAAAAGAGGTGTCTCAGTGTTCTCTCAGTGTTCGCATTTCACAAAACTGGAAAGAAATGCTGCTGTGTTTGGAAGACCGTGCAAAAGAAAAGGTCTCTGTCCTAAAGGGTGCGCAGTCCACAAATTAATGTAGTACAAACAGTGGTAAAAACGAGTTTTGGGCAGGTAAAGGAATACAGTCACAAGAACATTAATGCCATAGGTAGGGAAAGATTCAATTTGGCAGTTTTCCTATTTCCTTTGTTAACAAATGGACTTGCTGCTGAGGGAAGCTGAAGTTGAGTAATTGTCTGAACAAAGCAAGGGGTTAGATATTTAAGTGGGATTTGAAGGCAAAGGGTAGGTAATTCAGTAAGACAGAAAAGATGATCTGGTTGAGTTAAAGCAATTGTATAAAGTTGTTAGACTCGTGGTTAAGCTGTTTGGAAGATCTAGATGAATAGGAAGGTGAGTGTCAAGGAGGAAAAGTTAGTTGGTTCTTCAAAGGTTGAGAATTAAATAAAAGAGTAAAGCTTGAAGCGTGTAAGACCATGCTTGTGATCCAGAAATGATAGAAGCCTTCATGCATAGAGAATATTAATTGGAAAAGTATTGGGAAAGGAGAAGGATTATTTGCCATTTCTGGAAACTTGAAGATGTCCTTGTACCTGACAGACAAAAATTAGGGCTCTGAGCAGTCTGGAGATAGGACCTGGCTGGGAGTTTCCAGGTTATTCTATTTCCTTATCTTCATTAGGCTGTTGAACTTCTTCCCCAGAATGATTCTGATTGGAGTGTTTACAATTGCTTGGATTTACCCAGAAAAGTACCTTTTAATCTCAGTAACAGCTTCTAGGCAGCTTGGTCTTTCTGTGGAGAATAGGCCTCATCTGCAGGTGTCCTGAAGCCAGAGCTATGAGATAAATCTGACTTTGAAAGTAAGAAAAAATGTGTGTCTTTCTCACACCATCTCAATAGAGAACATGAAAGAGTTAGGTTTGTTTTTCCTCACAGGGCTAGAGTCTTTCCACCTGGAACAGGTACAGATACAGGGGTTGAGGAGGAGTAATAACAATTCCGTGCACTAAAACAAAAAGTAAATTCTTCAGAAGCAGCTGCTTACTTTTAAGTCCTGCCTGTCCTGCTTGCTTCTTCTACTGTCAGGAGAGAGTTGTTGTGGTCTGGTTCTTGTTTTGACATAATTCCCCAAGCGAGCGCTTCAATGGAATGTGGTATCAGGTGAACTGTAGTAAAAAGGCTTAATGGGAGAAGCAAGGCAGGGGAACAGACAAGGAGTGCCTTGCTTTGGCTAAAATCTGTGCCATGTTCTTCATGCTGTTCATTGGAAACATTTGAGGATATGTGTTTCCAAAGAAACAGCAGTGTAGGAGGTCATGCACACGTGCTTTGGGAAAACATGAACAGAAATAGACCACTTTCCCTAAGATACTGACGCACAGATACAGGGATGGGTGTTGTGACTGAAGAGATTCAGGGAAACCATGCAGTAAGGGTGTATTGAGAATCTGTTACTTTAAATTTTTTTAGACTTGTTATCTTCCCAGAAGTGCTCTCAACCACCATCAGAAAAGCAGAACCCAGAAGCATTTCACCTCACTGCTTTGTGGCTCCCTAGCTGTGTAATTCTATTGGCCATATCCAGATTTTTTCCTTGTTACTTTTATAATTGAATGATAAATAAGCATAGTAATTTGAATTTTTAAATAAACTGGTTTTCTGTATAAATTCAATCAAGCATTTTCAGAGCTCTTTTCAAAGAAATTCCAGTTCCTGGAAAATCACGATTTCCTAGGGAATGAGAAGCTTGCCTTATTTTCTCTTTGGAAGTATTTACATGCATCATGTTGGCCCAGAGAAGGAATAGACTCACAGCTTGTCTGGCAGCCAAGGTGTCGATTGATTTTGATCTTGGATTAAAGGCAGAGGTTTAGGATTTAAGGAAAGAGGTACTAAAAGGTTTGTGGGGAAGAAGGGAAAAAACAAAAACTCCAGGAGGAATAGGAATATGGCTGCAGAGTCCTGGCAGTTGTGGTGGATACATAGTTTATATACTGAATCTTAAGATGGGTGCCCTAAAATAGTGAGGAAGGTATTAGGAAAATGGCCAGGTTGGAACTTCTCTTCCTTGTGTATCACAACTGACCATGTTTGTCTCCCTTTTTGTTTAACTTTGATTGTTTGAAAAGTTTGAAGAATGAGAGAAGTCCTTGATAAGGGCAGCAGTAGTTCTCAGTAAAGGACAGCTGCGTCTCCTCTGCTGGGTAGTTGTGATTTTAAACATACTTGCAGGAATTAAGTGTGTAAGTAGACCTTAGTTCATTGTTATGGGTAAATGTTAATTACACTCCAGGATACGTAATTAGAGGATGTTTCAGACTAGGGAGACTGTCTACCTCTTTTTGAGTATATGCAACAACTGCAAAAAAAGACACCTATGGACAGATGTACATTACAACTAATTAGTATCCCAGATTATGAGAAACTGTGTCAGAGTTTTCTGTCATTTTACATGGATTTGATAGGCTTTGGTGTCTGCAGTCTTTTCCCTTTAATCCTCATAGAAACTTGCTTTGTGTTTTTGTATTAAGGACGTTATAAGTTAGACAAAGGGCCCAAAACCATTAAGTGAACTGTGTAAACAAAATTTCCAAACCCTTCTATATTTACTTGAAGCTGTTTCATGAAATGTCTGAGTAGCCTTGAAAAATTTTCTTCAGTTGCCTTCTCGTAGTCCATAATGACTTCCAGGTAGTCAGGGTTGATGAATACCTATGTCTTACAGATGTTTATTACTTTATACTTCATTATTTTCAAGAAAACTCTTCAGATTAATAGTGCAATTGTTAAGGAAAGTCAAGACTTAAGAGAAATTACAAGTGTCCCATGTTATTTTTATGCATGTCCAGGTATTTTGCAGTCTGGATGAGTGAGGATAGGTGGGAGTGTAGGACAGGAAACAGGAAGAAAGTCACTGCAATTTGGGCCCAGAGTAAAATTGCCAGGTTACTCTGTGTAGTTTATGAATTACTATGGTTCTTGATATAATAATTCAGCTGTACACTTGGACTGGAGCACTGTTCTGTAATGTATAATCACTAAAAACATTACTTCAGAAGTGAAATAAGATGTGAACAAGTGCTTGTTTTGTATAAGACCGTGCTACTAGAGTTTAAAGTGATGAATTTCTGCTTATTTTACAGATTTGCTTGCAATCAAATACATGGCCATGGGGGATATGAAGACCCCAGATTTTGATGACCTTCTTGCAGCCTTTGACATACCAGACATGGTAGATCCCAAAGCAGCTATTGAATCTGGACATGATGACCACGAAAGCCACATAAAACAAAATGCTCATGCAGATGAAGACTCCCATGTCCCATCATCATCTGATGTTGGGGTGAGCGTCATCGTGAAAAATGTGCGTACTATTGATTCTTCCGAAGGTCTGGATAAGGATGGCCACCATTCCACAGGCAATAGCTTGCACAATGGCTTCCTAACATCAGCAGCTCTTGAGAGTTACAGTAAAGATGAAGGGAAATCACTTAAAGATGATGGGTCAGCTTCTGAGACTACACTGAAGGATTCAGCTTTCAACCAGTTCAGCCCAATATCGAGTGCAGAAGAATTTGATGATGATGAGAGAATTGAAGTAGATGACCCCCCGGATAAAGAGGAGATGCGTGCAAACTTCAGAGCAAATGTCTTGGCAGGATCTCTGTCTCATCAGGAATATGACAAACTAAAGGCACTTGGAGGGGAGAACTTAATTAAATCTGGAATCACTGTTTCAAGTAGTATAGATAAAAATAAAACTGCTAAACGAGAGACAGAGACGAACTCCATGAATTTAGGTGTCTATGAACCTTTTAAAACTCGAAAAACAGAGGACAAGTTACTAAAAGACAATTCTGAGAAGCTTCTTGAAAACAGGGTACTTGATGGAAAACTGAGTACTGAAAAATGTGACACAAATCTTGCCAGCATTTCCCAGTCCAAAGCAAAGTCATCAGCAAAGCTTTCGTCCTGCATTGCTGCAATCGCAGCACTGAGTGCTAAAAAGGCAGCTACAGATAGCAGCAAAGATTTACAGTCTAATTCAGGAGAGTCTTCTCCATTACCAAAAGACATGAGTGAAAGTCCCCGGGCTATAGAAAAATCTCCTGAGTCTCAGAGTCTCATTGATGGTGCTAAGAAGCCGTCTGTCAAACCTCCTGATAGTCCCAGAAGCGTCTCAAGTGAGAACAGTAGCAAAGGGTCTCCGTCTTCTCCTGCGGGGTCAACACCAGCAATTCCTAAGGTACGCATAAAAACCATCAAGACTTCTTCTGGAGAGATCAAGAGAACTGTTACTAGAGTGTTGCCAGAAGTTGATTTGGACTCTGGTAAAAAGCCAGAGCAGAGTGCTTCCATGGTAACCTCCATGACATCTCTCCTGTCCTCACCAACTTCCACTGCTGTTCTCTCTTCTCCTCCCAGAGCTCCTCTGCAGTCCTCAGTTGTCACCAATGCAGTTGGATCTGCAGAACTTACCCCCAAACAGGTCACTATCAAACCCGTGGCTACTGCCTTCCTGCCTGTTTCGGCAGTGAAAACAGCAGGTTCCCAAGTGATCAATCTGAAGCTGGCTAACAACACCACGGTGAAAGCCACTGTCATCTCTGCCGCGTCCGTGCAGAGCGCCAGCAGCGCCATTATCAAAGCTGCCAACGCCATCCAACAGCAGACGGTCGTGGTGCCAGCATCGAGCCTTGCCAGTGCCAAACTTGTGCCAAAGACAGTCCATCTTGCCAACCTTAACCTTTTGCCTCAGGGTGCTCAAACCACCTCTGAACTGCGCCAAGTGCTAACAAAACCCCAACAGCAAATCAAGCAGGCAATAATTTCTGCAGCCACCTCCCAGCCTTCGAAAAAGGTGTCTCGAGTGCAGGTGGTGTCATCTCTACAGAGCTCTGTAGTGGAAGCGTTCAATAAGGTGCTGAGCAGTGTCAATCCCGTACCAGTTTACATCCCAAACCTCAGCCCCCCTGCCAATGCCGGAATCACGCTACCAACACGAGGTTACAAGTGTTTGGAGTGTGGCGACTCGTTTGCTCTTGAGAAGAGCCTGACCCAGCATTATGACAGGAGGAGTGTGCGAATTGAAGTGACTTGTAATCATTGTACAAAGAATTTAGTTTTCTACAATAAATGTAGTCTCCTGTCCCATGCTCGTGGGCACAAGGAGAAAGGCGTCGTGATGCAGTGCTCCCACCTGATCCTAAAACCAGTCCCAGCAGATCAAATGATAGCATCTCCTTCCAGCAATACTGCGGCAGCTGTGCTCCAGAGCCCAGGGGGAGCTGGCACGCACTCTGTAACAAAGATCCAGACTGGCTTAACTGGGACAGTGATCTCAGCCCCTGCCAGCTCTCCTGTCATTCCAGCTATGCCACTAGATGAAGATCCATCGAAACTCTGTAGACATAGTCTAAAGTGTTTGGAGTGCAATGAAGTTTTCCAAGATGAGACATCTCTTGCAACTCATTTCCAGCAGGCCGCAGACACAAGTGGACAAGTAGAGTATCCTATGTTTACATTCCAATGTTTCATCTATAAGCCTAGGAGACTTTGGATATGTTTTTACTTTCATTTAGCTGTTAATTATCTGAACCTCTGTAATTAAAATGATAAACGAAAACCACAAAAAGTCTTGCAAGCACTTACATAGTGAATGTCAGCATTTTTAAAATAAGACTTTTTCTTAGAATCTTTTTTTAGGCCCTGAAGTCTGAAATTGACACTGTATATTTTTGCTAAAATTTAACATTAGCTTTCTTACAGCTGAACGCTATAATACAGAAAATAATAATGGGTTTTACTAATAATATGTTAATGCTTCTTTCTGTGCTTTGGAATTTGAGTAGCCTGTGGAATCCACTTAATTGGCACCCTCATTAACAGCCCATCTAATCAACCTGAATGATAACTTTAAGTGATTCATTCTCAATTGGTCTTCAGGTTTTAGAGTTTTCACCAAGTGCCTTAAGTGAGCGAGGCATTCCCCTGACATGCAGGGAGGGACTCAGGCAGTGACAAATGGCACACTGACTACTGACAGGAATGCCTGCTGTTTGCCTCAGCTCTTCCTCAAAAAGTGCAAAGTGCTGTTCTCACTTGCACGTCTTCCTTTCTGTGCAATCATTTGTTTAGTTGGTTTGGTTTCTTTTCCTCTTGCAAATGCTGCTGAGTTCAACTTAAAAACCATTTGAAAATTCTTTACTAATGTATGTGGCCTAACCTGAAAGAAATACGTCATTCAATAAAACTTAATATTAATCAGTGTGCGATGTATTTTATAATCCTGGCAGAGTGAAGGTGGTTAATTAAATGATATGGTTGGATCTCTGTTGGGGTGTGCCAATTAAAAGGGATTCTGATGTGTTTCAAAGCATTCAGGTGAGCTTGGTGCTCCAGCTTCTTGCTGCGGGGGAAGCTGAAAACCTGCAAGCCCGATCAGGACAGGAATGCCCAAGGAGCATTCCTGGGAATCACACAACAGTGGACAGACGAAAGATTTTAAGTCCTGCAGTTAGGAAAAAATGCACTAGTCTAGGAGCACAGGAAGGTTCCTGTCAGGATCTATTCACTACATGTAGGACCTATTCTGTACCATGAAGCAGCTTCACTGCACCTACCACTACAGATAGTAATGTAAAGAGATTTGCACGTGGAAATAACCTTTATTATGTGGCTCTGCCTTAGTTCCTCCCTTTAACTGGCTAGCAGAGTTAGACTGCTAATTGGGTTGGATGCCAAGTTGTATGCCATGCAAGGGAAATCTCTTTGTAAAATACAAGTGTGCGTATCTATCAGAGTTTCCTTCAGCATATCATGTCCATCCATAGATGCTGCAGTTCTGAACAAGATCTAATGGCTGACCGTGAGTATATTCTGCACCAGCTTGAGCTACTTAATACTTTGGGTTTTTAGCTAACTGATTTTCTGGTGCTTACTGGTTGAAGATAGTTGTTTGTTTTTTTTCCCATAATAAGCCCATTAGGTAACAGTCCTTCTAGGATCCAGTAGTCCTTGCAAAAACCTGTTAGTTTTGGTACTGGAAAACCAAGCAAAAAGGAGGTGCCAAGACAAAGCAGTTGGATGAGAGACAGAATAGGTTGGGAGGATGAGGCTAAAATAGAAATGGAAAAGAGAGCAAAGATAAAAATTAAGTTCTCACTTTTGGGGTGTGAGGATTTTTGTCTTTATGGCCAAGTAAATGAAACCTTTTGCCCTTCCCTTTCTCCCTCTGTCTGGTGCTTTTTCCCTGTTGCTGCTGAGTTTGCTCTCTATACATGTCCTTTAGGTACTGTTTATCCCGGTAGTTTATTTACTAAAGGAAAGCAATTGTGATGTTCATAGAACGTCACAATGCAGCTGCAGGCAGGTGGAGAAAGAAGTGTGGGTTCCCATGTTCTGCTATTCAAGGAGGGAAGCCCCTGGAGCTGCAAGAGCAGCTGGCATTGCCTGCTACCTGTCAGGTGTTTGTGTCTCCTCATGGAAACTTGATCTGCTTAAGAGCTGCAGGTTTAAAAAAAAAACCTGCAAAGCACTGGAGGAAAACAAGCTATTTTCATGTTCTTCCATTTGAAAAGAACACTTAATTAATGTAGTTTTAAATGTTCTTTGTTGAAATAGCTTTTAAGATATTAAACAGTTTTCATAGTCCTTTTCCTATATCAAGCAGCCATTGGTTTTTACGTTGTGTTTGGTTGCACCCTGTAGTGGTAGTGTTTCCTTGAGAAAGACTCTTTATAGGCATTTATTACAAAGTATGTTGCTTCCTTTTCATTAGATGTTACCTCTTGAGTAAGCTTGGATGAGAAATAATCTGACCTGTTTTCCTTCTTAGTGCTTGGCACTTGCTTTTTGCTGTAAAACTGCCATTATTGTGGGGGGGAAAAGACAGGGAAGGGAAGGAAGGGAAGGAAGGGAAGGGAAGGAAGGGNAGGAAGGAAGGAAGGAAGGAAGGAAGGAAGGAAGGAAGGAAGGAAGGAAGGAAGGATAAACACTTTGATTTTGCAAACAAGTAATAGGAAAAAAGGCTATTTGCAGCTTACTATTCTTTAGAGTCCCATCTAATTGCTCCTGAAATGGAAAATGTATAGTTTTGTTTACAATGAGTAAATAGCTGCTCTTACACTCCTGTTATGAAGGTAGAATGTTTTGTTTAAAACAATGTTTTGTTTAAAATCAACAATGGTAGCTATGAAAATACATTCCCTATAAAGTTGTTCCCTTTCTGTAATGTTTTATTGCCATTAATATTCCTGTTAAAGGAATATTAACTTAATAGGAATAATCCTGCTAAAGGAGTATTTACCCAGACTCACTGACAGGTTTTCTGGCTGAAGGAAACCCCCATCTACTTGCTGGGGGGAAAAGTAGCAAATCTCAGCTAATAAATGCTAATATTTCTCTTTAGTTATAGATAGGAGTATATAGCTCCCATGGAAACCACATAGCTCATTTCCCTTCATACTCAGCATATGTGAATCTTTATTTTCCACTTCCACCATTTTTCCTTCTAACCCTTTTTTTTTTTTCTGAAACTTTGACTTTAAATGCAGGCAGGTGATGATTTTCACAAACTGTTTTATTTTGGTGTGGGTTGGAATGAGAGAACTGGAAGTTAATGCCACCTTAAGCCCAAAATAAAAATGGTAAGCAAATATGCTGAATGTCAGAATTTCACAGTAGATGCTTCTTGTTCTACTGTCCTACACTTAAAATTAAACATTTTCTGTACTCATTCAAATAGCAGAGCAGGGGCCTTAACTAAGAGCATTATCAGCAAATGAGTCTGACAGCTTGCTGCAAAATCAGGAAGATTTTGAGCTGGGGCTGGAATGTTGTGTGGCTCTTCTGTGGCATCACATCCCTGTTCCTTCAGAAGTCCTGCAAGCCAAAGGCTTTGGAAGGACTGTGAAACCTCCAAAAGTTTCTGTTATTGGGATAAGAAGTTCTGGTTTGCTGTTTTCTTACATAATCACATAATGCTCCAGATTCTTCAGTATTGTATTACAGCTTGTTAATACAGGAACAGCCAAAGAGAGATTCAGGGAATGGTAATGAGCCCAGCAAATATGGCAATTATGGCTGGTCAGAGGATTTTGCCTTTAGCTGAACTTAAGACGAAGTTAATACCCCAAAACAGTTCTGGTCAGCCTGAGGCTGTGAGTCTCCCACTTCTAGCCACTGGTCAATTAAGGCCAAGTATTTGGCATTTCAAAGTGAATATTTCAGTGTGTCTCAATACAGCCTCACTGTGTCCCAAAGGCTCAGAGCAGGTGCCAGTTTGAAATCCCTGTAGATAGCTGAACTCAGGCAGAGCCTTGCAGCAGAGCAGTACCATCTACCCACTACTGTGGTGGGCTGGTAGGAGTGCCAGTGCAACTTGCATTGCAGTGATGGCAGGTTTTCTTTGCTTAACGTGCTGTATATTTAATGGTTTGCATTTTGCCATCTCACTGCATCAGGACTTTGGAGAAGTCAGTTGGTATGGAGACTGTTCAAATACACCAGGCCACAGTGCTCCCAGAGTATTTATTTCAGGATGTCTTCATGCATATGTTAGTAAATAATTCATAATGCAGCTCTGGAGATCTCTTTTTGTTCAATATTCTTGCAGAGTGTACATCACTACATATGCCAGACTCTTAGAGAGAACATTCCTAAAAATATGCAAATACATGTTCAAAAAAATACTGATGTCATGAAGGAGTCTTGAGTTTGATTTTAAATCTTTGCAAGTCACTGGTGAGATTCACAAGTCCCAAGCTGTAAGAGACAATAGTAATAACTTGATTCTGGAGTTGTACTTAGGCTCCTTGCACTATTAAGGTAATCTGGGAAGGGATCTGAGTAACAATTCAGTAAAACGTGTATCTCCCGTGGTTAGTGGTGTACGATGGAGCTGTGTGGCCCAGAATGCCAGTCAGTCTGGCTACCAGCACCTGCCAGCTCTGTCAGCAGGGCTTGTGTTTGTACTTGCCTACTGCCTTGGGTCCCATCCCAGTTCTGACATTTAACCTTTATTTGCTATATTGCAGTGTTTGACACAAGAAGTTATGTAGAGCTGAACCAAACCTTTTGTCTCATCTATTCTGGTTTATCATTTAGAAGACATGCAATATCTGCCAGATGCTGCTTCCTAACCAGTGCAGTTTTGCATCACACCAGAGAATTCATCAGCATAAATCTCCATACACGTGTCCTGAATGTGGAGCAATCTGCAGATCTGTCCACTTCCAGACCCATGTCACTAAGAACTGCCTGCATTATACCCGAAGAGTTGGGTTTCGGTCAGTATAATGATTCCTTTTGTTGTCAATTTATGTATAATTTATGGTTTTTAAAGTGATTTTCCATTTTCATAAGCATTGTTTGGATAGTACCAGCTTCATGGGTTTAAGATTGTCATACCAACAGTACTATTAGTACTGAAATTTTGGAACAAATACATTAGGATTCTGCTTTGTTTTGGGCATCCACTTTTGTATATGATTAGAGTAGAATATTAGCTAGTGTCACACAGATTCAGAACTTCACAGTTTATAAAGTCTAGAGGAATCAGATGCATTGTCCTAATTTCAGGTTTTTAAAAAAACTTCCTGAGTTTTTTAAACTCATTAAATTTAAACTGTTCTCTCTGGTAGAACAGTCATTTTCAGTACTTCCAGAATGTATGGTTGAGATGTTGCTGGCCATACGGCACCTGTATGATTGTTCTCTTTTCTGTGGCAAGTCAAGATTCCTTGGCTTTACATCACTTGGAAATTGCCTTTCTCAAACAGCCTTGTCTTTTGGTTCTCCTTTATTACTCTTCAGTTTCCCTTTGACTTTTACATTTCCCTGTAATGGCAACTCGCTGAGAAAATGGGGAGCAGAGGCATTTGTATGAAATGTTTAGTTTTGAAAGACTTGAAAAAATGTTTTCTGTTAGAATTTTCCTTGCACTGAATGGTAGGCAGCACAGCAAGAGATCAAAAGAGCCACCCATATCACAAGCTTTGCTTAGCATTCCAAAAATGTGTCCACCCTGTCTGCCTGGACAAAAAGCCATTCTAAGTCTTAGAGCAGGTAGCTCCTTCCACCCTTAAGGTGCCACAGTTCATTTTCCAGGATGGCTATGCAGTCTTCCCCTACGGGAAGAAAGCATTTTTACTGCATCAAGCCTCTGTTTTCAGCTTGAATCCATGGCCTGACACAACTCCAAACTCTTTTCATTTCTTTGGGGTTTTTTTTCTTTTACCCTTTTCTCTCAAGCAGTAGTCTGTCTTGTCCTGCATTTCCTCCATCTGCTTCCTGCGCTCCACTGCTCTTCCCTCTAACGTATGTCTCTTGGGTTTGTACATGGAAGCACCTCTAGGGACTCCTGGCCTGCCCCAGTAACACCAGCAGAATCTCCTTGGCTGGGAATCTAAGTCACTAAACTTCTCAAGATGTCTCATAAGCATCTCATGTCACAACGAGTCAGAATTTCTTGATCTGGTGAGACTAAAGTCACCAAGGCAAGTAAAAGCAGTCTCTGGGAATGTTACTGTCTCTCTCCTCAACCTCCTCAGCCTCTCCTTAGAACTGCAGTGCTTTTGCCTAAGGAGCAGCATTCCCTGTCCTGCCTTTCCAAAGGGCCTCTGTCAAGAAGTTCCCTTTGACTCCAGTGATTTATGGTAGTTGTCTGCACTGAATCTGCTGAAAACTTCAGCCTGACGTTTCTCTGCATCCTGCCAAGGTGAAGGCAAGAAGCTGTTAGAATAGTCCCCCAGAGGAAGGCTTGGTCCTTAGGAACTGTGTAATATACAATGGTGGATGCTGAGGATCAGCTGACACATGGCATCACTAGAGAATAAAGTCAAGCCATGGCATGGGAGGGTGACAATGCCACCAGCTCTCCAGAGGGACACCTCAGGAGTAGATGTGTTATTGAGTGAAGAAGTGCTCAAGTGCTCAGCTCTTTATGAGCACAGAAGATATTAAGAGACCCAAAAAAAGACCAGAATGATCTGCTTTAGAGAATGCATTGGTAAGCAGAGACTAGATGCGTATTAACTCAATGAATATTATTAAGAGTATAAATTAAATGCCCAGAAAAAGAAAGGATGACGTTTAATAAAATCCAGGGGTAATAAATTTTTAAAATATAACGGGATCCTTGAATGTAGAACCGTATTTCCTGCTTTATTGCTATCATTAGGGCACTAAAACTATAGAAAAATTAAGTTTACAGTTATATGACAGCAATTCTACTGCCATGCTAGATGCTAAAATTAAAATTCTGGAAGGGTGGAGGCCTTCTACATTTGAAGAGTTTGTAAAAGTCTTACTGCAAAATACTGATCAATAAGAAATTGTCTCATTTGACAGGTAGTTGCTGATAGCACTATATTCTTGGACTGATCTGGGAGCATTTGGTACTGGAGATGTAGGGCATTAAAGGGGACTGTTGTGTATAAAAATTCTTAAGTTCTAATATTAATTCAATTTTTTAATAATTTCATTTTAGAATAGATGCAGAAAGGTCACAAATTTTCGACACAGCTGAAGTATGTTTTTGAAAAACATTTTCTGAATTCCAACATGATATATTGATCTGATAGTAGGGATTTGGTGTAGTTTTCCTGAGTTTCACTCCAAGTGCTGATTTGATTACACGTACAGAAAATGATTACCAGTATATCTTCATTAAATCTAAACAAGGGAAATGGTGAAAACATTTTCCTTACTGGTTTTCCATTTGGTGGTAGTTTCTAAATTGCTGTGGTGTACTTTAAACAATACCCTGCATGTGTTAAAAATGTGTTCTGGAAAATCTCTTTCCAAATTTGCAGAAGATTTAAGCATTTTTTTCTGCAATCAATAGAGTATTTGTCTGTTGACCCTTCTATCTGTTCTATTGTAATAACATAAAAACATGTTCTGATCTTCTTAGATTTTCAAATGAAAATGTGTGAAATTTCTTTCCCCTTACTTTGTGATCGACAAATCGCTGGTTATGTTGATTCTTAAGGGGTTGTTTAAGTTGACAGAGTAATGTAGTTTTATCCAGTTGTTATCTGTGTGTGTTTCTCTCTTCCCTTTGCTTGAAAATCCATGTTGATTATGTCCAGCACCGCTTGGGGCAGGGCTGCACTGACTCTCCTCCGCTCTCTCCGCAGCTGCGTGCACTGCAATGTTGTGTACTCTGACGTGGCGGCACTCAAGTCTCATATTCAAGGTTGTCACTGTGAAGTCTTTTACAAGTGTCCTATCTGTCCCATGGCATTTAAATCTGCTCCCAGCACACACTCCCATGCCTACACACAACACCCGGGTATCAAGATAGGCGAACCAAAGTAAGCAAAATTCATCTTCTACTGTGCTTGCCTGCATTTGAATGACCCGTGAAATTGCATTCTGTCCTGTGCTTGCAGTTGTAAAAGTCACCTCTGACAGCCACCAGTTTGTCAGCCTGCTGGTAATGTGGGATTTGTGTAGTGCTTTCATGACTTTGCAGCTGGCAGTTCATTGGGCAAAGATGACATTTCTCTGAATGCACTAGCAGGTCTTTAAGCACTGCTTGCTACAAGAGAGTGATTGCAAATGTAATTACATAAATTATTTGGGCAGGTGGCCACTGTTGCTCATTTTTTACCGTGAATTAAAATAATATGATTCCAAAAAGAGCTGCTAAGCCTCATCAGTGCTTATGGGGTGATTTTCATAATGTGGTTGAAAAGTTGAGAAAAAGCTATTTTATCTGTTTATGTAAGCTTTTTTTCTATAGGTAATCTCTTTCTGGCTTAAAGCAGAAGTGGTTTTGTTCTGTAGCTAGGAAAGCTGGCCATAAAGGTGGTAGTTTGCTGAAGGTGGCAATGCAGGGCACAGGCAGGACTCGGCATCAGGGTCCTTTTTTAAAGTTGTTGGATCCTGGTGGGCTCTGCTGAAGGCAGCAGGTGCTGCTGTGTGTGCAAACTCCTCCCGCCCTCGGGTCTGAGCCTCTCTGAGCACCCCTTCTCCTCCATCTGCCTCTTCCTCACTGCTACTGTCAGTGCACTGTTCAGATCCAGGCCTTCTAACCCGCTCCGTGTTTTCTCTGGGGCTCTGCACAGACCACCAGGATGGTAACAACTTGCAGACTCAAGAACATAGAAGGTGTCATGTGATGTAATAACCAGCATTCCTAGGAGTTCAGTTTATCACTGTTTCTTCTAACACATTAACAGGAGAGTTTTTTCTTTGTTTACACCTCCATCAAAGCAAAATAGCAACAATCTTGCCATGTCTGATACCAAATGAAGTCATTTCTTCAGAGTGGGAAATGATACATTGTTTTAATTCAGGATGGTATCATCAGTCAGAGGCTGTGAGATGCTGTAATTTAAAACTTTTTTCAGATTCCCATGGTTCTCATTAGAGAAATCTAAAAGATTAAGATCACTGTTCATGTAAGATGCTACACATATTAAAAGTGAACTCTGCTTGGAGCTGCTGAATTGTTTCTGATCAGGTTCATGAATTAAGTGTTTTGCATTATTTTTCTTTCCATATAGATGCACTTTTAATTGTATTCCTTTACAAATTTACTTGAATTATAAAAAAATGAAATTAAATTCTTTTTAGGTACTAATGTAGTGTCACTGAATCTGTAGTTGAGCACACCTCCTAAGAAGTGGTGTTTCCTTTAAATTTGCCAGTTTTAATCACAACGCTGCCTTAAATGCATGCAGAGCGACTGGCAGGATTTTTCCAGCCCTTGCAGTGTTCAGAGTTCTTGGCTTGCCTAGTTTAGAGCCAAGGTGACAAGTTGTATTTGAGGGAATACATTCACGTTTGGGTTATCCGTGCTGCATCAGGAAGCACCTGGGCTGCATGACTGGCATTGAAAGCCCACTGCAAGCCTGCCAGCCTCATTCCTGACCCCAGGTGTGTGGCACAGTCCAAGGACACTGGCCATGGCTTCAGCAGTGCCAGGACCCTTGGCCCCATGGCTTCTGAGGGACTCTGTAGTAGGTTATACTCCTCTGTTTGCAGGAATTGGGCTCCTGGGGAATCTGGCTGCCTGCCTCTGGCATTTACTTGGGACTGTGTGATTTACAATTGCATTACAAATAGCTGCTGCAGAACACATGCACTAAGCTATTTGGTGTATGAAAAATGACTTTTATATGCAGGATTCTCAGTGGGATGAAATTAGATTATTTTAGTATAGGGAAATGAATGGCTGTCTTGTCTTTCAGCTCTGGGAAGCTCTCTCCTAATATACTCTAAGCTTTGGTTTCCCGGAAAACCACAGAGGTGGTCTTCTTTTTTTCAGTAAACAGTGTCTAGGCACTAAGATATTTTTCATGGATGATTTCTTTTTGAATATTGGAGAAATTCTTGTTTATCAAGCCAAATTGTGGATATTTATGGTACTATTGGTAAAAAGTATATTATCCGACAAGTTCCTTTTTTTTAAAGGAAAAACATTTGGGAAGGAGGAATATGTTCCTCTGGTCCAGAAGCTTTCCAAATACTAAATGTTTGAAATGTGACTGAAAGTATTTTCCTGTGACATAACACCTGTATTTGTTCCAAGATAATACATGAATTTGTTAAATAGGTTTTTGGGAAGTGAAAAGGCCATGCACCTGCTTTGGTGTGTACTGTGGGGCAGGAGCAGTGCCAAGTAACCAGCCTGGCAGTGGGGTGGGACAGGACGGGACAGGATGGGATAAACTGCCTGACTTATTCCAGCATCCCTGTAAATGACATCCTGTGGAAGCACAACTGCCTTTAAGCTTTCAGTGGCATTTTAGGCCAGTTGCATGTTAAACGCTGACTACTTCAATTAAATTAAAAAAAAAAACCAAAACCACCACCAAAACCAGCATTCATGGTTGGAAATCATGTTTTTTGTGTGTCTGAAGGAAATACTCCAGGTGTGTATAGTTATAACTCATGCTGTGAGGTGTGTTGGTATGAATTCAGTGAGTACAGTCTTTGCCCAGAGACTTGTTTGAAATTTGAGGTTTACCAGATAGTTCTGCTTCTGTGAAGGAAGAGTAAAGTACTTTAGCTGCTGTAGAAAATACAGAGATTCAGCTCTTGGTGTTTTTAGAGACTTACAGTTTTTATATATGATAAACTCAGAAAGATGTTGGTTTTTTTGTTTTTGTTTTTGTTTTTGTTTTTTTTTTGTAGCAGATTCACTACAGATTTGCAGTGTAGGGTTCACCACAGAAAGCAGGACAATAGTGCATTGATCATCAGAGGATGCTGTGTAAATAAAACACTTATCTTAGCATATGTGAGAAACTGGGACCACTTGATACCATAAAAACAAAGTCTTGCCCAGTTAATATGAAGTATTGTTTTTCATTTGGAATTACAGGACAGCTTTGACATGAAAGCAATGCCCATGTTCTTGTCATCTCAAAACACAGTGCAGAGTGATCCCTAGAGCTTTGCAACAATGCACTATCAGTGATAATTAGAGGGCTATAGAAAGGACTGGGAAAATTTCTGTGGCTAATGAGAAGACTTAGCACTTTAGCAGGCAGGAGGGGTTGAGGGTTGTTTTATTTAGTGGAAGTTACTCTTAAAGATAGGAAGTGCCTGTTGCTGTACTGAGCACCTGAGGTTGGGTTTCTTTTATTTTAGCTAAACTTTCTCTGCAGCACTACAGATTAGATGGCTTAGATTTCTCTCTCATCTGATGATCTGTGGCTAGAAAATGGCTGTAAGAAGAGGAGGCTGGGGGGCATAAATTCAAAAGTCACATGTGCTCCAAGAGAGGAAGCATTTGGTGATGTCTCTACATTTCTATGACACATTCATCAAGGCTTGGAATTAGGAAAATCCCATCCTGTACTGTTGGAGCTTCAGGGCATTGACGGAGTCTAGGTTTGGCATTCAGGAGCATCAAAGCCATGATACTGCCAAAAATGTATTTATCTTGAAGTATGTTCCTAACTAGGATTGAAAGAATCACTCTCTTAAAACATACTGCATTTGTAACCTGAAACAGGGATATTATCCTTTAGCTACAATGTGTAGCTAACAACAAAGGTGTTAAACTGTCAGAGTATCCTGAGCCGATGTTGTGTATGTAACTGGCACGTGCTGTTGTGTTCTGGCTTCTTGTTTGCACTTCTAATTTTTATTTTCAATTTTACTGTTTCTTCTACAGCTTCTACAGCTCCCATATTTTGAAATTAGAGGATATTTTGAATTAGTTTAACTTTTTTCAGGCAGTATGAAACAATTGCTTAAACATGTCAGATCTTATGAGAAAAAAGTTAACGTCATGATTCTTGCAAAAAGATCATCAACGTGACTGACATTGTTTATTGTACTTCTGTTTTTAGAATAATATATAAATGCTCTATGTGTGACACTGTGTTTACTCTACAACCTTTGCTCTATCGCCACTTTGATCAGCACATTGAAAACCAGAAGGTGTCTGTTTTCAAGTGTCCAGACTGTTCTCTTCTATATGCACAGAAACAGCTTATGATGGATCATATCAAGGTGTGTAGGCATCTTCTCGTTTCCTTCATGATACCATTTGTCATGCAATATATGCTCTGAGACCATACTGTGAAAAGGTACAAATTAACAAGACTGCTGAGAGAGATGTTAATAATTTGGGGGGGTGGGGGTGTTAATCTGTGAATATTGTTCTCAAATGTTAAAATGTTATATTTTGTCTGGTCTTCAGCATATCTATGATTGATTTGGCTTTTCTGTAAGAATGTTGATTTTGGTATAGTGGGAATACCTCAGCAAGTCTGATCCTAACAAATACTGAGTTCTGGGTACAGTATTCTATGTATTACTCCAATCGTTAGGAGCTGAGAATGCTGTGGTATCACGAAATCAAACCTTTGATGTTGTGTCATGTCATACAGACCAGAGCTGAGGGGTTTATGCCTTATTAACCCCTGGTGCCTAAACATGGCCCTAAGGTCCAGAATGGCACTGTGGAGCTCGCTGCACTTCTCTGGCAGTGACACAATTTCTGAGTACTATTTCTCTACAGCAAAATGGAAAACCAGACATCTTTTTTGGCTGCTAAAACCATAATTTTGCATTTCAGGCCCAACTATGGCACTTGTAACCACAGAATTCTCCAAAGTAGTGTTAGAAATAAGATCATAAGTCTTGGAAAAAACAAGTGGTCTTAAAGCCTGTCTTTGACTTGAGGAGGAGATAAGGGAAGGGCTGAGCTAAGATGTTCAGAAATACAAGGACTGGATATTTTCTTTGTTTTTGAACTAGTACCCCTAGTTCTTGCAAGTTTACTGCAAGATATCTTAGATGCTCCTCTCATGCATCAATGCAAAACTCTATTTTCTTTCCTTTGATCTACTCAGATGGTTGGGGTTTTCTTTGCGAAGCAGCCAAATTCTGTGTATTGCAGTGTGTCTTGTTTCTGTAATTACTTTTTCCTGACTCAACTATTACTGGAAAAGTATTGTTATATCTGTACAAAAGTACTTCGGTAAGACCTGAAGACAACACTTCATACAACTGCACTTAGGGCCAGAAGCTATATTTACAGAAATCTGGGTGCTCAGCATCTCACATTTAAAGGTATGCTCAGTTACTTGGGCACTACTTAACTTCTCTGGCTTTAGTGTTCCCTGGCAGTATTTGAACTTTCAACCAGTAGGGTTTTAGGGCGATTCACTATAAATGATTCAGACATTTTTAAGACTAAAATTGGAGGATTAGAGAATACATGTGCAGTAGCAGTATTGCTGGTTTTGCGTTTGGGATGTGTATATACCAGAAGGGACTGGAGCAAAGCAGTGTAAATTGGAATTCAGTTAAGGGGGACTGAAAAAAACAGTAACGGGTTATAGATAAAAGCAGAATTTTATCCTCTCCTCGGGGAGAGGATAAAAGCACAAAAGGATTCAGGGAGAGTATGAGTGCCAGACAGAGGTAGAGCTCAGCTGCACAGAAAGTAATAGTTTGGTATGGCTAGACATAAACCATCAAAGCAAAGACAGACCTGGGGGAAAGTAGGACAGAAAGGGACAGAAGGAAGGGACAGAAAGAGATTATTAAAAGCTACAGAAAATAATACAGAATAATTCCTGCAGATGCCAGTATTTCCTGATGGCAAAATATTTGTCTTACTTTCTTATAATGACTTGCTACAAGAAAATTTCCAGCAGCCAGTGAAAGCAGATAGTGAAGGACTGGCCTGGCCTGGCCAGGAGGTGTAATGCTCCCTGTTTGCCCAGCACTGGGACCCATACTATGCTTTAATGCTCTTGGTGTAGTTTCAAATAAGAAATGAAATTTCAAGTATTGTGTTTAAAAGACATTTGCAAAGTTGAGCACTAACATTTTACATGCTGACAGGTTAGGCTGGAATGGAAATCTCCAGGTCAATTGCCTGAGAGTACAGGAGCCTCATTTCCTGCTCCCCTGTGCAGAGGGATACTAAAGCCAGCCTCCTCCTTTACTACACACCTGCCCTTTGCTCTTAGTTGTTGGTCCTGTGCACTTTGTTTTAGGGGGGGGGTAATTACTGGCTTTTCTGCTATTTAAAAGCTGTTAAATCAAAGAACGTGTTCTATTGATGAGGTTGATATGTGCCCTTGAGCCAGTGGGTAGTCACGAGAGCCAAAGTATTTACAAAAGAACTTGTTGCTGGAGTATCACATTGATACTCTTATATTCCCTGAATCAAGAATGGATTGAATGGGTTTTACCTGAAGGAAAAATAATTCTGTTTGGGCTGGTTAAACCTATCTTCCAGGAGGGTTGTAGTAAGGGTCTATAGGTGATTGTATCAGAACGCTGTCCTGGTGAAGGACAAGCTTTTCAGACATGAGACCTCAGTTGTGGGTCCCTGTTCAGCAGTGGATTAGCTCTGGGCTGCAGTCATCCCTGCTGGCCCACAACCCTCCTCATTCTTGCTGTGTCCACATCCACATGTGGGCACACAGCTGAAAGCCCCCCAGCCCTTCCTGAACAAGTCACTTTGTTGGAAGGCTCAGGTGTCACACCAGCACACTACACTGGTTTGGAAATGGGGGAAGGAAGAATTCTTCCCTTCTCACTGACCATTGACTTAAAGTGCAAACATAAGTCCCTGAGGAAAACTTTCCACCCAGGAGCTTCAGGGGCTGGAGAACAGCTGGTCAGACCCCTCTGATCTGTCAGCCCCACAAGGTAGTCCTAAATGAGCATGCTTATAACCTGACTGGAGAGTAAGGCAGGGCTTAACCTCAGCCTCAACATAAAATGTTAATATATCCTAAATTACATAGCCGTGTTATGTTTCCAGAGTTGCCTTACCTTATTTACCAATATGCCAAGTCAGAATTTAGTCAGTAAAAAAGCCTTTCCTTCTTGGAAAACTCCAGTCACATAGTCTGGAATGAGGATGCTCAACTAACATGTCAGGTAAGTAAAGCAAGAAATTAAACTTAACATAAAGTACTTCTTGAGCCCTTTTTTCCTCCCTGTTAAACCACAACTTAGACTTAACCTCCAAAGCAAGTCTCTTATTTTTTGGGAAAATACCTACATATGGTGTCTGTTATTGTTAGGTCGTGCTAGGTCTTGCCTTTACTTTTTCTTCACTGTTTCTTTAGGAATGTGACCTGATGATAATAGTATGCCAAAGAAGTAACTGAAGGCTTTTAGTTGAGTACAACTGTGTATGCCTAGGTCAGTTTTGTACCTGTTTTTCTCTCTCTTTTATTGTAGTCTATGCATGGAACTTTGAAAAGTGTTGAGGGACCACCAAACCTGGGGATAAATCTGCCTCTCAGTACTAAACCCACAACTCAGAACTCAGCCAGTCACAACAAGGACGACACAAAATCTGTCAACGGAACAGAAAAGTTGGAGAAGAAATCTCCTTCTCCCGTAAAGAAAGCAGAACCTAAAAAAGTCACTAGTCCTGGCTGGACCTGCTGGGAGTGTGACAGGCTCTTCACTCAGAGAGATGTTTACATCTCCCACATGAGGAAAGAACATGGAAAGGTAAAGGAATATTTTCAATTACAAAAAGGTGAATTAAACCTGAAAGGTGAAGTATTTGTTTCTAAAATCTGTTTGTGGTTTTGCAAGTAAGTCCTTTAAGTCCCAGCATTATTATTCACTGTTCTTATATCTATTTCATCTTTATTGCTTTGGCAGCTTATTTTTTTTCAGTTTCTACATCATTCTACTGAGAAAACCAATTGTAGGCTTGTTCATTCAGTACCAAATTTTTTTCAAGATGGAAAAAGTGGGAGATAGTGGTGTGTTTCATCCAAGCCATCTGATCTGTTCCAGGTTCTTATTTCTTACTTGTGCCTTCTCAGTTCCCTCTCTTTACAGTGGTGTGGTGAACGTGGCAGTGCTGGGGTAATGGTTGGACCCAGTCTTAAAGGTCTTTTCCAACTTAAATAAATTGATCCTATTCTGTTCTGAAGATCCGTGCCTGTTAGCCTCAGGGAGCGGAGACTCAGTCAAGTTCTACCGGTCCCATGGGTGCCAACTGGTGTTTCATTTAAAGGCAGACACCTTCCACAATTGAGCTGTTGCTCTAATCTTACGCTTGAAAGCTCAGCTGAGTTAACAAGTTGAATTTTGTATTTAAAGCAGCTGAATTTGAGGTATCTTACTTAAAAATCCTCATGTCAGCAGAGAGACTGATGTTCTTCATGTGTTCAATAGCATTTCCAGTTAAGTGAAATTAAAAAGACTGGCAGGCAGGAAGGCAGTAGTGACCCTGCTTAGCTGTGGCCGGCTCCAGCCCCTTGCTGACATGTGGCAGCCATGTGCCAAGCCAGTCTTCACCTTTGCTGGTGTGCTGGTGGCAATGCTCTGACTCTTTCCTCAGCAGGGAACCAGAGAGCTAAAGTGATGAGCTGTGCTGCACTGCAGCAAAAGAGCAGAACTGGGAGGGACAGTGGGCTGATTTTGTCTAAGTGGAGGAGAACCACCCCGAGTGAAAATCCATAGTTTTCAGGATGCTAATGTGACACAGGAACGCCACGATGAGACGCAGCAGAGATGACAGAGCCAGAGCGAGAGGAGGAAAAGAGAGTTTACTTTTTTGATTTCACCTTATATACATTTCACAGAAATGGACCACATTGGAAGACAGAGGTTCAACCTCTTCAATTCCACTGGTCTGAAAAGGTGTCTATCAATTCCTAACTGGAGGAATGTAAACAATAGTATTGTTTACAGAAAATGTGTGAGAATCTGACTCCTAAGTATATAAACAATCAGAAGGCTAAAAGAACAGAAAAGAACAGGGCGACACTAATGTGCTGTAATAAATGATTGCACATTTCCAGAGGTTTCCTATTACAGTTATTATCTCTGAAGCTGTTCTGCAAATGATTTTATTCTGTTTATAAATGTTTTATGGAGAAGCTGAAAATGCTGGACTACTGAGTGTCATCTTCAATTTTCTTAGGACAACTTCAAGCAAATAGCACCCCAGCATCATTGCCTCCAGTAACTCCCACCCCATTTCTTAGGCTTCCTGCTGCCCAAATATTAACTTAGCAGAGCTTTTACTGGCAATCAGAAATGCATTTAAGACCAAATTCATTGTACATTTATGCAATTCTTAAAAACAAAGCAGCACAACCTCACAGTAAAACTGTCACTTCAGAGTGAACTAGAGAGCAATATTCAGTCTGATTCCATCCACAGCAGAGTAGCCAAAGGCATGTAAAAGAAGGTTAGTAACATATCAATAATGCTTTCTAAGTATTAGCTTTAAATCTGTGTGTCTCTCTCTCTGATGTTTATTTGCAATGTTACCTCAAGAACAGCCCTTATTATGAAATACTAGATAATTGTTGCACTTAAATCCTGGCCTGAAGGCCTCTTGCATTGCTTCCATTCAGGTGCTGGTTTTTATCCCCATTCAAGCAGTTCCTTCAATAACACAGGAGGCACATAGGTACTAAAATGAACAGAAATACAACCCCATGTCTTTAAGAAATGGGATATACAGACCAGGTGCTACACTCCTTCCCAACCTGTCAAAATTTTTAGTACTTGTTAGCTGTCAAAAAGACTATGTTGAAAAACTAAACTTTTACTATAGAAAGAATAAAAATGAGTATAAGATAATCAAGTATGTGATATGGATCTAAGAAATAGAGGAACTAATTTACAGTCTGATTTTCTTAAGAATGATAGGTGTGGGTTAAATGCTCTAAAATGATCCTTTCAGAACGGTTGTTTAAAACTGTAATTAAGCAATTCATGTGCTATTCACAAAATCCATTGTCATGCAAGGTATATGAAAATACTAGTTTCAAACTTCTAATTTCTGCTTTTGCAGGACCAGAGTGAAAGAGCTGTAACCCCTAGCTGATCCCAGGCTGGATTATGCAGAGGTATTCATAGGAGAGGTATTGCCATGTATATCCTCTTTGGACAGATTCTTAAGGGTTCAGCCCTTATTGGGAATAATTGTCTCTACAGAGACAGATTCACATTTTCTGATCCTCTCCTGAGGATCCTGGATGAAGGGAGCCAGCTGTAGAGTAGGAAATTTTGTAGCCACCTTGATGTGGCTCTCTGCCTGATCTTAGAAGTGCTGCAAGGAAAAAAAAAAAATTACCAGCCCAGAAAAGGGAGGGTTCCAACAAGCCTGTACAACTCCTGTCTGAAACTAGATCATCCACCAGGCAGGCATATGCCGAGCTCCTTGGACTTGTGTGCAGGCGTGTTTCTATGAAAGGGCAGATGTTTTCTAAATAGGAATTACCCACTCCAACTAGCTCATTGATCATCCTCTTCCTGTCAAGACAAGATGCTGTACAACAGATCTTGGTGCACTTAATTACAGAACTAATTTTTCATTTCTTTTTGGTTTGGATGCCATTGCATCCAAAATCCTGTTTGGGTCTCTATCTCGAGTCTCCCCAGGGAATTTAGAACAAGTGTGGGGTCACAGCTGGCTACCCCACATAGTGCCCCCAGGTCCGCTGAGCATCATCCTCCTCCTGCTTTTCTGACCACAGGTTTGATGCCTCTGCTCACTGCCACACAGCTATGATGTGTGACTGCTCCAGCCCTTCTCAGTTTCTTCCTTTACTTTTTCCTTCCACTTGACCAGCTGCCAACATCAACCCCAAAGAATTCCCCAAACAGATGGTCATCAAGTTGGCATCAGATCACACCGCTCATTTTGTCATGACTTTCCTGAACCTTGTTAGTGTGTCAGTGTCTGTGAGGTTCAAGTTTGGTCCTTCTGTGCTCTTCACCACTCCCTGTATGTGGCTGAGGAGCTCCTAGTCAGCAGCTGAGGACATGGTTTGGTGACGGGAAGGGAAAGCAACCCCCTCATCCTGCTGCCTTCATTGATCCAGAAATAATCCTCTGATCTTGCCTGTTTCTTTGGTAAAAGAAATTCTCTTCACCCACCATCCATGACACCAGTTTACAGCTGGGGACAGGTGTATGTGCAGCTCATAGGGGCCACACTGCTTTGAAAGAGGTCCAGCTCTGTCTTGTACAGTGTTATTGGGGGCGGGGGGTGTACATGAAGTACAGTACCAAAAACGGGTAAGTGATGTTTCTTCCCTATTTATCAAAAGGTTCAACACATGCACCACTTTAACTAAGCTTTTTTAATTAAAGTCTTTCTCCTCTTTTTTTTTTTAAGCAAATGAAGAAACATCCTTGTCGGCAATGTGACAAATCTTTCAGTTCATCCCATAGTTTATGTCGGCACAATCGTATCAAGCACAAAGGCATTAGGAAGGTCTATACGTGCTCGTAAGTTCTGTTTTTATTTATTTAGAAACAGAATACAAAAACCATTGTTGGTTGAATGTCTTAACTATGTAAGAGCCAGTGTCCTGTTCATTCAGATGCTCAGGACAGGCCAAATCAATTACCTGTCCTGCCTGCAGAAACATGTCAGGCTCCTGAAAGTGTAGTGTGTAAAGTTTACAGCCTGAAACTTGGCTGAGCTGAGTGCTTGCAGTTCCACTTTGGGGGACCTGGTTTTTCAGGAGTCTCTCAAATACACAACCACTCTTCCAATCTACAAAAGGCACTTGTTAAGCATGATGCTTGAATGTTTGTGTGTGTATGTGGTGTGTATGTGTCTGCAGGCACTGCCCAGATTCAAGACGTACTTTTACCAAGAGGCTGATGTTGGAAAAACATATTCAGTTGATGCACGGCATTAAAGACCCTGATGTGAAAGAAATGACTGAATCTACCAATATGGAAGAAAGGGAAGTAAAAGAAGACACAAAGGTAATCACTTAGAAGACTCATTCAATCACTGAGAATGATTTTTTTTTTTTGCAGGTATATATTCAGGATCTTTAAATAAATACAGGTACTTCACTGCCCTAAATGTCTCATCTTCTGTGAAGTAGAGCCCAGAAGGATTGTTTAAGAGTTGTTCTAGAATCTGCCAAGGGAAAGGCTCTGACATTTGCTCTGACAATTAGCTATGAAACGAACTGCATATTTATGCTTACATGATACACCATTTCTGTCTCTTTGTTAGGTTCCTAGTCCAAAGCGTAAATTGGAAGAACCTGTAATGGAGTTCAGACCTCCACGAGGTGCAATCACTCAGCCATTAAAGAAGCTGAAGATAAATGTTTTTAAAGTTCACAAGTGTGCAGTTTGTGGCTTTACAACAGAAAATCTTCTCCAGTTTCATGAACATATTCCTCAGCATAAATCTGATGGCTCTTCATACCAGTGCAGGGAATGTGGACTCTGCTACACATCTCATGTGTCCCTTTCCAGACACCTCTTCATTGTACATAAGCTGAAGGAGCCTCAGCCAGTATCAAAACAGAATGGGTCTGGGGAGGATAATCAGCAAGAAAATAAACCCAATCACGAGGATGACTCGTCCGACAGTGCGGCATCGGACAAAAGATGCAAAGTGTGCGCAAAGACTTTTGAAACTGAAGCGGCCTTAAACACTCACATGAGAACACATGGCATGGCCTTTATCAAGTCCAAAAGAATGAGTTCAGCTGACAAGTGATCAGATTGTTTGGGATGCAGAAATCTTGCTCCACATTGGAATACTAATGACATTTTTGCTACAGAAAGTTCAAGGTATAATAGTGTTAACAGTACTGTTCAGGCTGTTGCAATATATTCTGCATAAAAGTGTCCCCTTCACCTCATTGTCTATACCCTCAGAACCATTGAAGCAGTATTTGAGTTGAAAAGAGTTTGTATATATTTAAACTAATAATTTTTATACTCTTTTGTTATGTGTTTGTATCAGTAGCTAGTGGAACAATAGGGTTTTTTCTGTTTTGTTTCTGTTCTTTTGTAGTAAGTTTCTTTAAAACAGAGCTCTGAATGCTGGGGCAGTTCCTTAGGTTCTCTTAAATGATTTGGTTTTTGAATGCTTCTGGAAGAAAGTTTAGCTAATGGAAGTGCATCAGGAAGAGGTGCTAGGAGGGGAGAAGAAAGAGGAATCCTGCAAGCTAAGGGGGAGATTTTAAATTCTAAAGAACTTTGTTTTCCAAATGTCTAAGGAAGCTTTTAAACTTTTTCTTACAAAATATGTTATTAAAAAAAAAAAAAAAGTACCACTGCATGTGTAAAATGAAGTGCTGGTTTTTAGGTGGCAACACCAGAACAGGTGCAGACCTCCTGGACTGGTAAACTACTTTTGAAAAGTATAAATGCACAACTCTGAGTATCATGAAGTGAAGTGATTTTTTTAGGTCATCATGTGCTTGTGATCAAAGCTCAAATTGTTACAAAAGGGCTGGGCTGCTCTGGATTTAAGAAATAAGATGTCTTTAGAGGGATAGGTTTATAATGATTTTTTTTTTTTTTGTCATGTAATTTATTGAACATATAGAAGTGAGTACACAGCATTATGCATTTTCCTTGCTGGTTATTGAAAGGAAATAGCTGACTCTTGCTACAGGGGTTGGGATTTGCCAGCTCCACACGATCATGCCAAACGTTCTGGTGCTCAGTGTCACACAGCCACAACTGCGAAGGAGCCAGCCCCAGCCACGAGTGGGACTGGGGCTTGCAGCTTTAGCACAGGCCCTGCAGAGCTTGGCCAGACATTGCAAACTCCTGTCCAGCACCACTAGTTCTGCTTGCACAAGTACAAAAAGGTACCATACTGTCCCTTTCAGATAGAGTTCTCTGTGAGAGTATATTTTTAGTTTGTTTTTGTATTTTATACCTTGTATGTAACCCTACAAAAATTTTTTTGTACTTTTTTTTTAAAACAAATAGTGTATATATAGATAGCTGCATGATAAACAATAGTAATTGTTGGGTTCCTTTAAAGTCTTGCTGCTGTCAGATGTTACTATACACTATGTCCATTACGACTGTATTAAACACATTTCATATGTAAATAAATGTGGAGCATTTTGCCCCAAAAGATTTGTGAGATTCTGTTATTTATCATTAAATTTTAATAGTTTTAAAATTTGAAGTGTTTTAAAAAAAATATGGATCCTCTCAGCCACCTCTGTGAAACTTAATCATTCTGGCAACTGTGTATCAGATACATTAGTTCTGCTCTCTCCATCCTCATTCCTGATTTGGCTCCTGGGTAGATGCTTGTTAGCCCATTTATATTACTGGCATATCAAGTGCTTGTGAGGTACTTCATCCTACAGTGCACAGCGGGCACAGCACCTGAGTGTGTGCTGGCCACTGCCCTTCCCATTTAGTGGATACCTCTGAACACTTGTTTGTTGATGTGCACTGTCAGCTGTACTACAAATGAGTTATCACTATGCAGAATGGTGTTTTGTATACAGTGAACAGATAATAAAAGTTCAATTTTCACAGCCATAACTAATACTTTTCTTTGTTTTCCCATGTCACTGTCTTACACCTGCAGGTAACCTGATGAGGCAATTGGCATCATGGTGCCAGGGTATGACGCTGCCACTCGTGTCCCCAGAGGAACTCCTGCACAGCCAGGGAGTGCAGCCCAGATGTTTGGCTGCTCTCTTCAGGTCTAATTGGCAGATCAGTTTAACTCTCCTGCCAGTAATATCTTGAAAGATTTAAGGGATAGAGAGTCTTGAACTGCCCCATAAACTCCAGCCACATTTCTGTATCAGAGCTGACATACCTCTTTAACAGGAAGATGACGTCCTGAGAAGCAGGAGGTGAACAGAAGGTTTTAAAGCAACGTGAGATACAGTGAAAAGGCACAAATATCTGCAGGAATGGCTAAAGGAATTATTTCCTCTTGTCAGTGATGTCAGTCAGTGCTGACATAAATACTTCTCTTTTTACCCCTTTCCTGTGAGGATTGAACACTAATGGATTAAATCTTATAAAACCTCCATGACAGTTAGGAAAGGGATCATCTAGATTCCACCATTTTGCAGCCACTCTCATGGTTGGAAACAAAGGTGCTTAAGAGTGCAACCTCAAATTGCAACAGAAACTAAGGCTATGTATCCCCTGTTGTATGCCTTCCCATTCCATCCCTCCTGCTCTTTGGGAGGAAGGGAGCACACTGAGACCTCCGCCCAAATGTCCAGCTGCACACAAACTGCCCAGCCAGGACTGCACCATGGCTCAGGTCCACCTGCCAACACAGCCTCAATAAAACCATTTTTTCACCTGCTAATATTGGTTAACACTTCAGGGCATATGGGCAGTGCCTGGCTGCCGGTCACCTGGCTTGGGCTGTGTGGATGTGGGGTCTTTGAGAAATAACACCAAAATAAGATACCTAGGCTGAAGTAAAGTGGTGGGGATGAAAACCCCACAAACCATGGGAATGTGCACTCACTAATGGGGAAGTAACAGAAAATGACAGCAGCAGAGTTGACAATAGCCCAGTGAGTAAGCATGGAGCTGGCCCTCCTCCCCGTGCCCAGGGCCTTACCAAGGCACTTTCCAAAATGTGCAATTTTTCACAATAGAGATGCCCTTGTGAAAGGCTGTGAGACCGGACAAAAGGGACAAAAAGGGGAAGTGGGACACTGTGTCAGCCAGAGCCACCTCACTCTGTACAGTCAAACCTCACTGGAAACAAAATGCTCTGCCACAAGAGCAGTGGGCTCAGGGGAGAGGCAAGTGCAATTCCAGACCCTTCCCGGGACAAGACCCAAGGCAACAGCCTGAAGTTGTGTATGGGGAGGTTTAGGTTGGATATTGGAGAAAGGTCCTTGACCCAGAGGGTGGTTGGGCACTGGAACAGGCTCCCTCAGGACGTGGTCAGCACCAAGCCTGACAGAGTTCACAAAGTGTTGGTATACTCTGGGGCACATGATGTGACTTTTGGGGATGGTGCAGAGCGAGGAGTGGGACTTGATGATCCTTGTGAACTCCTTCCAAGTCTGCAGATTTTGTGATTCTGTCATGTGTGCTCACGCACGTAGGGTGCATTCTCAGCCTGCCACCCACTGCCTCACTCTAGCATGCCCCAATCCTTCGTGTCCTGCCATACACATTGGAGCTATGCTGTACCTCTAAGCTCAGCCAGAACTAAGTCTCATTAATTCAATGTATCTGTGTTGTCCAGTGCATGATGCCTTTAATGACTACCGCATCCATCTGCCTCCCTTGTTCCTGAGGTGCCAGGGCACAACACAGGCGTGCTGTGCCCACCCTGCGTGGTGTCCCCAGATATCTCCCTCAGGAGCTGCTGAGCCTTGGCCTGCTTGCCAAGATACAGGTCTGCTTGTAAGGTACAGCCGGTGCTAAATCTGGCTGGCTACAGTCACTGTACTTCTCTACACTCATCTGGTGTTTGTATTTCTGGAGGGCATTTACAGATGCACAATTTGACCTGCCAAAGGCCAAATATTCTCAGTTCTTAACCTCTGTCGACCTGTGGGGAATTCAGTTTGGCAAGCCTATTTACTTTTAAAAGGATTTTTATAAAACTCCGACCTTTTCCTTCTGTTAATATTACCTTTCTCAGTACACTTAGCGTACATACACAGCTGCCAGGCCAATAATGGCACACAGGAAAACCTATTTTAGTTTAAAACCTTTTTCAAATATTAGGGTAGTTCAGTAGTCAATTCTTGGTATTTGAATTTCAGATTATTACTCAAAGGTTATCTGCCCAGGCTACGTGAAGGGTGACTAGGAACAGGGGGAATGGATTGACAAGAGAAATGAGTATAGAACTGGCCAACCATGGGAGGCACAAGCATTCCTGACCTACATCCCCCGGCTCTGTGTACAAAGTAGATTCTGCAGCCAGAAGTGGATGCAGATGCAGGAGCATGAAAGAAGGAGCCACTTCTCGTCTCATCCCTGGACACTTCCACACTCGAAAAAAAAACCAACCAACTGGATTTGCTCCTCAACAGTGACCATACAAAACCTGGTTTTGATGTTATTTCTTTCATAGTTGGGGAAAAAAGAGTTTTCTGTGCTGGGGACCAAATGGCCCTACTGAGGGCATTGCAGTGAGGCACTGCACTGGAAATATCCCAGATTCAACTGGAAATTTAACTGAAGGCACTACAGCTCTCTTCTCTGAGCCCCAGGATTCTATTTTGAAGGAAGAAATATATTTGAAACAGTAATGTGACTATTAGCCAAATAAGCTGAGCATAGTACCCTTCTCAGATATGTCCCCTTATAAGATCTGGTGAAAGACTTTATGCAGTTCATTTATTTTCTGTTCTCAAATCGTGCTATTTTGTATTCAATGGCTCTAATGTGATGGTGGGGATATGGATGCAGTGCATTATCAGCATTGCTCTCCCCAGGTCAGTCTAGCACTTGGCTAACAGTGCCATACCTCTGCGGGCCAGACCAATATTGCAGGTCAAGCACAACAACATTTCCTGATTTTGTGACTGTGTCTGAGGTTTTTTTTATTTTTTTCCTTGTTCCATGGGAGAAGGGGAAGGAAAAGACAACATTATTCGCTAAATTCAATTGAATCTTCAGATAGCTGGATCCCTCCCTCCCCTTACCCTTCCTCCCGAGAAAGAGAAATTATTTTCACAAATAAACTATTCCTTGAAATAAATCCACTCAGCTGAAATCCAATTAGCTCTGCAGACACTGGGTCACAGAGCAGACTCAAAATGTTGACTCATACACTTAGACAGTGACACTGGGGTTGCAAACTGTGCCTGTGAATGGGTCCTTGCCAGCTCCCAGGGCATGTGACAAGACTCAGTAGAGGAGGGACACAAGACAAAAGCCACACGTGCTCCCAAGCAGTGACCTCCAAAGTGGGGGTGTGCATCCATGGGCATGCAGGAAGCAAACAGTCTACTGTTACAGAACTGCAATGAAAAATGAGTATTAAAAGTATCCAGAAGAGGAGTGAGTTCTGTGCCCATGACCAATCCCCTGGAAAACAAAGAGTTGTCATTCAATACTATGTATACAGGTAGAACTCATGCCTGGCTGCATCCAAAGGTCTGGCAAAATCTGCCAGAATGTCAAGAGCTATATCTTCTGTGTACTAAAACACTAGCATCATTTTCTTGCTGCAGAGCTCCAGTAGATCTACTGTACAAATATTGAAGTCAAACATCCAGCGCAGGGGAATATTTCAAAATACATGTAACCTTTAGTAATCAAAATCATGCAGACGGTAAAATAACAAAGCCACCACAGAGGTGTGGGTGATTCCCAGCATCCCTGGAAAAGGAAGAAAGCAATTTCCTAATGTGTTTCTCTTGCCTCACCACAAACAATGGAGAAGTCTTCCGAGCTATCAAACACCAAGCACAATCACACCAACCAGCAAAGGAACTGCAATCTCAGAATTAAGTGTGGCTTCATGCTTCGGACAAAAGAAAGTCCTATCTATGTGAACAAAAAACTAAGCAGCTTCAATCCCCCCAGGTCTCAACACAAAGCTGCCTTCTCGCTTTTCTAAATTCTCCATACACTAACCCTGCTTCTTCCCCCCCCTGCTTGTTACAGAACTAGATTTTACCACCTCGATTTCCACTTTTAATTCTCTCCATCAAGAAAGACTGCAAGGAATTGTTCTAACACTGAGCTTTGTCATTTACATTCTCTCAGTTGCTGCCATCTCCCTGCTGAGTGGCTTGTCTTTTGCCTCCAAAAATGATATCCCTGCTTTACAACAGGCAAGAGTATTTTTCTGCCTGTTTGGTGAATTAAAGCACTGCCCAAAAATAACACTCAGAAATCATTCTTCTATGACAGCCATTTGCCTTTGTTCTGTGAGTGGCAGCATTGCAACTAGTATAGGAGGAAAATTCATCCATTTATGTTCAACCATTCCTTGTGTGACCAGGTAATAGAAAAGTGTCAGGTATTTACTGTTAAATGCAAATATATAATTAAATACAAAGTAAGGATTAAATCTATTCTACTTTAGGAGGAATTTGGGTGTGATACACAGTGTTTTGGAACAAAAGCTGGTTTCTTGTGGGGTTTTTTTTCATATTGATGCAGATATTATACCCAACATTAATATAATGAATTAATAGCTAAAGTGGAATGCACAGCTATAACCACAAGAAATGACAGAGATTTCCTTCCAATAGCAAAGCAAATTTAACAAAGATGTTTTTGTCAAATTGTTTCTAATTGCCTAATGAGTTAGTCTGAACCCTAGTATAAATTAATGGTACATTCAATTAGGTTTTTAGAGACTGAGATTTGTTAATCTCCCTTATGATGATTGTAGAGTCTGATAATTTTGTCCCAATCACCATTTTTAATCTCTTTTTTCTGAGGGTTTTTTATAAAAATAAAGGCTAGCTGATTTGTACACAAAGACAAAAAACACTATTAAAAAAAAATCTGTCTAAATAGTATGGTATGAAAAACCTACTCAGAGGAATTGCAGAAAACCTTTTGCTGGGCAAGTCAATGCAACGTTTCAGTGGGCAGCTCCCACTCATACCGAACACATAACTTTGTTACACACCTCTTGCTTGCACAAAGAAAACTCAGAATCTCTTGCTTGCACAAAGAAAACTCAGAATCTTTTCACCACCTTCGAGTCTGCCCGAATATACGTTTTCTTTCTCTCTTAGTAATTACATATGAATACTGCATCTGCTCATAGGGAATAGTAGCAGATGCTTTTCACCGAATATTTAAAGGATAGCAGAGAACTAACCTGAAATCACGTGAACTTAGAGGAATTCCGTGTGTAGTAAGTAAAAGAATACTGGTGTCACTGGAAGAATCAGGTGAGAAGGTGAAGGATCTTATCTAGATCATGCCTAGCTGGTGTCCTTGGAGCTTTCTTTCCAGTCTGACATTTGTGTTCACTCCTGGGAGCATCACACCTTCCCCTGTGATCTAATGCCAGTTCTGCCTCTCTTAGTCAGTCCTAGTCTGTCTTGTCCAACTGTTTACCAACATTAAAATCTTGATGAATTTCTGGCAAAACTACAAAAAGACCGCTCTGGTCAGACGGTTTGTTTGTTTCCATTTATCTTAGTAGCATTTCCATGTGTTCTCCGTTCTCCCATTCTCAGTCTTCAGGGGCTAATCTTACACTTGGTGAAAGCCTGACTCAGTTTGGCCCACTTAATTCCCAGGAAATCGGGCTCTGGGCTCTGACCTGTATCTGTGTGCCTGCTTGCTGCTTCAGGCTTATGCAACCATTCAGTGACGAACTGGAAATGGGTGTGAAGTCTGCCTGTGCTGCTGGGGGTGTCACTCCCAGGCACACTCTGAGCAGCCCCGGCTCATCCCTCAGGCCTCCAGGCCTGCGGAGGGCACCGAGGGGCTGCCACACACAGACGGCTGCAGCTTTTCTGGCCCTCTGTGCTCTTCTCTGATCGAGGCCGTGTCGCGGTCCCTGAGCAAACACTGAGGTCACCGCTAGCTGCTGCCATCAGATGATTCCGCTCACAGCCGGTGAGGAGAACGCTGCGATGTGGCCGCTTTTGATCCCCTCACACCCCTCCGCCGGCACGGCCCCTCACGCCGTTCCCGCCCTCAGCACAGCGCCCCCTGCTGGCCATCCTCGCCCGCCCCTCACGCCGTTCCCGCCTTCGCAGAGCGCGCGCCGCCGTGCTCCCCGTCCCGCCAATGAGCTGCGCACACGCGGCGGCGGCCCCAGGATGCCCACGGCAGTCGCCTGACCCAAAATTCTCCCCACCCCCGGGAGACCGGTGCAGCCGTCCCGATGCTTCTCCGGCGGGCGCGGCTCTTCCCGCCGAGCCGAGGGGTCTGAGGGTTCACCGACGGTGCCTCGATAGAGCCAGCTGCTCCGGCACCTCCGTGGGCAAGAAGCAAGGGGCCTCGTCATCAGGCCCTTTCGCCGCGGTGCATCTGGGAGTTTTAGTTCACCTGGCCTCGGAGGTTCTCTGTGCGTCAGGAGGGCGGGAGAAGAAGGGGACTACAGATCCCAGAGAGCAGCGCGGGTCCCGCTGTCATCTCTGGCGCTGAGGTGGGGGCGCGGGTTGTGCCGGCCCAGGAGCGGCGGATCCGCGGCGGGGCCGCAATGGATCTGTTCGGGGACCTGCGGCGTATGAACAAGCGGCAGGTACCGGGGCTGCGCCCGGGGCCCCCACGGCTCTCACCCCTCACCGGGGAGCGGGGGTTTCAAACGCCGGCGTGCAGGGTCCTTCCCACCGCTGTTCCCGTGTGCTGCCGAGAAAAGGAACAAAAAATGAAGGAGTGTGGTTAAAGCGCATCCTTCTGGAAGGGCTGGCGGAGCAGGAGAATTGAGGGGGCAGAAAGTCAAGTCAGTGATTTTCTAGATAAGAAATTTCAGTGTGACAGTAGCAGAAAATGATCGTTTGCCGTTTGTCGTCACCTACAGCTCCTCTTTTTAAACAAAAGTCACTCTCAGAAAGTCAGGCTCTGCTGATAGTCCGGTGTTCCACATACCCCTCTGGGATATTTCTGAGCTCGGGGAGGAGTCAGGGCCCTGTGACCGAATCAGGTTTGATCGTTTGCGAGGTCGCTTCCCCAGCTTTATAAGCCTTTGTCAGAGTGCTTGCCCCTGTCACTGACACACAGGAGTGGATCAACCCAAGACTACGGCACACAGAGGATTCCAGCTTTATGCCGCAGTTTGGTGGATTCTGACGTGGCAATCTGTGCCACCAGACTTGTGTTGGAATAGGATTTTAGCATAAAAGCCTAGAATCTGTGGTGCACCTGAACTGAAGTTCTATGTTGTACTTCTAAATACAATACAGTACCTTAAAAAACCCAATTTTCCTGTTTCGCACAGCTATATTACCAAGTCTTAAACTTTGCCATGATTGTGTCTTCTGCCCTAATGATCTGGAAAGGGTTGATCGTGGTCACTGGCAGTGAGAGCCCCATTGTTGTGGTGCTCAGGTGAGTCAATGGAAAGGCTTTCCACCTCAAGTCCAGGTATTGTTTTGTCTCCTCCCCCTTCCCCTTGGATACATTTGGAATTTGAAATCTCACCTATTTAAAGAAGGACTTAAACACTTGCTTTTTTCTGGCTATGTTTGAGCTCTGGCAAAAGTCACACTGTCAGTAGGCATGGCCCCATTTCCACTAATAGATGTGTGACACCTTTTAAAATCCAAGTTCCTTCACTTAATGGGTAAACTCCTGCAGATTGCTTTCTGAAATTTGGGTTCTGTTAAAGGCCTGAGCAGTGTTACTGAATGGGTGAAGCTACAGATCTCAATTAAAATTTTGGGTTTATCTGTAAGAATTAAATGTTCTTTGATTTCATGGTGCTTCTTTCATTTTTGCCAATAAACTCTCTCTTTCTTATTGTTTGTAGTGGCAGCATGGAACCAGCTTTTCACAGGGGAGACTTGCTATTCCTAACAAACTTCCATGATGACCCAATCAGAGCTGGTGAAATAGTTGTTTTTAAAGTTGAAGGCAGAGACATTCCAATAGTTCACAGAGTTATCAAAGTACATGAAAAGTAATGCAACCTGGTGGATTTTTTTGTTTGTAAAGCTCCTTTCCTTACCCATGGTTTTCAGTGACTGTTTAATGGTGGTTTAGTGTGTGAGAAAGGCAAGTGAGAATAGGCAGTGAGAGAAAGCTCAGCTGTAGGATGTGATCCACTTCTGTCCTCAGTTCTGTGCCACACCTCGAGGGTCTGAGGCCTTTCCCTCAGCAAAGCTGCTCAGAGTTGGAGCAGGTAATGCTGTGCCCAGGAGGAATCCTGGCAGCAGGAATGTGCATGGGAGCAGAATCATCTCCTATGCCGATGGTTGTACAGTTTGGATTTTGGTTATAAGAGCAACTTTTTATGGGAGGTGGAGAGTCAGAATCAGGGTGCAGCCTGACAGAGTGTGTGAGCTTTGCTAACTGAAGTTTTCCAAATTTGACTCAGAATATAAAAGAAGAGATTCTTCTAATTCTTGTGTCTCTTGGCCACACTGCCCCCAGCTATTCTTGCTGAAAAGCAGCAGGGAGAGAGCTTGGTTTCGCCTTGATTGCATATGCCTGCTCTGCTAAACAGTTCCTTCCAAAACACAGTTCTGCTCCTAGTTCTGCACAGTGAAAAGCTAAGCTGGAGGTGGCAAGCATTGACATATTTGCTCCAAGAACTAAGGATGTTTATTTCTTGAGTAATATCTTCCATGCTTTTTTAAAGTTCCCAAGAATCACCTATTTTTTTTTTTAATTACCCATTTTGTTTTTGTGAGAACTCCTAATTTCTGTACTTGAGCAAAATTCATTTGAAGACTGTAAACTTTAGAACTTTTTTGAATTTGTGTTCTGTGGGAGATGCTGATAAATGCACAGGGCTTTCCTTGAGGAGGTTTAGTGCCTGGATGGACAATATCGCTTTCGTGTCCATTGTGTAATCACTTACATCAATTGACAATCTAGGAGTGTTGTAAAAAACGTTTCTTGTTAGTATCTGTTGATAGGTAAAGTCAGTAAAGTTTGTAATGTTAATGATTTACTGGTGCTTGTTCAATAAGCAGGGCTGAAAGCAAACGTTGTTATCTAATCTTTTAGAGCTTTTCATCCTCATTTGCTTTGTGGATGTTAATTGAGATTTTTAAATTAAGTGCTATTTAGTTTATCACCTCATTGCCTTCTAGAGGAAATGGGAACATCAAATTTCTGACTAAAGGGGATAATAATGAAGTTGATGATAGAGGCTTGTACAAAGAAGGTCAGAACTGGCTAGAGAAGAAAGATGTTGTTGGAAGAGCGAGAGGGTAAGTAAAGCAAAATGTACTTTGTAATTAAATAGAAAAATTAGCTCTTAAATCAGTTCTGCTGTTGATACAAACCAGATCTGATGTATTTTTAAAATTTCTTAAATAGAATTGTAATTAAAAAAAAAAACTGGGAAAATTGCTTCCTACAGTCCTTCCACTGATGTGGAGCGTGGGGGGAAAAAAGGACATTTAATAAATAGTTCACCTGAAAATACAAAATTATCCAGCTTCTCCTTGTAATTGCTGGAAATTCCTAGGAAATTGTCTTGGCGTTCCACAGGAATTCTATGCGAGGTTTGAGCTTTTGACTTTATTCCCTTCTCCAGTTGAGCTGAAACCTCTTCAGATTTTCTCAGATAACTTTGATTAAGGAAAACTAATGAATTTAACTTCCGATGCAGATGTGCATTAGTCCCAGGTGTAAATGATGAGGTTGCACTGAAATATTCCAGGCTGAGTAACGTTAAAATACTTCCATGTAATATTTGAGGGTTAATTTTATATTCACCTGTTTTATTAATTGCAGGTTTTTGCCCTATGTTGGCATGGTAACGATAATAATGAATGACTACCCAAAATTTAAGGTATGTATACTGACATTCTGCATATTTGAATTGCTAAAATATAAAGTACAGACAATAAGAACCTTGCCTCTAAGCATACATGTAATTAATACATTTGTGTCTGTGGTTTGGTACGTAACGTAGGATGGGCTGAGTTTCCTTGCTTACTGTTGGGCAGTAGAATTTGTTGTTTGTAATGAGTTGAAAACGTGATTTATTAGAATTTTGTTCGTTAAGTGTATCCAAATGTGATGCCTGGTTATGATGAATTTGATGACTTTAAAATCTTCCTGCAGTTCTGAAGAACCAGAGCTCTAATTGTGGAAGGTGTGATGTTTGAGAGGGCACCTTTTGAACAGTTTGTGCTTTCAGAGCTCAGTGGAAAGGAGTTGTAACGAGTCTGTGTTCTGTGTTTCTTTGCAGTACGCTCTCCTGGCAGTGATGGGAGCATATGTACTGCTCAAACGGGAATCCTAAACACAAGAACAAAGGGAAATATACAGGGGAAAAATCCTAATATATTTCAGATGGTTTAATTTCTGTATACGGTTACAGTTACAAGTTTGTAACTGTGCAAGCTTTTGTCTTGTCTAAATAAATGACATCTAATGAGCGAAGCTGTTGGCTGCTGGCTAATTACAAAATGATGTATTTACCACCTTCTACAGACTGCTCTCAGCCTGGCATTGGTTTGGTGGACTGTTGTGCTGGAGCAGCCAAGGGCTCTCCTGCCACGCCACAGTGGGTTTTCTTGACTGGCACTGCATCTGAACCCACTTTTGCCCTCCTGTTTGTTTTGGGGGTTATTTGTAATCTGTCAGTGTCTGCTTTTCTCCACCATGGAAACTGTTTTGATCAGTTCTTGTAAGGACACAGAATCTCTGAACCGGTAGTGAGTTCTAGGAGTTTAGTCAGACTTAGGCCTAAGCTGGCTGGTTGTGGCTGACAGAAACAGACAAGAAGGGGGGTTTCACTCTGACTTGGTACCAAGAAGTGGGGACTCAGAGTTTTTCCCTGAATTTGAAACTTGCTCCTTCGTGGGGTAAGGAAAAAAGCCCAGATGGCCTGATTTCTAGAGGCCTGGTTTTTAGGGACTGTGTGCATTGCTAGTGTTCAGGCTGTTGATGATTCTGCCTTTTGTGTCCTAGCTCTTAAACAAACCTAACAAAAAGCTTTTCTGGGGCTTTAATAACACTTGTAAATTACTGAATGAATAGCACAGTAGTACACTTCAGGGATATTGCCAAGAAGGGGAAACCAGAACTCTTATGCCAGTTTGGAGAATGTATTATTCTCTCCTATCATATAACACCTGAATAGTATTAAACATAAAATTGATTTTTCATTTAAAAACTTACCTGATAACTGTCTTTTATGAAATTTGGTATTTTTCTCTAACCTTCAAATGTCAGTGTTGCATCTTCAACAAAGCAGAACTTGTTTTCCTTGCTGGCTTTGTTTTTGTAGCTTTGATAAGGAACAGCATGATGCTTTTTTTCCTCTGGAGTTCTGTTTCTTCTGTAATCCCTTACCTCTGCAAAAATACTTTATTTTACAATAATGACACCTTTTCTGTTGCAACAGCTCGTGCTCAACAGACAACTGCTGAATTTCTCCAAGTAATATTACTTCTTTTGTGTCCCACTAAGCGTTTTTCATGTCCAACTGCATGTCCAACTGTATTATAAAAATTACTTATTTTGTGTCAAATTGTATAGAAATAAAATTGAGTATGATAAATGGCATGGCAGAATAATGTTGGGATGCTTAATGCAGTCTTCCTGGAAATGTATCATTCCAATTAAGAAAAAGTTATGTGTTTTTTGGAGATAGTATATGTGGAGTAAGATTTTTTTTTTTTTCCCCTTCTCTTGGTATTGCTGAAATCCAGATTTATGCTGTCCACCTACCCCAATGTGAGCACAGTCAGCTCTGACTTGGAGGGTGCAGCTGAAAATTTTGCAGCTTGCCAATGTGACATTGGGATCCAGTCACAGGAGTGGCTCAGAGCTGTGCCAGAGGGGATCAGAGTGGGAGTTAGGAAGCATTCCCATACTGTGAGGGTGCTCAGACCTGGAGCAGCCTCCTTCAGGTGAAGGTGGATGCCCCAGGCTCAGCATTCCAGCAGCACTTGGACCATGCCCCAGCTTCTGGGCAGCCTGGAAGGGCTCAGGCTATTTGGGCTGGATGGTCTCTGTAGGTTGGTCTGGTCCACAGGCATGTCCATAAATGCTTCCATTGGAATTCTCCAGTTATTGAACCCCTCCACCGCAAAAATCATAAACCCAAACTTGTGGATGCCACAGCAGCCTGGCAGATGTTAAAACTGCAGTGGGAAATCACTGTGGTTAAGCTTCAACTTTTCAGAGCTTCCCAAAATGCAACACAAACAGTATCAACTATCTTGCGCTAGGCCTTATTAAATAAATGTTATTATTTCATATTATTCAGCCTCTGTAAAGTTGTGGAGCTTTTCCCTGAGAAATGTCTTCAGTTCTTCAGGGAACTGTCGCAGCACTGAGTTGATGTTGAGGTTATTTGCAGAGCACCTGCCCCGAGTGCAGGTTGGAAATGCTGGAGATTAGTCTATTCAGCATCTTCAACATTTACAGAGTATTCCTCAGTGATCACGCCTGTTATTACGTTGGAGATAGGCTTCCACCAGTGTTTGTTCTGTACATACATCCTGGCCGTGTCTAACACCAGGATCCCTCCATAGAAAATGATGAAAGCCACACTGTTCTTATATTACCCCTTTTTATAGCCATCAAATGTGCATTTCTGATAGAACAATGATGCTTGTCTAAAATGTAAAGGAAGCAGATTAAAGAGTGTTATCGTGGTAATAGCATTTAAAAAATGTAAATGTTTCCCTGCCATGAAGCACGCTAATATTTTGCTTTGCCGTGGGGTATATGAAATGGGAAAGGGTATTTTAAAATAGAGAGAGCTGTATCTTGATGTTCAAACACAAATTGATGTTATCAGGCTCCTTCTTGAAGAGAAAGATTGAGTATACTCAACTCTTGAGTGAGTTGAATCACTCACAGTTTCTAACATCCTTTGGTTGTACCTAGTTCCTTTTCTGTTGAGGGGAGTCCAGAATAATATTTCCCAATATTGTCAATATTATTTTTCTTAGAAGGGTAATAAAATAAGAATTAGAACAAATCCTTATTAACAAGTAAATGAATAATGAAGACATAGTACATATACAACATAGGAGGAAGGTTTATTTGTTTGCATGGTATTTTCACTAAAAGATTTGGTACTACCCAGCAACAAGGAACTGAGTAAGAATTCTAGATTGGTTAATTTTTGTTCTGTTTTCTGAAAGTGGATGGTTTCCTGCATTTTTCAGTTTCCTGCCTTGATTGCTCCAAACAATTAGAAGTTTCTCTGGATGGCAATATTTTATTTGATCAGCTGTCACTCAGCACAGAGCACATGTCTGTAGCTGTACTGCAGGCCACGCAGTGAAACTTGAGGCATGAGAATACTATTGTGAATTAAACAGGAATGCATAATTAATAACCAAAAGAAAAGAATGAATCACTTTAATCAGTAAAAGAAGGCGAAACAAACTGTGACTAAACAAGGGAACAATTTGGCTTAATACAGGAGGATACACAATTGACTTCAAAAGGAATTGTACAAGAGTTTGCCCAGAAATTATGTTAATTCACATCCGTGGGAGCTTCCAGTAGGGATAGTTCAGTTCCAGTCATGTGGGGCTAGCTGGAGGAGCTGGCAGGTTCCTTACAGTCAGCTCTGCCCCCTGTGTATCCCACCTCCTGCCATAGTTCTCTGGACAGCAAAATCATCACATAAACTGCACCCATTACACGTGCCTTCATCCTGTCCGTGGTGTTCTCCTGAGTGACAAACGGCACATCAGGACTTTGTATCCCATCACTGCTCACCCACCTTCACTACACTGAAACCACTTTAAGTGTTCCACTTCAGGGCCTTTCCAGGGTTATACTGTCTCTATCTTTTCCCTGCACTGCTTCTTCGGGCAGGAATTATTTTCATCCGTTTACTACAAAGTTGGCCAGTTCCAGGTGCCTCAGGGTGCTGCAAAGTTTGCAGGGTCCCTGTGCAAAGAAAAAGTCCTGTAAATGCGCGTCCACGTTACTGTCACTTGTGGCAGGAAATTTAGGTGATACTGGCAATTAAAATAAGCTCTTCGCACGAGATTTTCTGTTCCAGTGAGGGACAGCGAGAGCCTTTGCCCCAAGCGCAGCCGAGCCGAAGCCCGCACGGCGCGGTCCCGCAGGGCGGGGATGAACTCGCCCCCGGCGGCTTCCGGGACCCCTCAGCGGCCGGCG
>WEIU01006016.1:3066-19000 GCA_013389925.1 Aegithalos caudatus | reverse complement strand
GAGAGGCGCGCCGGGCACGGGGGGTCAGAGCCGTGCCGGCGGGAGCCGCGGGAGCCGCTGCCGGGAGCGCGGTAAAGCGGACTCAGCGAACTGGACGGAATGGGGGGGGAGTCCGGGATCCCCGTCACGGCCCCGCTCTGGTCGGCGGCTCTCGGAGCCTCGCCGCGTTTCTCTTGCCCGACGGCTACAGCCCAGATCCCTCCCGGACGGTTTGTAGGTGCGTGGGTTTCCCAGCGGCCGCTCGAAAGCTGCCCCGCGGGACGATCCGCGGCTCCGGCCTGACTCAGGGGCACTGGGGTAAACGCCGCTGCGCTGGTGCTCTGCGGGACACTCGCCCCGCGCCAGGTTGCCTCCAAACGCATTTCACAGACCAGGTGTTTCTGGACAGGATGGATGCAGGAGGTGGGCTCAGCCTTTCAGAATTCACATACCCAAGGAAGCTCTAAGCAATATTTGCGGGAAAGTTTTCCAGTATGCTGCTGAAGAACAGAGCCTGTGCAGATTCTGTGACCCTGCACTCCACAATGTGAGTGGGGCTGGGAGTGTAGCAGGCAGAGCATGGCTTCATGGGGGATGCACAAAATGTTTTTGGAGGTGAGGCAGGGAGCCAAACCCCACACATCACTTTGTACTTGTCTTGGTGGAAGACGTGGACCCACCATAGGACCAACCAGGTAACAGCATCATCCTCCATCGATCTTTTCCCTGCTTTTGTCTTTCTGTCATTTTATCACTTTTCACACTAGCACTTCCCAGTTCCTCTAGGGCACCAGCTACCTTTTGTCCCAACTTGTTTACATGACCAACCCAGTAACATCCAGAGTGGTTTTTCTACACTTAGCTTTGAAGATGCTTCCATTTGAAGCCTCAGCAGTGTGTATGTGAAGGAAAAACACTACTATTGCTTCTCGTTCTTCCAGATATATTAGCTAGTCTAATAAGTATGACCTCTCAATAAATTTGCATTTTCTGATTCCCCTTCTGCCCCAACAGATGCCATAGTATGTAGATTTTTCTGGGGGAATCACTCCAAAGATTGGCAGTGCTTGCTTCTGCCAGTGTCCACACCTTTTGCAGCTTTATGTTATGATGTCACAAAGTTGGTTTATTTTAGGAGCGTACGGCTTTTCCTAGCTCCAGGTGAGGTTTGCCTTCATTGACTGCTTGTGGGGGTGGTTTGAGGCTGAAAGGACTCAGATGTCTGTTTGCACAGAGGGAAGAGGCCAACAGAAGAGACAAAAAAAGGTTAGTGTGGCTTTTGTGGACACTATAAAAAGCCAGTCAATACCATTGTAGGGACATTGGAGGGTACTCAAAGCAATCAGCCAGAGGCCATTGTGTTCATTTAATCTACATGTGTGTTTCCCATGAACTCTATTAGTGAAGATGAATGAACTGTGCAATGTCCCTAATTTCTTCTAATTTGAAGCTGGGGACTTACAGCACTCAAAACCAGAACAAAACACACCTGTCCCTCCAGAAATCCTGGGCAAAAATGGAAATCAGATTTGCTTCTTGTATCTAAGGAATTTTTTTTTCTTGTTGCTGTTAATCACAATATGAAGGCAGCAAAAAAGCCTTCCAGCCCTGAAGCAGGGTGCTTGAGTCCCACACAGGACAGGACACAAGAGACCTTCCTCCCTGACAGAGAAGGCTCCTCTTTCCTCAGCAGTAGAATACTCCACTTGTGTTTTCCATACGGAGCTAAACTTGTCACTGTAGCATCCTCCTTGCAGGCGAGTGGAATTGTTGAAAGAGGAAGCCACTCCCCTGATTCCAGCTTGAAAAAATACCTGAAATTTCCCCCTTCCCCCCCCAATAACCCTGTAGCAGAGCAGAGAGTGCTCTGACTTTTCCAGCTCTAGATCTCTCTTTTCTCTCTTGCCATGCTTCAGGCACAGACTGTGACACACATGAGGCATTTCAGTGCTCCAGGGAGGGAAGCAGTCTTATGGTTCCTCTGATTACACAGAGAGTTTAGGTATGCAAAGAACAGAAACCGAACATTTCTCTTTGGATCTGATGTCCTGGTTGTCTGTTGAATCCCTTGCAGCCCTCTGGGATATGTATCATATTAGTATGAAGCCTCAAAAACTGATCCTGTGGTACATCACAGCTTTCTAAAGACCACTGGCCTTGGGAAACTTATGGGGGCAACCAGAATCAATATTCATTAGGGGATGAAACAGGCAGGGTTTGCTTGCCTTTCCAAGGGATACCCCTATTCCATCACCTTTCTTTTTTTTTTTTTTTTTTTTTTTTTTTTTTTTTTTTTTTTTTGGCAATGTATTGTTAAAATTTCTGAAGTTATGCTTGGAAAGTAACAAAAGTTCTCAAGATGGACAATCTGTTAAGTGCAGCTGTCTACTGTATCTCCTTCCTGTACATGTATAGTGAAGACTAAAGGGAAATAGTTTTCATCCTGTAGTTGCTGTTGAGACATACACATGGGACTTAGCTTCACACAATGAAACCAGCACCATAAAATGCCACAGATTCCTGCTTCCTTTTCTCCTGCCTTTTCTTTATGTCCAGATGCAATAATTACTGCCTTGCAGAGCAGAGATTTGAAGCTGAAGTCATGCTGCAGGAGAGACATCACTCTCCAGACCAAAGATGTGCAGCAGGGAGGGCCTCTCTGAAAGATAAATGGGGCTTCCAAGGTCAGGCTGCAAATCAACAGGAGAGAAGCAAGGAAAGGGAGGAAATATTCACCTAGAGGGAACCTGTACCCTCCTGAAGTTTGCATGCTCTGTATCACCCAGCAAATTGTTAAAAACAACAAAAAAAGGATCTGGTTTTTTCCCCAAAAAAAATTCCTAAGGGTGCAGTTTCAGAACTTTCTTGAAAGCATAATGCATGAGGAAGATGCTGCCTCCTCCTGTCACTGCATCGCTCACACCTTCCTTGTTTTTCTGCTGAGACTGCTTGATCTGCCCAGGAGAATCAGCCATGTGTTCTCCACCTCCTAGGGTCCAATCTTGCACCCAGGAGTTGCACAGAGATCTTGCTGTCCCTCTGTCTGTCCAAGCTGTGGGTGTGGAATAGGTTCCGGGAGCCAGGCAGCCCTTTCTGGTGGGAGCACCATGGACTGGATGCAAGGGTGCTGGCATTTAGGCTTGCCATGCTCGGAGGGAGGGAGGGGAGGTTCATGCTATAAGGCTGTATTAATGCAATCCTTCTTTACTTGTTTTCCAATTAGCCTAATTGAATTCGGATTGCTTAGAAGTGGGCACTAGAGACATTTATCTTGATGGGATGATGGTCTTGAGCTCCAGCGATCCTATTAACTCTAAGAACCCAAATCCCAGGTAGGGGCCATCCAGCAGTAGTTGCCATGTGACCTAACCCTTTAATCTGCTCCTGACAAAGACACATGGACACACAGACATGTTCCTGTCCGTTCTCACACGTGCATAGCTGCATGCACACACGTACATGTGCATTTGTGCATGCAGATGTGGACACAAACATTCCCAGACTCACCAGCACACGTGCACGTGCACACACGTGCAGGGGCTCCGCTGTGACCTGTCCCCAGGGCTAAGCACCTTGAGAGCTTCATGTACCTGGGGTGGCCCCACCACCTCCTACTCCTGTGCCTCCTCAGGCCTGTGGCGGAAGACGGGAACAGCTGGTACTGGAGGGATGAGCCTTGCAGATGCTGCCAGGAGCAGGCAGCCACCTCCAGCAAGCTGAAGATCAGGCTGCTGCTGAGGGCAGCACAGATTTGCCACCCTGCCACTTCAGACTGAATGTGGTAGCTCTGGTCTAACAGTGGTGCCTAAGGCAGCTCACTCCCGTGCCAGCAGCACTTCAATGGGCCTGGGTCTCATCCTGCACCAGTCCCAAGCCACCTCCCAGTCCTGCTTGTTTCTGCCAGCCCTGAATTTTTTTTGGAATATCATTAATAATTTGGTGATTCTGACTGTACTTTCTTCTCTGACCCTTTAAACTGTGAAAATATTGTTCCTATATCTGCTGACAAATTTAATTAGGTCCTTTAAAGAACCAGATGCTTTCAGTAAGATTTTCGGGATGCCCCAGGCATATTTTAATTCAAAGGTCAAAACCCTTAGGCTTGTTTATTTTGGTGTTTTATGGATAGGACAATTCAGTCTGTAAAGCAACACAACAGTGTGGAGATACCACCCAGATATATATATATATCAATGCAGAGGGAAATGCATTGAGCCTCACAAACCTCAGGCTGATTGAGCTGAGCTGGTGAATATTTTATCTATTTTATTTAAAGACCTCCTAAAAGATCCCACCTGTCTTTCCATATAGATAATTAGATTCTGTGGTGCCATGTGAGAGCAGAATCCCAAGAGGAAGAAATCACATGGGAAGTTTTGGTGGCTTTAGGCCAAATAGCTCTGATGCTTGAGGGACCTGCTAAGGATAGGTTTTCTTCACTAAAGACATTACCTGTTGGATGAGAGCCATTTAATGCACCAGGACATACTCTGGAAAAAGCAAGGAAGATCAGAACTTGTCTACTCTGTGTTTCTTAGGAAAAAAAGTAATGAGCAAGAAGAAAATGCACATTTTCTTAATGCTACAAGGGGAAAAATATTGGATAACAGGTTTCAAGCAAGTCTGTTCAGTTTATATTTGAGGAGTGATTGATGAAAGAACTTTCCCAAGATCTATTTGTAGGATGGGATCTCAGCTTCCTTTTACTGTTAGCAAACCGACTGTATTCAGGGTAACTAGAAACTACCTACAACATTTAACATATTGTTGGGAGGAGTGTTTTTAGAAAGTGCTTGTGTTTCAGCAGGAACATTAGAGAAAAACTGGCAATCAATTTGAAATGTGACAAAGGATTCTAGTCAAAAATAGGTAAAAGACATAGAAATAAATGTATTTGCCAAATAAATGTAATTTGCCTTAATCAATCATGATCCATATGTATTGAACACACCATGCTGCCCTCCCTGTTTTCTTGCAGACATGGAGGCAGGCACCACTGCGACTGTCAGTGGTAGTGAGCTTTTTAAAGGCAGCAGCTTTTCTCTGGCCTTTTTCTGTACGTCAGTGTTTGTGGCAGTGCAGCAGGAGGTGGTAGGGGCACTTTCCCTTGCCACCTTGGCACCCAGCAGCTGTTGAAGCAGGAGGGAGGGGAACCTCTCTCCCTTGCCCTTCTCTCTGCCTCACAGTAGAGGTGGCTGCCAAAAGGAGAAATTTGGCCTCCTTTCCAAGTGACCATTAAAACACTGCAGGCATAGCACAGGCTCACATCCTCCCTGAGATGCTGTGTCTGTCTGCCCCTTGTCCCGGTCCCCAGTCCCCAGACTGTTGACCCCTCTGCAGGGACAGGGACCATCCCAGGCAAGTGTGGGAAGATGCTCTGTGCTGCTCAGGCTTGGTGGGCTGCCTGCTGCAACCATTGTTTTACCTGTGGAATCTGTGTTATCCAGACTTTTCCTGTGCCTCGTCCTGGAGACAAATCCTCCCTGGTGGTGATGGGATCTTCCAGGATCCGTGGGAGACCTAACTTCTCTCCACAAAGTCCTGTAACTCCCTGGGGCTTGGCAGAGCCCGCATTGTTCTCTGGGGCTGGAGGACATGACCCAAAGCAGGCAAAGGGGGCTCAGCACAGAGTGGTTTTCACACCTGGAGTGTGCTGTGGTTCTATCTTGTGCACTTCACAAACCAAAACCTGAGGCCAAGATCAAGGGAGAGGAGAGGAGAGGAGAGGAGAGGAGAGGAGAGGAGAGGAGAAGAGAAAAGAAGAGAGGGGAGGAAANAAGAGAAGAGAAGAGAAGAGAAGAGGAGAGGAGAGGAGAGGAGAGGAGAGGAGAGGAGAAGAGAGGAGAGGAGAGGAGAGGCAAAGAGAAAAGAAAGGAAGGAAGCAAAGAAGAAAGGAAAAGAGAAAGAATGGAAATTAATTATACTTAGTGCATTTGTTAATTTAAAATTAATATCTTTACTTCATTGGCTGGAGACAGAAAGAGAGAGAGAGAGAGAGAGAGAGAGAGAGAGAGAGAAAGAAAGAGACTTATAAACCTGTAGGAAGGTGTTATACATATTCATTTCCAAATTTAATTCCTGGGCTAGTTCATGGAGAACTTGCAAAGCCATTCATTTGATAGAATTCATTGAGAATAGCAGCCTGCATGTCCTATAGAGGCAGGCAGATTTAACATCAGTGAGAGTTATGCCTTTCCTCAGGTTTATGTGCTCTACCATGGCATAACCCTCCATGTTTAGCCTTCAGTGGAGATAATTACCAGAATCAGTGCGGGGAGCTGGTTTTAGCCTTGGGGTACCTTTTAGCTGGTACCCCAAGCCCCAGAATTTGGCACACAGAGCAGACAAGCAGAGGGTCACTGCTGTCCCTAGATGTTTGGAGTGTCTTTGAGAGGCTGGAAAATGAAAGCAGACTGGAGAAGCCTGCACTGCCCCAGAGCAAGGCTCACTGACAGCCACCAAGCCTTACTTTCCTACAAGTCCCCACTTAATGTATGTAACAACACTTTGGACCCAAGCTGTTGAGATACATGCGTCACTTTTTGCCTTTTGCTACACTTAGTACAGAGATGATTTTAAAAAATCAAGGTTTTGCAGCAAATATCAATATGTGAACACTGTGTTTGCCTCAAGGTGTTTGAAACAGACATGTTTTAAGAAATATATATGTTTATTTCTGTAATCAGGATTAAATGAGCAGTTACCTTTATGTGATGTATCAGAAGTAAAATTTTGTTCAAACATACACATTTAATAGCATTTCAGTCACGTGGAAAAAATGGAAAAAGGCACATTTTTTCCCCAATATAAACTTCTTTAAAGCCATTTTTTCCATGGGGGAAAAGTTATGTTCAAAACTGAGGATCAGCTCTAACTTCCTTCTAGGCAGACCCAGCAGGTAAATTTTTCCTCTCCCCTCAGGGTTTTAAGTCTCTATCTCATCACTTTTCTATATTAACACTGAATGCTATTGAGCTACATGCGTCCCTCTGCCTGCTCTCCCTCTGTAGCCCCAGTAACACAAGACTGAAGTTACAGCCTTTGGGCAGTGGTGGCTCTTCTACATCACAGAACATTTCTGCTCAGCTGCCTGTTTCATCTCAGTGAAGGTGGCTTGTGCCTTTTCTTTGATGGCATCCATGTCCATATTCTGGATGTTCTGCAGCTGGCCCAGGATAGAGTCCTTGTCTTCTTCCTCCTCCTGATCTTCTGCCACCATCTTCTGAAGGTCTTCTGGCAACCCCACATCATCTCCAGCCATCTGTATTTGATTCTCATCCAATTCACTCTAAAGCAGGAAACAAAACCAGCAGATGAGAGTATTTCTGATTTTCCCAGGATCTACCAATCAGCTTCTTGTTTTGTTATTGTTTTTGGTTTTTAGGAAGAACCAAAACAGATGCACAAACTTTTCAGTCAAATTCTTTGGGTGCAACTTGTGAATTCAGAGCCTCAATCAGCCTCCATGAAAGTTCTAAGATTTTTAGGCCAATGTCAATTATATTTCTTTAAAGGGCTTCAGCACTGTCAAAACTGAAGCCCTGAGTGTCACTTGCCATTTTAGAGATCTTTGCCATAGCGATACTGCAGGAATTCCATTCCAAGTATCCCTGAAAACGATGCTGCAGGACACTACTGAGCCTGTCAGCTGCTCTNAGGGGGCGGTTTAGGTATCAGCACTAAATTGAAGCCTTCTGGAAGAAAGATGCATTAACTTCAGAATTAATTACTGGAAAAAGGGTCCTCCATTTTCCCAAACCATCTCTAAACTCTATCTAGGTCTTTGGTTGGCCACTCTGAGTTGTGATGATGAGCAGGGGCTGCCTGGCACATAATCAGGGCTGCAGTGCTGGTAAGTGGGGAAAAAGAAGGACTTGGACAACAAAAGAGAGGAGGAGGGTTGGTTGTGAGTCTGAGAAAGCAAAAAGAGACAGGAGAAGAAACTGGTTAAGCAATTAAAAGGGCTGAGATGCAGTAAGCACTACATACTTGTGTCCTGCCTGCCCACTGAAACACTCTATCAGTGGGATTATGTCAATTTTTCAAACAATGGTGATTTTGTTCACGTTTTCTGGTAGATTCTGATGGATCCAGAGTTCAGAAGAACAGGATATTTTGACACAGTTCACACATCAAAGATAAGCATTAATGCCTCATTACATCTCCAAAATTAAGCATGACAGCAGCAAAGGACTGATATGAATAAGCAGCAATGCTATCAGCAGGAGGTGTTTTTTAGAGTGAGGAGTCTGGGCTTTGCATGAATGAAAGGACAAATGAATGCAAGGACATACGTGAGCAATGTCTATGTTGCTGCAGGCCTTAGCAAGGACAGGCAGACTGGGAGTGGTCAGCTGCATAACTGCAATTTACAGTTCCATATTTCCACTTTTGCTTGCAATGACTGTATGTCCCTTTAATCTGATTTCCCCCTGTATCTCCTGTGACACTGTGGAGAGCTCTAGCAGGATTGTTACTGCTATGCAGATAAAATGGGTGAGGACATCTCTTCACCTTTTTGGGTAAGCGTTGCTGCAGTCAGATCTGTGGGAGCTAGAAACAATCTCCCAAATGGAAGATGTATTTTTATTGATTATGTAGCAGGAGAAATTGTGTTAAGCTTTTATTCAGCAACTGATGGCTATCAGAGGAGTTAGCCCTTTTGAAATCCTTGCCAGTAGCGGTAGAGGATGATTGAAAGGTGTGATTACTGAAAAACTGTCCTTAATCAGACAATCACACCTGTTCTTTCCTTTAGAATTATTTCTAATTTAAGGCAGCATCACTGCACGCTACTGTAGTTATTCATATCTTTGGCAATGTGAACAATTGTCTAGCATGTTCTTGCACCAAAGCCCACTGTCCTACAGAAGTCTGAGATGTGATGTGCGACAGTTTGGGACTTCAAAGTGTTCCCTGACCAAAAAAAAGAATATATTGACATACAGTCTAAAGCAGTACAATTCTGCCTCTACCCACTTGACATTTAGTTTTAATAGAGCTAAGATGAGTTTCAACAGGGTGGGGTTCCTCCACAAGAAGCAAAGAAGCACATGATACATATATGGCCTCTTCTCTTCCTTCTAAAATTTGAGCATTTGGTTCTTGTTAACTTTGATTTGAAATGGAAAAGTGAACACAGAAACAACATCTATTCTACTAAATTAAATATGCCTGGCACTGGTCTCTTGCCCCAAGGCCAGCTGGCCTGGAAAAACCCACTGGGATGCTATTGAACTCTGTCGCCCTACCAAACAGGGTGGTCCCATCTAACTGCTGATTGGGAATGCCTGTCCCATCTCCCAAACTGGCCGTGGGAACTGCTTGGGAGAGTGCCCAAGCCAAAACTGGGTCAGACATTATTCTGACAATTCAACAGCATAGGCGATAGAGTCGGAGTGCATGGTAATATTTTTTGACCCTGATTTGGCATCCGATGTAGTCAGTCCCAAACCTGTTTTGCTATAGATACAATAGAGTTCTTGACATATACAATGATACGCAGGTAGGTGTGAGCAGAAAACCGTCTAAGTATCTGCTTTGTTACCATTTTATGGTAAAGTCCTGTGCCTAAATTAAGGTGCAAAGGTCCAGTTCAAGGATACCAACTTTATTTTGTAGCATTGTGTACAGAAATGAAAAAAAAAAGGTGAAGGAGAGAGAGGGAGAAGGATTAAGATAGTGGAAGCAGGAGATGGTCACCACCTCATATCACAGGGGAAATTCCTTCTCTGGCTCTCACAGGTAAAGGATACAGTTTAACATTAGACAGCTTCATGCCCTGCGGGCAGGAAAAGCAATCTCCCTCAGGGAGAGACAGCGTCTTTCACTAAAAGTTTTGTCAAGCTCCCTCAAAGCGCCCTCCAGATGGGAAGAACAATCAAAGTTTGGTATTGCTGGTTAAAAGGCACTTTCCATTCTCCAAACGGTGATGTTAAAGTCTTCTGTGCAATTTAAGGGGTAAAGAAGACCAAATGCTGCTTATATGAAGTCTGCTTGTAAAAAAAAAAAAAGATCGAACCTCACAGACTAATGCACAGAGGAACCAAATTTTCCAGCATGGCTGGAAATGTATTGCTTTCCTCGTGCCTAACTTAGCCTGTCATAACGTTTACCTATGCTGATGTGCAGAGATCCTTAGGTAGCTGACTCCAGACCTTATCCTGTGATTTATCACCTATAATACACCAGTAACATACAAAATCAGGGCTCACCTTGGCTTGACATGCAGGTGGGACTTAAATTAGCAACACAGCAGTACTACCGTCCTTGTGCCACTGAAGGGCTGCAGGTACCTCACAAGTAGGTACAAGGATCCAAATGTTGGAACCAGCAGCCTTCCTCTCCAGAAACACCCTCAGAGAATCCAGACATCACAACTTGGAGCACAGAGCTGGTGGGTGGGGACTGCTCCCTCCTGACGTTGGGACTCTGTTTTTTTTCCACAGCTTACCATCAACTCATGCCCCCGTGTTTAGACCTTACAGAAATCCATGGATTCACTGAATCCCAGTTCAGGAAGAAGTCAGCAAGTGAGTAAGAGAGTTTGTTGAGTTTTTTTTTAAACAACAATATTATTGTTAAAATATTAATGTCTGTGTTTAGATAATACTTTTAAAATGTTTTGTATTAATGTGATGCACTGAATATGCCAAAGATGAAAAAGTTGTCCATAGATCAAATGTCTCATGGCTAAAAACATCTTTCTGATGACAAACGTAAGTTGACAACTCTGTTAATAGGATTAGGTTCATTAAGCGTCTACTTTCTCTTATAAATCTGGCCCAGATAGCATGGAGCTTTAGAGTTTACATGGCAAAAGGGGCCCTGCTTAGTCCTGAATTTCATGCTTTTACTTAAAATGCTTGCTAGTGATTGATACTGGTAATATTTAGTGGTTTTAGCCCATACTAGGCTACTGGAAATGTCTTTCAATTTTCAAAATATTTAATGCATTATCACAAGTCTGAGAGCATTTTGCTGCCAGAATGTTGTATCACAGCATTGAATTTTTCTTTTAGGGACATACAGCGTGAATGTAATAGTTTCATTTTCTTCCTGCTATAACACGTTTTCATAAGGGCTGATGAAAACCAAGAAATGCAATATAGGGAGAAACAAATGCAGAAAAAACATACCCTGCAATATTGTTTTCTGGCTTAGAGCTACCCTCCTACCTTGGACACAACTCTTCTATTGTTATTACTGAAATATAGCCCCAGAGAGCACTTAGCACATGCCAAAGCCAAGATCCTGCTGGAGATGGGTCAGACCGCCACTGCATACTTGTGCATCTATGAGGTGCTCAGCTAAGGGGGACTGGTGACCTGGACACCATCTCGAGCTGAAAAAAGTGCTACAAGTGGGAGAATTTGAAAACCAGACACCCAGCTCCACTGATGTTTAGTTGAGACCTGGGCACTCAGGTATCCTGGAGCTTTCCAGAGCAGACCCTCTTGGAGGTGAAAGCTCTGGCAAGATGCTGGGTAAATGCTGCTTAGGAGCTGTCTCAGCATATGCCTCCAAAAGGAAAGCAAAGCCTAATGATATTTTACTCCTCAGCTGCTAATTAAAATGCTGGTGTTTAGAGATTTAGGCCTCCAATCCAATCAATCTCTTAAAATCTTGGACTTAATTTTTTTGCATAATTAATCTTTCTGTAATTAAACTCACCCTCGGGGTATGTTGTCCTGCTAGAGCACCAGAAGAACCAGGCTCTTAGGGGTGGATTACATCTTATCTGAGTTCAGCTGTCACCTGGCCTCCCTCTGGAAGAGACACAGCCACTGGGAGGTGACCCAACTCCACCTTAAATGCTTATTTAAAAGTTTGGCTACATGAGGCTACAAGTGCTGGTCTCTTTCTGTTGATGATGAGTCCCTAAATTACTTGTTTGCATTAAACCCTACATTTTTAGCAGTTAAATTTACAGGAGATAGATTCTTTACCTTTAATTAATTTTAATTAATCAAAGAGCACTGGAAAGTACTGATTAGAAAATGAGTGGTAATGACTCAGAACTGGTGAGTAATACAAATAAACTCTCAAGTTGCTAAGAACCACCACATGTATCCTCGAAGGGTATAAATGAAATATGCCAACATCTTCCCAGTAGTGAGAGGTCAGAGCAAATGTGTGATCCACACCCCTGGAAAGAGTACTCTGTCCTGTATTACCTGTCTCCTGCCCATGGCAGAAGCTTACAAATAACACAATAATTTTAAAAAAAAAAATTAAATAAATTTCTTGAAGCTTTTTCTTTCAATATTTTGGGGTTTTTTTCTTTTTTCTTTTTTTTTCTGGAAATATTTGACAGTGCCAGGATCACTAAAGAAAAAGGAATGGGCAGTTTAAAATTGGTTGAAATTTGGTCTCTAGACTAGGTGAGCTCATGAGCTTCAGGCTTACCTTGGGCAGTCTGTACTTTTCTCTCAGGTGAACCCTCAAAACAGCTCGCTCTGCCTTTTTCTGTGCAAATGCTGCATCTCTTTCCATCCTGGAAATCAGAAAAAATGTTCCTTTAAGATGCTAATAAAACCAGTCTCTTGCACTGGATCAGTTGCTTGGCTGCAAAAAGCTACACACGAGTTATTCCCCAAGATAAGTAACTTGTCCAAAGGCACAAAAAGAGCAATACCAATAAAGTGATGCTAAGGGGTCACACTTTCTGTGCTCCTGTCACCTGTGAATTTTCTTGGTCTTTCTTTGTGGATTCATTGTTTCACAAGGGCCATACAAGCTTCCCTGTATGGAAAAGCACTGACTTAATCTGTGATTTCATAAAATGTTTTCATTAGATTTAAGAACTGGTCTGCACTGTTTTATTTTTTTAGATTACATATGTATTTATTTGCAAAATGTGCCTTCTCAAAGATTTTTGGTAACATTTGATAACACCTTTCACTCCCCTCTCCCTTTAATTTCCTTTTTCCCTGGTAGCATTTTCATGGAAATTCTATTACAAAATTGATCTTGTTTCAGTATAGGTATTTTGGCACATAAAAGCTACTTCCAAAATGAAATACTACTTTTCCTGCGCTTCCAAAAGGAGTTTTTGGATTTCTCTCCCTCTGAAAACAAAGCCCCCACAACCAAACCTAAAATCTGAGAAGGACCCAAACTGCCTGAGCACAAGTTCAGCAAGGCACATTTACTTTTCTGGTCTCCACTCCTGCACTGCTGAACACTGGGCAAAATCCAGGGAGCCCTGAACCAGGAACATGCTCTGCTCATGTCAGAGATTTCTGACACAGAACTGCATCTCACCCTGAGATGACTTTTTCTCTTAGTTTCTAACTGTCCTGTAGGGGTACTCCTGCCCTGCTCCCTCAGTACAGTTCAGAAGGGAAAGGACACATGCCCCACTTAAAAACAGTATAGAAGCAAGATTTTTTCCTTAAGCATTTCCCTGTCCCAGGAATCCAGTAGTTCTTCTCAGTCTCCATCCATAAAACATCTTCCTGCCAGCAGATGGTCATTTCCCTTTTAAATATCCCTTGACAAAAGGCAGAGCAAAACATTCTGTGCTTTTTTCCAGACCAAATGACACCATTTCAGGGCTTCCTGATAGAAACGTCTGATGCTAAATACAGACCTGGATACCTCAAATTCCATCGGTCATTAACCTGGCACCTATAATCATCTTACAAGAAGGGATTTACACAATCATTATGTAATTGACCATTAGAGGAACAGATGTATTTGAGATTTAAAAGTCAATAATTTTATTTATAATTATGCACGGTTTGAACTCCTCGGTTGAAGTCCTCCATTTTACTAATTTTCATAAACACAGCAAGTGATAAATGTTGTCTTTACAGACAAAATTGAGACCTAACTGACTTTAAAGTTCTGCTTTATTTAGTAGATTAAAAAAAAACAAAACAAAAACAAAAACAAAAAAACCATCTTAAACCTTTAAACCTTTGCTCAAGAGAAATGAGCACTCAGTGTTTTTCAGGTCTGCCATAATAAATGTGGACAACAAAATATTACATATTGGAAGTGTACTCCACATGGAGTTCTAGGAGAATTAATCATATACATTTGAGAAATAAATCCTGCACTACAAACATCTTGGAAAAATATTCTAGATAAAGTAACATCACCTAGGAATGAGTCCAGCATGTCAAGCCATGGAGATAGCAAAAAAGCAAAGGAGAGAGTTGTAGGATGGGGAGGGGGGGCAGGAAGAGGGAATGTAATATTTTATAACTTCCAGATGGGGAACTTTTATTTTGGAGTCTTTGTAGCAAAGATTTATCTGCTTAAAAAAAAAAAAAAAAATAGTGAGGAGCTCCATGTTTGGCTTTTTCTTGGGTTATTTTTATCTGCACCAAGAATCAGCCCCATACTCACAGTAAGGGAACAGGTACTCACTTCTCCTCAACCATTTGCTTTTGATATTCCTCATACTCTTCTCTGGTCATTCCTGCAGCTGCTGCTGGATCAGAAGGAGTGCTTTCTTCTTTGCTTTCTTCCCCTCCACCTCCAAGTCCCAAGTTCTTTACCTGGTTGCTCAACATACTTTTCATGAGAAAGGCCATCTTCTCAAAAAAAAAAAAAAAAAAAAAAAAAAAAAAAAAAAAAAAAAAAAAANAAGAAAAAGAAAAAAGAAAAAAAAAAAATTCCCCAAAAAGAGCTATAAGGAAACAACTACAAGAAAGCCAAACAAAAAAATGTTTTCAAACACAACAGTTGTAAGCGAGAGTTTCTACAGCCACATCAGCTCCTCAAGGGCACAGTGCTAGTGAAACGTGAATGCCAAAACCTGTTTGTCAGCCATAATCTGGATTAAAGAAAGAACTCCTTAATATATAGAGGCAGATGGTTCAGATTACTCAAAAAAAATCATTAGATGCAACTACCTACTTTTTCCATTAATACTTTAAGCTAATTGTACACACACAAAAATCAATTATAGTGTGCAATGTAGCATTTTGACATCTTCAGTCTTGAAGCTTGCTCTCACTTTCAGAGAGATCACAACATTCCTTGGCTCTGCATTGAAAACCTGCTTGATTCAATAGCCATAGTAAAATAGCAAAATTCAGGCTACTGACTGGAAAACCTTCAGATCTGAGATTTGAAAACTTGAATTCTTCATAAAGCAAACCCCCTGATTCTTTTTATGAATATTTTATCCCACTGGACAGAAATATTTTGTGTAGTTTTTCTTCAGCCCCTCTTCGTATGGTTGGTTTATCTTGCAGATGAATGAGGCATCAGTGCTATGATTACTTTATTTCAAGAAAGTAACCCCAAAGAAAGCAAATCAGATCTTCCTACTGTTCTTTCTCTTGTGTTTCTGTTAGCTCTTCCTCAGGCTATCTCCATCTAGACCCCTGCTTTGGGGCTGCATAAAACACCTGCTGTTTGTAATCTTAACTGCTGATAAAGGATGAATAAATCTGAATCTGTATGCCATAAACCAGTCTGGATACCTTTTGGGTCTAGATTGTTTCTGTAGGTCCTCATCTTTCAAACCTTTAGTCACATCATTAGCCTCACCAGGTCTGCTCAGGTGATTTCCAGGATCTGCTACCTAGGTCACTGACTATTTTGGGAAAGAAAATCACCTGCTAGTTTGCCAAAGTTCATGAGTTTGGGTTTTGGGCATTTTCCCTACTGCGCTGACTGCACATACCTTAATGCAACATTCTAGAATTTTGATTATCTAAATGGTTCTCCCAGCACTCTCATAATTTTGATGAGAACTGAGAGATGGGAGGATTCCAGTTTGCCTAATGCCTTAATCTATATTACAGCCTTTCTAATTAAAGTAGACCTATTACTATTACAAAAAAAAACCCCAAAAAAACAACAAGGAACCAACCAAAAACCACAAAACAAAAAACAAACAGAAGAAAAAAAAACCACAAAAAAAAACACCCCAAAGCAACAAACAAAACACAAAACACCCCCCCCCCCACAACACACCAACACCACTATTAAC
>WEIU01006013.1:3369-26262 GCA_013389925.1 Aegithalos caudatus | reverse complement strand
AAACAGATTACCTTAAACATTTGTTGAATTTTTTTTAAAAAGTTGATGAACTAACAGGAAAATAGTAGTCTCTCACTCCCCCTCCTTGGTTTTTGTGGGGTTTTTTTTATTTTTTGTTTTTGTGGTTTTGTTTTGTTTGGGTTTTTTTGGGAGGAGGTGTTGGGTTTTGGTGTTGTCATTCTGTTTTAGCATTTGTTTGGTTTGGGTCTTTTTTAATCTATTCCAAAACCAGGTTTTTTGCAATGTAAAAATATTCTATTCACTTGAATTAGTTTCTTTTTCAAGATCTGGATTCTAAAAATGCTCAAGGTCATTCTTATGGGTTCAGCAGTGACTCCACACTAGTTGTGCTAGTGATCATTCCAGATCCAGAGCACATGTATCTCTAGTTTAGGTTACCTACTGACCTGTACACTAATACTAAAACCAGGAGAAATGAAATTTTAAAGCTGGAGTGAGATTTTCATAATTGACTCAATTAGGGGGTGTGAATTCTGAACCCATAACTCAGACACAACAGTACTGATATACACAGCAAAATACATTATATGGAAAAACAGTGATGCAGCATAGAAATTCTTGTTTAGACGAAAGGTTACAACATATTAAAAGAGAAATTCCTTGCAGAAGAAGATCTTCAAAACCAATCGATCTTGTTGTTGTTAGTTAGTTCAGGACATAATTTTTGAGGTGTAAACACAAATAACTTGATTTAATCGTTATTACTTATGCATAAAGCAAACTGCACTAAATTGAAAAATTACCCCATTATCTTTTCAAATCCAATAAAATTAAGTAAATAAACAGAATTAGAGGTTTCTCTGATATTTTCCTAGTTACCAGAAAGAGGTTGATTAAACAGCATAATTAGTGAGGTTTTACCCAACATGCATGTGTATCTGAGAGTACATATACACATATATGTATATATATAAACATACACAGAGAAAGCTAGATAAATTGAACAAAAGGAAAGTTTTGGTCAACAAATGTAAAGAACTTTTATGATGATTTATAGAGGATTTCTGATCTTTCTTTGAGACTAGCAGGTATAAAATGTCCTTGTGTCTCTCTTTATGATTTCTAGAGAAATACATGTAGTATTGAACAGTTAGTTTATGGTCCCATGGGGGTGAGGGAACACTGATCAGAAAAGCTTTGTGCAGGCTAACAGGAAGGAAGTTAAACTTTGCTTATGAAGGATAATTTTTGGAGCAGGCTGTAAGAGTATATTATTCGTCCTATGACATAATACAGTAGTGAAGTAAATCTGAGACTCTTCATTGTTGCATGCTTGTCCTATCAATCACAGTTTATTGCAACAATAAGTAATGTGAAGGAAATTGATGGTGGTCAGGCTGTCTCCTCTGTCATCTATAGCAAGTGTCCCCTCCAGGCTGAAGAATCCCAGGGTGTTCAGACAAGTTTACATATTTCAGTCCCGCACCAGCAGTTTTGAAACAAAGACACCCAAATGAATATTTTCAGGCTATTTTTCATATAACTGATAGCTACCAAAATCCCTAAATAACTTAGATTGTTTCACACATCATAAGGTTTTATGAACACCTAAAATTACATGGTTCAAGAATCATACCTAAGGCAAGCATTCCAAATTACGAACATTGTATGGATACATTATTATACAGAATGTCAAGGAATATTTCTGACTGGCCACATAGAGAAAATTGGAACACTGAAAAATATGAAAATGTGAGGACTTTAGACTTGACTCCATCTTGGATTGTATTACAAATAGCACAATGAAAGAATGAAAGCACTAAAAGATTAAAGAAGATTGTTTATTTTACTGATAGAATTCAATGTGGAAAATGTTGCTTTTTCCTCTCTGCTCTGTAGGATGTCTTTCCTCTTCAGCAGGTCAGTATGTAACTACAGAAATCTTGCTTAGCTGTAATAGAGCTTCTGCTTCAGATAGCTATTTTTGCTTTAATATCTAAAACTGATGCANTTTAATTTATATCTTTACTTTCAAATATAGCACAAGTTATAAAGCCATAAGTAGTCATTCAATTCTCACCATACATATTTCTCAGGAAGTGATGGTCTTTCTTGGAGAACTCCATTCCTTTTGACTTATTTTGATGTCTGTAAGACTAATAATCTAGGTCTTGCAGCTGGGTTAGTATTTAATACTTTAAAATCAGATCACAGCAAGCTGACTTGTTTGTCATACTAACACTCACTCTATATGTAGGATTTCCATGCATTACCCAAGTGCATATTACAACTGCTTAAACTGCACTCCAGGGATTCAAGCATTGCTTTCAAGTGTGGGAGGGATTCGGAAAACATTTCACACATCAAATTTTGCCTGAAATGCACTTAGCCATCTCTGTTTCACAGCTTTATCTGTATAGATGTGCAGTGAATGACACAAATATCATTCCATTTGCTCATGTGAGCCCTCAACAAGACCTCAAAAGTATGGTTCATTTTTATTAAGTATTGTTCCAAATAATATGGAAGGGAAACATCTCCTTTTAAGAATAGAATGTATATTAATAGTCCCAATTGTCAGACATGAGCAGCTCCTTAGCACTGATGTATATTCTCTGGATTCTTGTATTCTTGCCTTACCTCAAGGAATGCTGTGGGGACAAGTTTTATATCTTACTTCTGCTTAAATCCTGGTTACTTGTGCAACATATGCTTATGATAGACATGATGCTTTTACTGGACCTGTAGCTCTTTTGAATGCCAAGTCTGTAGGAGAATAAAAAATGGTTTTCTAATATTTTTGTCTTATGATCGTCATAAAAGAGCACATAGCTTGGTGGTAATTTATGACACTACATCTGCTTAGCTACAGGAGCTTGGAAAAACTATCCTGCTAATGGTATCCTAAACTAAAATTGTTATGCATTCATCAAGATGCAATAAATAGAAGAAGAGCTAATGCATTAAAGTTAATAGGGCTGCTGGAGATATTTACAGTGAATAACAGTATGGATAGCACTCAGCTATAAATCTCACTGGGAAATCCATTTTAGTGTAAAGTTTGTAAAAAGGGAACAGTGAGAAAGCAATAGATTGGTGCTTATGGCAGGCTAATGTAAAAATGTGTCACTTGACAATGAACTCATTTCAGGGTACATTCATCTTAAAGCTATTTCTAGATATATAATTATAATATATAATGTGGTATATATTCTTCCTATTTCTTTGCTATTTTCATCACATTTAAAAAAACAGCTAAATCCATTATGCATACTACCCAAAAGAATGTTTTGGTCACAGTGAAAAAAACAGTCTTGAAAGTAGTTAAGATTGTCTGTAATTTTGTAAGAAAGCTGTACAATGCAATTGCAGTAAATAATTAACTTGAAATAGTAACCAGAAGCCTAAATAATGTATTATCAGGCTTAAGAAATGCCTTTTAGATCCTCTTTCATATGTGGTATTGAATAAGCTTCTAGCACTTAAATATCTCATCAGTCTAAACTAGAAGTTATTGACAGCACTGTTTTCATTTGTTTCACAGAAAGTGTTCACTAAGGACATCTAGTCCCTTAATTAATGTTTACACATATATCTTATTGACCTAGCCAGACCTTTGCATTAAGAAATAGTTGCTTGTATGTATACCTCAGTTTTGGCTCTGTGAATTATTCTCTCTTGCTCTATAAGTATTATTAATATAGCCATTATATTTTTGGTACAAAGCAATGCCCAATAAATAAACACCATTCCCCCATTCTTTAGTTTGATATCTCCATGATTTACAGTACTATATTTGCCTAAACTCAGCATTTGGGATTAAGACAAGGATTCCCTTTTAATTTTCAAGGTTGAAGTAGGACATATAATGCATGTAAATGCTAATGCAGTGGTCCAAAATACTGATCTAGCAGATAAAAATAGTGATTTTCGGGAGCAAATTGATATGCAAGGGGAATAAAACTGAAAATAACAATCATCTTTGCCAATAACATGGACAGTAGGATTGAGTGGACTCTCACATTTGATGATGACTCCAAGCTCTGTGGTTCAATTGATGTGCTGGAGGGAAGGAATGTCATCCAGAGAAACCTGGGCAGGTTTGAGATGGGGATGTGTATGAATCTCATGAAGCTCAATAGGGTCAAGGTCAAGGTCCTGCATCATAAATTCAAATGCAGATTGAGTAGAGAATGGATTAAGGGCAGGTCTGGAGAGAAGAACATGAGTTTAATGGTGGACAAGAGGCTTGACATAATCCAACAATGTGTACTTGCAGCCCAGAAAGCCAACTGTGTCTGGGGCTGCATCAAAAGAATTGCAGCCAGCAGGCCAAGGGAGGTGACTTTGCTCCTCGACTCCACTCTTGTGAGACCCCAGCTGGAATGCTGCATCCAGCCCTGGGGCTCCCAAAATGAGAAAGATATTTGTCTGTTGGAGTGAGTCCAAAGGAAGGCCATGAAGATGATCAGAGGGCTGAAGCACCTGTCTCTCATCCTATGAAGACAGAATGAGAGAGTTGGGGTTGTTAACCCTGGAGAAGAGAGAGGTCGTGTCATACCACCCAGCAGCCTTCCAGTACCTAAAGGGGACCAGAAGAACGATGGAGAAGGACATTCACAACAGCATGCAGTTCTAGGACAAGGGATAATGGCTTTAAACTGAAAGGTAAATGTAGATTTTATATATATAGGCATGGAACCTTCCACTAGACCACACTGCTCAGGGCCCCAGCCACACAAGCCTGGTCTTGAACACTTGCAGGGTGGGACATCCACAATTTCTCAAGGCAACACGTTCCAATGCCTTGCACACTCATCATTAAAAATTTCTTCCTTATACATGGTCTGAATCTACACTCCTCCTGTTTAAAACCATTGCTCCTCTTACCTCCTGACCTCGTCACTGTAAAATTGGTGATGATCTGGTGCTCTGGATTTTCAAGCACTTATCTAAGTTTTTTTCCAATTAATTTCTTTTTCTTTTCTCCTCTTTAAGTTATATATCTCTCTTGTGATTTTTACCTGTGTGGTTTCTCATTATACTGCCTACACTTATATCAGACTTTTTTGCAACATGTGAATTTCCAACAAGCTAAAAAATACACATGTTCACTCAAACTGTGAATAAAAAAATGTTTGTATTACAGACCATAGTAGCATGCAGTTCACGAAGGTCAAAACATCAACAGGAGATATTTCAGTTACAAACCTTAATTGTAATTAGATTACCTTGCTTTGATTAATATCTAAAATAACGTCCACTTTTCAAAACCTCATTCATTTATTAAAAAATGAATTTTTTATTTGGTGAAACATTATTCTTTCCCTTTTTTTTTTTTTTTCTCCTTACCAAAAAAACCCTAAAAATTTTATAGAGTGAAAATTATTCTTAAGGAACAGGCATATTTAATTAAAGTGCATCATCATTAAACCATTTCAACATATTGTTGTCAAGCAGACCAGGCAAATAATTATCTCCTAAATGATCTCATTTATAATAAATAGGATACCTCTCAACAGTGCATAGTCTTCCTTTAAAGTGAGTTCATATAACCTGCTTAAAAATATTATAAAGTAGAAAATATTAGATCAATCTCTTTAACACTTCAGTTCTCTATAAAGGTGTTATCTCTGAGGAAGTAGAAGCATCTATAGAAATCCCCAAATCTGTCCCCTGAATCTTTCCTCATATGTTTCTTCTCTATGACACCTCAAAGTCCATAATTTGTGGAGTCCCAAAAATCCTGCTCTTGGGGGAAAGTCAGATGTCTTTTTTTTTTTTTTTTTTAAGTTCCAGCCAGCTCCATCAATTTCCTTATTGACATTTTCTGAGTGGAAAGGAGCTCATGACTCCCTGCATTGCATGTCCCTGGGAGCTTCCTTAGGTGAGGATGAGCAGTCTGCCTGTCCCCCCTGTCACATGACAGTCCATCATGTCATTAACCTTCCACTTAGATGAGCAGTACCCAGCAGAAACGAGCTCACTGCAGCAGTTTGTGCCTCTCCTTTTAGCAGAAGTCTGCACCAGGTGGGCTCTGCATTGCTGCTTGGCTGGAGACACAGCTGATCAAGGTGAGGGCTGCAGGATTGTGCACACTTAGGACATCGAAATCATAAGTTGCTCCCACCTTTTTATTTTTTCTCTATGTTCCACTGCTAATAATATATAAATCTATAAATCTATGTATAAATAGATAAATAGATAAATAGATACATTTTCATAAAATAGCTCCGACAGGTACTTCAATCACTGAAATTATAATCAGTAACCGTCAGGAAATCAAATTCCAGTGAAGTGACCTGTATACTTTTATTTCTCGTTTTTAATTTAATTTAGCTTCTTCATAAAAGATGTATTAGCAAAGGAAAAAGTATTGTATGGGCAGTTACTTTGAATTTTGCCTTCTGCAGGTTTCTTTTACAAACCTAACTGAGGCACAAGTTAAAACTATTTTATTTCTAAGTCTTCTGTGTTCAAGTTGCATGCAGAACATCCTCATTAATCTACTCATCCTGTTTTTCATCTATTCCTGCACTGATTTTATTAAGAGTTTTTTTATTAATTTTTAAATTTTCACTCGTATGTAAGACCACACTTCCTTTTCAGCCTTATTATTTTGTGCTATAAGAAGCACCTGAAGCAAGTATTATATATTCATTGAACCCTGAGGAGCAAGGCATATTTCAAAGGAAATACTTGCAGTGTCATAATTTTCTATAGCTTGTTGCTTTAATTCAACTGTTTTCCCCTCTTTTAACTTAATCCAGAAAGCTAAAAAGTTCCCATAGTTTCAAGGAAGTTTCAGCCAGTGCACACACAGTGTTTGGAAGGAGCTGTGGGCATGTGTGCCTGTGTGCATGCATCTGCTGTAAATACAGGGAATAAACCAGAAGCCGATAGTCTTAATATAGTAACATAACGAGCTTAATTGTGAGTTGATTGGCATGACAGAGATTTTTGATAATTCTCTTGCTAGTATTATTGACACAGATTTTTTTTTTTTTTTTTTAATAGAGACATGTAGAGAAAATGGAGATAAAGTGTTGCACTATATGTCAAAACTACATGCTGATGTTCTCAGGTCTATAAAGCATGCAGGGAAACACATGTTGAATGAGGCTAACAAAATTAAAATAGATATAAGCAAGTATTTAATTTAGATGGACTTTCATTAGAAAGAGAAGCCTAATAAAGGGGTTTTTGTTACTAGTTGTAGGGCTGTTGGAAGCAAGACACAATGATTACTATGGTAAAAAAGGGGGAACAGTAACAAAGTAATGACACTGAACATCACTGTGGCATCCTTTAAAAATCCAGAGTCCAGGTTTTAAGAGAAGAAATTTTGAAGGATTTAAGCAACGAAGTAAAAGTACAAAGAAAAAATTATTTTTATGCAGACAACTCATAGGGTGTTTAGTAAAACCAGCTTTCTGGTCCATGAGTTTTTCCTCATTGATCTCAAACACAAAGATTGCAGAATGTGGAAATAGGCATACTACTTTAGAATAAGTATAAAACTGTATACATCAGGAGAATCAATAAGAATATCACATAAAATAATGAAAAACTAGCAAGGAATAGCAAGTGCAAAAAGTAATTCTGCGTGTATATAAGCATTAAGAGAAGGAGCAAAGAAAATGATATGTTTCAGTTCTGCAGACAGGAAAAGCAATAAAAATTGCTATGTAAAATCTTAAATATTTAATATATTTATTCAATCCAATGAGAAAAGAGAGGTTTTTGAATACAGCAACTAAAAAATCTGAAAATAATGAGATTGGGAGTGAAAATAATTGGAAAGGAAAACATCATGCCTATTTGTCTTAATTGTATTCATTCATATTTGTCTCATGTGTCTGTTTAGGGCCACTATTGAATTGCCCCTGCCCACTGTGGCCATTCCTCTAGTAAAGTAGTTGGTGTGGAGTGCAGCAGTCTATCAGAAATTCTTCCAAAATGACCAAAATCCAGCCATGATGGTGTGAATCACTGTGGCAGACAGTACCTAAACTACACTGTTTTCCAGGTGGGAACTAAACTTTTTCTTCCAGAATAATGGTTCCACCCAGAAAAATTACTGTGAAACATGGAATATGTGATACGTGTTTGCTGCCAAACACTCTCAAGAGCTGTCAGGAATGATTACAAGGAGATGAATTGGCTTCAGAGGTGGAGGGTTAGACTAGGTAGATTATAAAGTTTCCCTATAGCCTTTTTTTTTTTTTTCTTCTGATTTCTTAAACATCTTCTTTTGATATACATCCATTTGTTGTTTGCAATCTAAAAGGAGTCTCTTCAGCTCTTTGTATGTAATTCTCTGACAAGAGAAATGTAAGCAAGAAACTGTTCAGATGGAATGAAGGTATGATCCAAACTGTTATTGCTTTTATACATGTCATCACTCACAGTATTCTCGCCCTGAGTGGCTGTGCATCAGTTCTTTACAAAGTTGTCTTAATAATATCTGGAGTGTCATAACTGTGTCAAGCTTTCAGTGTACTAACTGCTAAAAAAAGTTGCAAGTCACAGGGTTGCTCTGAATAATCTTTAAGACTGGTTCCACTCCACATGCTATGTATTTTAATAATATTTGGTATAAATTTATTGTTTTATTAGAGAATGTATATGAACATAAAAAGTTCATTAAAAGTAGCAGAAACATTATTTTTCTGTTATTTTCAATGCAGTTAGAGTTCCAACTTTTATGTCTTCTAAGTGAAAAACCTTCTTTAGTGTATTTTTGAGAATACTGAAAGCATCAAATGGTCAAGCAGAAGCAAAAATTTTCTCCATACAAGATGAAGTCAAAATGAACCCATTCAAGGAATAAAACAGCCTAAAGTTAATAAAGAGCAAGTGTTTTTTATTCCATACCTATTATATTAAATACAAGTTGTTATTAATCTCATAGTATAATTAAATATTTGGCTCCATTAATTAAATTGTAATTACACATAAGAGAAAGCATAACTTAGACATAATTGCCTTATAAACTCTGCTTACTTTGTTCAGAATTACTGTCAAGGCACTTTAAGGAACACCAGGATATCAAATAAATATATCTCAAAACATTTAAATGATTGATTTTTCAAACCATATTAAACCTGAAGTGTCACTTCTATTTAAAATAATTATACAATTTTAATATGCTTTCTTTAAAATTTAAAATTCATGTCTGTTTATATATATGTTCTTGTGATGCTGCACTTTTGTATATTATGTAGTTGAAAGGATTTTTTTTTTTTTTCTGTCATTAAGTTTCACTTTAATCCTAAAGAAAAGAGAGACTAGAACTTATACTTTTATACAACTTTAAAATGGGTGGGGGAAAAAAGTTTTGATTTATATATAAAAGGAAAATAAACAAGACATTTTTCTTTGCCGCTATTTCATCATTATTCGATGCAAAACTTTTATGGTAAGAAGCCATAATTGGGAAGGCACCCCTATCATGTCTCCAGTAATGTTACTTAATGGGCAACATCACCTTCATTATTCAAATCACAAAGTGGTTGTGTTTGCATAAGCTTATGTTTACTTTGTAAACTGGTTTTATGCTCAGATAGTTTCAAAGATAGTGGTTTTGTCATAGGCATCCCTAAGAGCACAAGATTTAGATTTGATATACATGGAAAAATACAAATAAGCAAAAGACACATGGGAAAGCTGTCATACATCAGAATATTTCTGAATTTTCTTTTTGAAAATGTATGCATATATCTGCATATATTTTGTCTGCATGGAAAGAGGAAATACAATTTTTAAAAAAATTATTAAGGGGGAATATATTCAATAATTTATTTTTAAGGAGTTTATCTCTTGTTATGGCAGTTGCCTAGCATAATTTTTCACATACTAAAAGCTGAAAGACTACCTGGGCACTGTTGAAGAGTTTCTAATGTTTCTTCAGATCAGTGTCTCTGTTAATGGAAAATAAAATTCCTAACTAGGACGTCCAGAACACGTAATTTATTCATTAATTGCATGTTTCTTTATAAGTAAATTATTTTCTAACATAACATTCATTGTTCTACTGCAGCAAAAAAAAACTTCAAAACACAAATACAGTATCAATCTTACTCAAGATATAAAACACTGGGTTTTTCTTCTGCTGCTGCAAGGCAATCTGGAGCTGGTTTGCCCCGGACCATGTACTGGAGGCTTTGAATATCCCCAAGCTGGGAGACTCTACCATTTCCCCGGGTTACCTGTGTAAGTGTTCAGCCACTCTCACAGTGAAAAAAAGGGCTAAAAAGTGTTTCCTGATGCTCAAAAGGAAACTTCTGTATCTCAGTTTGTGCACATTGCTTCTGTCACTGGGCACCACCAGAGTGGCTCTCTTTAAAGCTTCATCCTCTTTAATTGAAAGTCTACAGTTTCCAGACCTTCTGCAAATTCAGTAAGAATATGCAAATAGATATTAAAATTTAATCATAGAGTATGCACATGTATACAGAATACTTTGCTTTCAAAGATCAGAAGCATCAGTGTTTTGTGTAATGGGATTTAATATAGGGCTGAAAAGAGTTTTTCACTATGGTATTAATATTAAAGTTTCTATCCTGATTCTACTGCACATTTATACTTTTTTCTCAGTTGCATCAAAACCCACAGTCAATATATATTTCTAATATATTGTAGAGCACTTTTTTTTTCTTCCCCTGAACAATGCAAATTTCTGTATATCATAAAAACTAATGAATACTTTTGTTGAAAATCCATGGCAGTAACAGAATCCCTCCCTGAAGGATCTAGAGTTGTACTTGATAATACTTATGGATCCCTTTCAACCAGAGAGGTTCTATGATTATATGTTGTAATATATTCTAAAACCTTACCAAAACCAGTATAGTTGAGTCCTATTTGACTGGGATGTCCTTCTGCATTATGTGTTACCCTACAACCTTTTCTGGGTGTTTGTTCCAGGTTTCTGTTTTTCACTTCTGGTGGCTATTCAACCAAAAAATCAAGTGAGAAGGGCTGAAATTGGATCATTCTCCTTCATCCTTTCCCCAGCACTATCTGTGGCTATTGCTTCTGATTTGCTTATACCACCTTCCTTAGTGACCTTTAGTGAGGAGAAAGTATCCTGGAGAGCTTCAGCAGACATAGCTCAAGCAAGGCAAGACCAGTGTAGCAGCACTGGAACCAGGCTGTAGCACTGAATGTCAGACTGTGACACAGGAGAGGATTGCTCAGTCCATGGTCAGCATGGTATGGTTGATGAGTCAGAGTAAAAGTGAATTCAGCCTTCGTTTACTCTGCATTATACTGCTCTAGTGTTTCCCTGGGACATGTACACACACATATACAAGTTTTTCATTCCAGAAAATCCTCTGTAGCAAAGTTATTGACTGATCTTCATGCCAAAAGCTGAGCATTCTTACATTTAAGATACAACACTTACTAGTAAGTGCAAATTATTCCTTTTAATAATTTAAGCTAAACAATACCTGTCAAAATAAATGAATGAAGTACAATTCACACTGGCTTACTCTGGTGTTATTGTGTGTGTTTACTTCATTTCTATTGTAGAATGATGAATCTCACTGTGGTTTAAGGGATTGAGCAAAAATGTCTGTTACATGACTCCAGAAGTTACAAGTTTTGCAGCTAGCAGCTCATGTACCAATTAAAAAAAATAAAGAAATCATGAAGAGAAAATCTACATTTTCAAATATGTTATTGTAAGTGTTTAGTTCAGGACTTTGGTCATCTAAAATAATTACCAGATGTAAGAATATGTTTTCTCTGAAGGCAGTCTCTACATTTGGTACTCATATGGGTTTAAAAGTAAAGCAATAGTCTGAATACACTTCAGTATCTCTGTTGGCTAACAGTGCATTTACAGACATGAAAAATGAGGCAAGGAGTGAGTGTGTAAATTATCCAAGTAACTAACAGCCTGTAGAAAAAGGCATTGAGCCCAGGCTGCACTGATTTCTGTAGGTACCTCCCTTTCTGCTTCTCTGTTAAAAACTGGTGTTCAGCAATGCAGTGAGTTGGAAGATTACATTCATTATGGAACTGTATTAAATGGTAATGTTTTAAAACTACTTAAAGTTTTTTGTGACAGAGTCATTCTGATGTTATGTAATCCTTCAAAGTGGTATCTGATATGTTGGTGATCCTGATGCAATTTCAGACACAACTGTAAACTAAAATGAAAGTTATCATTTATGAACAGTACACTCCTAAATGAGTATTGCCATGTTTAACAAAAAAGTAAATTTCATACCATCAATTTAAAATAATGATGACAGCAGACATTTAAAATCTCATTCCTTATATGTGTTTTTGAATTGTTTCAACTGCATGCATATTTTTTGTTCCTGGAGTTATTTTTTTCTGCTTAAAATATCCTAATATTTTACTTTGATGATCTGTTCATTGTGCTCACTGACTTAAACAGTCTCCATTCTGACTCTCTTGTCATAGTAGAGTTTGTGATTTATCTGTTTTCATATCCCTAGAGATACAGCCTTAACTGAGTGGTCCCTTGCATAATCAGACTGGCTTGGAGTTCACTAAGTGTAATCTTACACTGTGTATCTCAATTAATCTTGCAGACTGTGGCTAATCACATCCCCACCGGGCAGGCTCACATATCTCACCAAGCTGGATTATTAAAATCCATATTTCACGTTAACAGCCATGTGTGTGAGATTAGTTTCTAAGTAGTAATGCACCTGCCATAAATACCTCATATCTGGTATCTTCTGAAATACTGCTGCTGTCAGAGATGAAAAAGCATGATGTGCATTCAAAACTAGTTTATGTTTCTTTTTTATGGGCAAGTGATTTTTTTCTTGATTCCTGTGCTTTGTCCTGATATATCTGAAAATCTATACAGCACAGACTGTAATGAAGACAGAGCCTGGGAGAATATATATTCTGGAAGGACTGATAAAAGAATATGATTATATTAACTTTATTCATTTTTTATCTTTTCAAGTAAAAGCTTAACTGAGAAAACCTGCATTAATTTGGGTTCACACCATTAGACGTACATTGAGGGCTAAATTCCATTTTACAGTAAAACTTTTTAAATCTGGAGTAACTCCAGTAAGCTCAGTTGGTCTAGAAATTGCCTTAGCATTGTCATTTTACTAATTACATCCTGGGATAAAACACTTTCTATCCGATCAGCAGATTATTAGCAGAGGATCCAGACATTGAATCTTGGAGTTTCAAGTCTCTTGGGTCTGTAAAGGCAACTCATGTTATACTTCAAGCTCAATACTTTTAAAAGGAAGAATTTCTGTTTAATTCTGTATTCCTCAATACAATTGCTGCACTAATGCCTGGGATTTGCAGTAAAGAGCAAGCAGACTTTTTTCTCTGAACATTGCTTAAAATATACCTTTGGTTTAATGGAACATAAGAGTTAAAAGTGTACAGCTACAAGCAAGTAGGCTTTGCACAGAATTGCTGAATCTGATGGTGCTTTACTTAAAGGAAATAAAATAAATTAGCATGTTTATTATTTTCCTAATGCATTGCTCCTTATTTTAACTTCTCCTTCCTGTGGGAGTGTGTCAAGGTCTCTCTGCATTCAGGCAAGTAGTGTTTTTCTCACAGCTGTCTGGCACAGACATCTCAGGATGACTCTTGGGATTGATGGGCACCATCCCTGCCCTTTCACAACTTTCCAGATTCCTGTCAGGTGAATGCTTGAAAAGCTCCTGCTTGGAGCTCACAGACTCTTGACAGACAAAAGTGCTGTACTGGTGATTTACAGCCTGATTGCTCCATCTTTTCTAACAAGCAAAAGCTGGTTTAGAGCAGCTACATTTCACTGGCGTGTTCATTGATCATGGTTGGTGTATAGTCCTTGGAACTTTGCTGCCTGGAGGAGTTAGGGAGGCAGGGGAGAAGGAGAGGGACTAGATATTCCAATAATAATCTGGAGTCTTGTTAAGGACCATATAATAAAATCATAATTTTAGCAAAATATGGCAGGCTGTATCAGTAGACTCTTCAAGCCAAATTTATGCAGAATTTTCCTGTAAGAATCTCTTGTTCAAATGTAGGTGTAAACTGACAAAAAAGCATAGTCAAAAGGTTTCTCTTTACAGGGCTTTCAATTGTCCTTAAGGTCTATCTGTTACTAAATAACCATGCTAAAATAATTTTTGTTTAAGATTTTGTGATTATGATAAGAATGAGATTATTTCAAGACAGCAGAAAAAGAAACAATTGTTTAAAAATTCAGTGCCAGTTGATGATCATGCATATATTCAGCAGCATAATTTCAAAGGTATAGTTCAAATATGGTGGATGGGAAAATGACAGTTGCTTATGCATTACACGTGCCCAAATCAGAAAAAGCAGCTGATCATGCAATATATTACATATGTCACAGTTATAATTTTGAAGTTGCATTCCATACTGTGTCTTCCCTGTTACATTGAATTCTGTGCAAGAGTAGTGGTCCATTTTTACTAAACACAGTTTTATTTTTAAATCACAAGTCCATCACAAGCTGAAAGAGTTATTGGGATTTATTGCTGCTTATCTTTTGAAAAACTTCATATGAAGTCATATCAGTCACAAATTGCTGCTAATGTTTTGAAGCACATCAAAGAAAGTGGCAAAATGCATCAAAACAAATCAGACACTGTGCTTTTAGGTAACTGCTGAACATCCTCCAGAGACACACAAACAAGAATAAGAAATATGCTTCAAGTCCCGAGGTCAAATGCTTTACCTAAGAAGCACATTAATCCCCGGGAGAAGTGCTGTTTTGAGAGTTTAATTTCTTGTAGGCAATAGAAGTAAGGAAAACAAAAACCAGCAAATCCATCCAACCTTATGCATCCACTGACATAAAATACCAGGAGGGTATAATATTGTCAATAATACAGCAGTTCGTAGGAGCCTGTTATGCTGGGTATTTTACAAATTCAGAACAAATAACTCCTGTGAGGAGTTTATCACCCCAAAATCTGTAGTCAGCAGGAGAGAAGACTGCCTAATGCAATTGAGCATGATAACTGCACAGGATTTTCAGATCTTGACGTAACTGGAATCACATCTTTATAATTTTTATACAAATTATTCTGAAACACAGATTTTATGTGCCTTCTAGCCAGCTACTCAGCTCTTTCCGTTTCTCTATACTATATCTGTCAAGTTATGATTTGATTACTTTTCAGTATTCAAAACCTGAAATACACTGTGGTGATGTTACAAGCTGCTAAGTCTGTGATCAGTGCTGGAATTCAGATGGAACAGGTCACAGCAAAGTAACTGACCACCCCTGACTGAATAGGTGCATGTGGTGATATTTGCATAAAGAGCTGGACTGATATTGGGACTAACACATTTTGAATCTGAACTGTTATTAATGACTATGCTCAATTGCACATAAAGGTGATCTGGTTTCCTCCTGCAACAGTTTTTGGCTGTCTGGTTGCAGAGAGTGGACTACGAAAATCCTTCAGTGGGTTTGATACTGTTCTACCTGTGGAGCATGATAAATTATGTTATTAGTATCAAATCAGTGTTAACCACTGTTTGAAGCAGGGAAAAAAAGTACTTTAAAGTTTTAAAATTTAAAAGTTTTAATTATTAAAAGTCCTTTCAAACACTGACTGCCTTAATTTGCATGAAATACATGAAGACTTCTAGCACTTATTTCAATGTACTGCATTCATTTTCTTCAAATTACATATAAAACAAATTAACCAAACTAAACAACCTGCAGAACACTTAAAATATACAATCTAAATATATACTATTTAATTGTCAAGAAAACAGTGTTCAGCATAAGAGGGTATACTAGTGCCTGGGGAAGAAAGGGATAAATTAGAAGACTGTTTCTTCACAGCAAAATGTTTTTACCCACAACACCTTCTGAATGCTTATAAGCCACTCTCAAGTAACAGTTTTACCTTCGATTTTCAAAACATAGAATGTCTGGCTTTAGCTGGAGATAGAGGAAAGAGGATTGGGTGTGCTAGAGGTTTGCAACAAGGAAGCAGAAAGAAACGTTAAGGTAAACCTCAAAAACCACCTACAGCATGCTCAAAAACTGACATCCAAATCTGTACAGAAAAATAGATTTCCCATCATCAGGGAGCTAGCAGAGAGAATACAGGAGTCCTACATTTTTCTCTTAAACTGTTAATTTTTATGAAGAAAATTAGGTGAATGCACGAGAACACAAATTAATTCAGAGTTTCTTAAATAAGTGAATAAACTGTTTTTGAAAATAATCTAAACTCCTGCATTTTCACATTAATGTCATTTCCAAGAAGCTTTCTTATTTTATCTCCTCTGCCTGAAGAATTCTCAATTCATTAGCTAGAGAAGATTTGATCAAAAAACCTGAGGAGACCAGTCCTGAGAACAGTCTGTGCCCCATGTATGGGCTATCTGGACAAATAGGAGGATCAATTTCCATACTCAAATCTGAATCAGAAATTCAGGAAATTTGAAACTATCTTATTCACAGGTAAGTTTGTCTTCTCTTCAAATCCAGAATACTGCCTGCCTAAATTTTTTTCATCAAAGCATGCCAGTGGCTCTATCCTTTTCTTTACCTCACCACTTCATAGAAGATAATGCAGAATTTTCTGTAAATAGGTTACCTGTTGTCTTTTCCATGTCAGCCTTCTAAAAACTAGTACTGTTCAAAAAGCTGAGTCCACAGAACACACACCTGCATGATTTCTGATCTTGATTTGCTGTTCCAGTTGTTCTCTTGTCCTGGGATTAAAATATCCAATGTTATGTTATTTTAATAAAAGCTGAGGTGACAAAGTGAGCACCTGTGTCTTTGTTCACTCCACCTCCTTTCTTTGGTACTCTGCTGTCATATCTCATTGCAGCAGCAAAACCCATGTGGCCACCATTAGTGAAAGTACTGTCTGTTCCATACAGGTTTAAATTCTATTTTTTTTACTTGAGGAGAAAACAAAAATTCAAAAGCATTGAATCCAGACAGCTGCTTTTACAAATTGTTTTGTATTCTAAGCAATTTTGTACTTGATCTCCCTCTTTCAGGTCATGAAAGGATAACCTACTGATGTATATGAGGGTACATCTTGGTAGTATCAGAAGAAATATCAGACTATATTTAAAAAAATATCTCCCTTAGTCCCTATAGAAAATAGAGTAATTATTTTCTCCAGCACTGTTAAGAGCAGTGATTATATTGATTATATTGATTATATTGATTATTTGAAATAAAGTTTAGAATAACTGCTAGAAATACCCATGTGTAATTTTATTAATGGCTGTAAATGAATGTGAGCAGAAAGTAGATTTGGATTAAAAGCATGACTGGTGCTGCAAACAGTAGAGTTAAATATCATCAGAGAGTCACAGGATCATGGCATCGTTAGTACATCTTGAGAGAGATCTCAATGAGCGTCCAATCCAACCACCTGCTCCGAACAGGGTCAGCTTTAGGGACTAACCAGGTTAGTCAGGATTTTTATCTAGTCAGGTTTTCACAACCTTTAGTGATAGTGACCCCACAGGATTCTTGTCCAAGCTGTGTCACCATTGGATCTTTCTCACGGGGAAGTTACTTTCTATATCCAGTCTGAACTTCTGTTTTATCAATCTGTGTCCACTTTATTTCACCCTCTCACCCAACCCTCTGTGAAAGGTGCAGGCTGCATCTCCCCCAGAACCTCCCACAGGCACTTGGGCTCCTGTTGGGTCACCTCAAAGCCATCTCTGCTCCAGGCTGTACAAGACCTGCTGCCCCAGCCTCCCCTCAAAGGGCAAATTCTCTAGGCCCTGTCCTGATATTCACTGAGTTGCTTAATGTCTTTCTTACAGAGGAGGGTACAAAACCAGACAGTTTCTAGATGGACTCTTACAAGTACCAAGTAGAGGGGGAAAAACACTTTCCTGGCTCTTCTGGCACTGCCCCTTTTCTTACAGACCATTCTGCTTCAGTCCTTTTTGCTGCCAAGGTTCAGGGAGGGCTCATGGTTACCTGAGGGCTGGTCCCCAACCTGTAGGTCTGCAGCAGCAGCTCTTTTGCCACCAAGATACATCAGCAGAGAGTTAAAGAAAAATCCCCTAACCTGACTTTTTTTTTTAATACCGAATAATTAAAGGGAAGCAAGATCAAATAGTATTCCTAGGACAGTCTTTATTTAAAGAGGCAAAAAATGCAATGGATTTTTGTAAGAATTATAATAAAAATATATTGCCTTGCTATTTGTGAAGCAGTTGTAACCCCTGACTCCTCTGTAACACCATTAAACTTAAATGTTAGCCTTGCAATTATGCACACTAACAGCGTGAGAGAGCCTGCAGACACAGAATTATGTGACTCAATTTAATACATGATTGCCAAGGCAGGTAAAGTTGTGTGTGTATTTAGCTCAATATGAACTAAATGTCTTGAACATATATGAAGGAATAAAAAATTAAATTCAGAAAACTTTAATAGAACTAAACACACAGAGGTGTCATCCATTTCTATTCCACCTTACATCATCCTTCCTGCACTCCAGCTTCAAAGGCTTTTGTCATTTCTGCTGACAGAAATGAAACGGAGTTGACGTATTTTCTCTCCATGTTACCATTGCCACTCAGAACAATATTAATCCCTAAACTGGTCTTTGAATTTTATATATTTGAAGTGTAGGCTGCTCCAGCAAAGTACACCAATGGGATATAAGTGGCCTGTGATTCCTCTCAGGACACCTTGTCTGTGGGCAAGTATACAATAGCTGTTTTGCAAAGCCTACACTTAGAGGGGATTGCACCCTCAGTTAACTAAAGGAGAGCTCTTACCTTCACTGAGAGCATTACATTATATGCACTAAAAATAGTTTCATTTATTTGTTCTGATTTGGTATTATCTCAATTATCCTGTTTCTATCAGGTTTGTGTCTCTTACTGCTCTTGCTCATTTCTTACCCCTACACAAACTATCCCTTTCTGCCATGCAAAGATCCTTGATTGGATGAAGTTATTTGGGTTTATGTATATTTAATGTATATATACATTAAACAGAGTAGTATGAAATAACATGGTTAATATATTTGGTACTGAGGAAAAAATTAGATCTGCTGTGTGCTTCAAGGAACACATTTTCAAAGTGTAATGCTACAGACACTTCTGAATCCCCACAGACTATCTTTAAACTTTTTGTTTGTTTGTTTGTTTAGATTTTTCTTGGTTGTACAGGACCTGTCAAAATGATATACTATGTAATAGTTTTGCTGTTCCATAGACTTTAATAAAATTAGCATTACACACTGTATTCTTTTGCCTTTTTTTTTTTAAAGAATACAAAGTTTTTTTGTCTTTTTAAAGGAAGACAAAGTTCATCAAGAGTATTTTAACATGTTACCCCAATATTATTTTTCTTTTTTTTCTGTTACTGTAGACATTTTATCATTTCTTAGTGGTTTATATTAACTTCCTAATGCTATATTCTCTGGAAATATCAAAAAAAAGTGAGAATATATTTTTCTTTAAAATGGTCTGGTCTGACTTTTGAATTTTGAACTAAAGCATTTTTGAAGGAAAGCATTTTTGCATTTAATGGAGAGGCAACTTCTTAACTGGCTTCCTTTTATTTTTATCATGGCTAAAAGCATATAATTAAAACCCCATAGACATTAGTGGCATAAATCCTTTATTAAATTAGAGGTAATTATGTTTATATAAGGAATTAAAAACTTAATATATTTTTAAAAATCAGATCACAAACACAGTCTTAAATAAAAAATAAATGCATAAAACACAAACAACATCACCAACAACAAAAAACACCCCCCTCCAAAACAAACAAAAAAAAAAACCAAACAAAAAAAAAAACCAAAGAAAAAAAAAAAAAAAGCCCCCAAACCAAACAAAAAAAAAAACCAAAAAAAAAAAAACAAAAACCAGGACCCCAAACCAACACAAATCAAAAACACACAAAAACCCCTCCCAAACCAAAACAAACCAAAGCAAACCAAAACATACCAAAAAAAAAAAAAACCCAAACCCCATCTTTTACATCTGATTTTAGAACTAGATATATTACATGGAATTAATTTTACTATCTTTAAGTTTCTACATCTGAAGTAGTTGTAATTTGAGGAAGAAAGGAACTTTAAGAATAGACTTCATCCATTTCAGTGGGGAGATTAATTATGCTCTTCACCTCAGTTGCACTTATTTTCTTTCATTCTATAAAATGTCTGTGAGACGTTTGCTTGACCTAGACACAGTGTTTTCTAGTATTTTAATGTTACAGAGCATTCATTGTTTATCATGAAAAGTATTTTTAAAAATTCAGCAGTTATCTATAATCTCCACATTGCAGGTAGCATTTACAGTCCCATCAAAAATTAAACAGAGATCTAAAGATGCTTTTAAGGATAAAATTTTGACCAAAGAAAATCAAAATGGAGAAAAGTTAGAAAATTCTCTTTTTGGAGTACTTAATAGTTTTAAAATAAAAATAGAGAATTAGTGATTAGATTGTTTTCCATTGATCATTTAATTTTAACCACCTATTTTCTGACCATCAACTTTTTAACCCTGACTATAAGAAATCCTTATGTCATAACTATGCTCCAGTGATTTTTTAATTACTTCTTTCCTAAGGTTTTTGTAAGGTGAAATATGAGAATTTTGTATATTTCTCTGGTATTTATATAAGGGAGACAAGATTCACCACTACAGATCTGCCACTATCCATAGGAAACCCACTGTGCATTGCATGATAACACATTTCTGATTTAGAAACATCTTACTTCTGTTCAAACTGGTGTGCCAACTAGTTAGACTGTGTCAGTAACAGAACCTGCAACAAAAAACTAAGTCTATAGTCTGATTTCTGAATATTATTGCTAGCATTTCATTGCTACATTGGTACCCAAAACTATTAATGCACTTCATATTGTATGTAAAAGTATTTGAATAAATATTTATTATCTATTCAGTTTATAGTAAACAGCAAAAGTATATGAATTAAGCTGTAAAATACTGGGAATATTTTTCCCCATTTGGTGTTTTTTAATGTTTTATTAACTGGTAATTAGCTACAGTTTATTGTTATTTGAAGGTGTTTAATTTGAAGGTGAAATCTGGAACATACATAAATGGAGGGAAGACTGAAGTAAAGAGTATTTTCAGTCTACAGTGGAAGAAAAAATTACTTTTAGAAAAATGGCAATATGCCAGCTTCACTGATAATGGTTGGTAATTAACTTCAACAGCAGGCTGCACACCTGCTTCAGAAAGTCTAAGGGTGTAAATCATTATCCCCTGAACTCCCAAGATTTTAATTTTAATTTTCTTATTTGGGCTCCCAAACTCAGCACCACAGGGACAGATGGCAGAGCAATACTATAATATACTTCTACCAGAGCTCTACCATTTCTTTGAGAGAGGAAAACATCCCACTGTGGGATGAGGCCAGACTGTTCCCATAGGCCATAAGTTATTCTAGTGCTTATAATTTTGCTGATCAGGTTTTTACACTGATGGGGTGAAAGTAAGTACACTTCTACAAAACCCACTGCAGCTCTTTGATACCTAGGGAATATACACAGTGGGCCAAAAACAACATAGAAAAGCTCCTACCTGTGATATAAATGACATCCCTAACAACCTCATTAAGTGTGGTCTGCTAGTTTAATGTAAAGATTTGTGAAGCTAAAATGGAAAAATAGATATTTAAAAACTGCTGGGTTTATTGTTTAACTGAAAAGACTCAGTATTTAAACTGGTCTCATCAGAGCCCAAAACACACTACACTGGCTTTTTTGTGATATTTCTCATTAAGATTAAGCATGCATTTATTGTCAGTACGGAAAATATATTTATTTGCTTTTCCTTGGAGAGGAATAGAGTTTAAAACATTTTCTTGTGAAAAATTTCAAGATTATCCCTATATTGCAAATAATGAAGCTGATGCAGAGAGAGACAAATAGATTTTCCTGTTACTGGAATTAGCCATAAAAGCTAGCCATTATTTCAGTATTTGGTGTTGATATTTGAGTACATTTAAACACTTTTTTACAAAAAAAATCACTAGTGATGAAACTTGGAAAAAACATGAAAATTTCTAAAAGACAAAGCTAAGAAAATGTTTGTAGTTGTAGCAGGTAATTTTAAAGAAAATTTCAATCCTGCTCTGAAGGTTGTTGCATTTTCCTTTTTTAATTCCTCCAGTAAATGAGTTTGCTGTTTCTTATTCATACAAAAATAGTTTAGTAACACTGAGCTGGCATGTTTCCCCCAAAAATGTAAAACTATAGCAGAAAGATATGGAGTGACTAATATTAGAAACTTTGAAACAAGCCTGGTTTCTTACTGGTAGAACTGAGTTATTTCTTCCCTGTGTGTTTTGGTTTTGTTCCTCTCTCAAGCTGGTAAAAGCCACTAAAAGTATGGATATTTGTCACTAACAGTGACCTCTGGTCTCCTTAAAGTCCTTGTATTTTCAAATACTGAATAACAAGGAGTTCATGAATATTTTGAAGAGCATTTTTGTTGCTTCATGTCTAAAATTAGTCAAGTAAGGTTTATCTGTCTTGTCAAATGTCTGGATTTTGAAGAAAAAGAAGTGAATACTTAGGTAAGAAAGGAGTACGTTTGGAGATAAACATCTTTTTAAAAAAAAAACAAAAAAAAAACAAAAAAAACCAGTTCTGGTTACTGTGTCTTTGTAAACCAGGATTGTTACTTCATGCATAACATTAAGAAAGTGCAGCACATAGTGATGCTAATTTAATATGACTTATAGACTTGAATTATTCAATAAACTACTTCATTATTCAATAAAAACTTATATTGAAAAATTGAAGGCCAGCTAAAAGGGTAATTTTGAAAGCATCAGCACCTAGTATTCACATATTTAAAATTAATTAAATATAGAGAATATTTGTTGACTGAATAAAATTTTAGACAGTAGTTTATTGATGCCCATAAGTACTGGTAGTAGGCATCTCAATA
>WEIU01005994.1:112224-147298 GCA_013389925.1 Aegithalos caudatus | reverse complement strand
ACTTTACAGCTCCAAAAAATCCTTTAGTGCTTGATTCTTTACCAATCAAAAAATCACAGTTGTCATAGAAACTGTAAAAACTGAAGTCAGTCATGACATAACAACAGAGCAATGGAAAATGTCTGCAGGCTCATGTTTTTGTGCTGGAGATATTTATATGAATTTAACCAGGGAGTCAAAAAGTTTCCCAAATCAAACAAAGATATTATAACAACAGGTATTATTATTGCTTTTAACAATCTGTTCAGAGTCTGGAAAGTAATAGCATTTATCACTCCTGCTCTGCACAATGGCTACATTAACAGCAAACTGACTCTTCTCAAAACATTCAGTGCAAGCTTATGCTGTAAGGGAACTGAATTTCTCTGATCACACATCTTAAGATAGCCTGGAGGGGCTTTTGGTCAGTGTTCTCAGCATTCCTGAGATCCTATTTTTTGGCATTTTTAAACTGACACAAACCACTTTAAAAATCTATGTTGCTGTTAGTTTTTGTCTCTTACAAATGCTGTTCAGAAAAAGACTTCTATCTGCAGGCCTCTGCCCCACACAAGATGGTTCAGCTCCATTCCAAACATTATCTTGGGCTTTTTCCCTGTGACATGAAACTCCATAAAATATAACTCTACTCCTAACTAAGACAGGCTACAAGAGTCTACCCCTCTCCATCTCCCAGAGCTAAATCATAGACCAACTTCAATTCCAGAGTTCTTCCTGCCTTTTACTGGAACCACTTGACACTTCATAATTACTAACTGATAGGGCTGCCTTAATGCAAACACTTGCCCTTTAAGCAGAGATCACCCTGCTAAAAAGAAAATAGTCCTAATACACAGGAATATGACTGCACTGGCCTCGCTGCAGGTGAGCAAACTGATTAGCTTAACTAATAATAACACAACAAGCAGCAATGTGGATGTGGAAGTACTCAGATCTTAAAATAACCATCTCAAAAGCCTTGAATTAAGTTTCATGGAGAAATTTAAGGAACTTTTTTCCACTGGTTCCCTCTGACAGATTGTCCCTCTGTACCTTTAATTTATTCTTTCAAAATAACTAGGTACACATATTTTGAATAGAGAGAAAACAGGCACTTGGATTCCCTATGCTTTCCTACAATTGCCTTAAATAAACTCTGTTTTATCATGATAGCATCTAGGACTTTCCAGACCTGCCAAACAACTTCAGATGCTCACTCCCCACCCCTGTTCCCACCCTGCTTAAGGATTACATTTAATGGTAGGGTGAGCATACGTGGTGTGTAACATGCTTCAGCAGCCTACTGAAGTTTAACTGATACACACAGAGAAAAATTCCAGCTGGATCTAAGATAAAGTCTGAGACAGCAAAATTTGCCTGTTAACTTCCTTAACCATGAGTTTAGGAATTAAAACCAAAGTGAAATCCTGATTCCAGTAAAATAACTCATGAGTGAAATAATAAACTTTTTTTTACAAGGAACAAAGAAAAAAAAACTCTTTAAAAAGAACAGCATGATTTATTTGTTTGCTGCCTTATATGCAGGATTCTTATTAGAAGAGCACCCGATTCACACAGATCCATAAACCTCAGTGGGAGAGAGGCAAATATATTTCTTCTGTTACCATAGTTGGGACTGTATTCAAAAAATATGTATAAAATCCTGTAGCTTTTCACTCTTCAGTTCTATGACACTCTGTCAAAGACTTTACATTTAAAATACCACTCAAGGCTTCTGTATGTCATTACCACAATTACTGCATGTGCACATACATACATATGTTCACAAGCACACGTACATATATGTCACTTGAAAAAGCACATACACATATATAGTTATGCTTTTCTCACACTGTAAATATATGCACTTGTGTACACATGCATGAATACTTCCATCTTTAATTCTGAAAAAGGCACATTCATTTCCATAGATGCTACTGAAGAAAAGAAAATCAAGATAAGGCAGCTATAATCATGTAATTGATTTGGTTATGCACAACATTTACTTCTGTATAGGACAGGCTACCACAGGAAATAAATATAATTGCATAATATTGAGTATTAATTATTAATATCAGCCTTAATCCACATGCAGCTTATAAAATACTGTTATAACATTCTACTAGCTTAAAGACTTACTCTGTACTGACATGGTTTACTGGAGCTCATGACATAATAGAGGATTTTTTAGATTGCTGTTGTGTGCCTCAGCAGTCCCTTAGAGAAGAAATGACAAATAAGAGTGGGAAAATTTTATATTAATATATCTAGATTTTTTTGAACAGCAGAATGGCTTTGGGCACACAGTATGAGACCAGACTTCATGAAGTATGTGTACAGAATAAACACATTACTTCATAAGGTGGGCTGAGGGGGTAAGAATTTTACACTGAACTCAGCTGAGGCTAGAGCAAATGTCTTACATATTCTAAAAGCCTGCTGTTTTGTGTATAGCACATACTAGTGAGAATAGACTTGTCTGCAACAGCAAGGCAGGTTCTATTGTTTTGCTCCATAATCAAACATTATGCAACCCAATCCTGGAACCTTCTCAGAGAAGAAATCTTTATTTGCAAATATTCTTAATTGATGTAAATATTCTTCTTAGATGTAAAATTAATATTCTTGCAAATATTCATTTTACATCTAGAGATTTTTGACTGTTAATAAATTTGGCATTTGGGCTTTACAGAAGCTGATGACTAATAGCAAATAACCACAACAGAGGACAGGAATCTGAAAACCACTACTATCAGAATCTAGTTGAAAAGAGATGTGTTGTAATAGAAAATGAGAAATTCCAGAGCCTCTGAAAAATCTTAAGTAAATAACAATCTGTTACAGTGCTCACTCCAATAAATCCATTCTTCCTATATAAAAGTTATTGCAATTCCTAAATTATCCCTATATAGTTACTGTACTGTAACTATACTATAAATACCCTCTCAGGCAGGACTACAATTTTGTTCCTCTGCTTACCCCTGAAATGAGTGAAAGAAAATGACTGAAAGCTGTATGGGTGCATTGGCTTAGGTGGCAGGATGACTGGTCAGATTCTATCACAGACTGTGTACACTACTCTCAATTCTGAACACACAACGCCAAGGCACTGGCCTCCAAATTAGTTACTGCCAATATTCCCCCTTCCCCAAAATCATCACTCAGAATAGAAGACAATCTCCTATATACTTAAAACATGTCATACTAACCAGATGTGAATGATAGAGTGCAAACATAGAATTTCCTCTGAAACTCACTCTGACATAAAAATTTTCACAGAAACAACTGCCAGAGGAAATAGTTATTTTTTCAAAAGTAAGTACCTCCTCACAGCACCAGCATTTAAATGTAATAAAACAGAAGAAATACTTCAAAATAAGCAGATAGCTATCACAGTATTTCTAACAAGTAAAATGAACGTTCCTTAGCTTGTATGAGAGGCAGTATCATGCCTTACACACCCCTTTAGTACTTACGAGTAAAATGATTAGAAGCAGATGGATGGACATTACTTCCACTGTCAGCACTTTCACTGCTAGAAACATCATCATCTGATTCCCAAACACATGAGCAGGGTGAGGTTCCACCAACTTCTTCAAACTTCCTCTTTAAAATTCCACTCATTGCTGCAATGCTGTCACCATGCACCTGTAACAGGAACAGAGGCAATGAGGCACTGAAACACCCACCCACTGTGCAGGTCTCCCAGTTCATTTATCATCAAAGAGTTCAGGTATCCATCAGATACTACCTGCAGCTAAATGGCTCCTTAACCAAGAGTTCTAAACAACTCCACAACCTATCATCAGTATATTTATCATCTCACTGAATTTAAGACAGAAAGTAAATGCTGCCTATATTCTACCAATGCAGACAATTCTACAGCCAATCTCATACATAAATATATATATATATTCAGTTATGCAGCAAATTTAGGTCAAGCATAATACTCCAATGTAATTCATCAAAATGGATCTTTAGACAACACTTAAAGGCTTACTTGGCACCAAGAAACGTTACATGACAAAAATTGTTCCGTAATAAATGAGTTCAGAAAAAAACCCCTCATTGTCTCTTTTGATTTATTTTAAAGGTCTGATTTATGTAATTCTCAGTACTAACAAATGCCCACAATTGCAATTAGATTTGAGAGATGTATGAGACACTTTGCATCTTTCCAGGCTAGGCCCCGCATAAACAGTTCTGGCTCATTTTGTCATTTTAATTTACTCAGAAATTTTTTGCCAAGAATTTTTGAAATTCAGATATGGTTACTGGCACACAAGTAGACTATTTCCATTCACACAAGCATCAAAGGACTGGGTCCATCCTTAAGAACCTGACTTCCTAATCACATTGCCCAACAAAGCCAGTCATGTTGAACATTCCTTATTGTTTCCCTTTCATATATAACAGCTGATCTTCATACCTCCATTTATGGAATCCTAAGCAGAAAAAGATCAAAATACTTTTAAAGCCATTTTTAGACCATTTTAACACATCTGATTTTTTCTCTATCTTTAATTAAAAATAGTTTACTATCACCCTCATTATTGATTAATTCCTACTGCAGACTGAAAATTAATTCTAAGATCTTAGGCTAAAATTTACAGATAGTATCTACACTCTGACTATGCTAATCAGTGAAATGCTGCCGTAAATAGCTGGGGAAAAAAAGCTGTTTGATGCTTTCAAGCTTTTAGTATCAAAAATTCTCATCTGATGCCAGTTGCCTTCAGCTTGTTAAGCTGCCAGTTCAATTCATTTTATAACATAGTTATTTCTTCAGTAAGCTTCACTCTACCTTTATGGATGTGTCTAATTTAGAGGAAAGATTTTAGTATAGATGTGGAATCCTGACATAATGCTAAGAACAGATGCTGCATAAGATGATCTTCAGCACCAAACTTGTTTGCATGCAGAGCATGCTAAAAATTAAATAACAAATATATTAGGGTTTCATACAGCCAGTCACACAGACGGCTTTAAATACATATGCTCACCATGATGTTCTCAGCTTGTTTTACTATTTATGAAAAAATGTTTTCCTGAAAGGGATTTCTTCAGGCTAAATGTATGACTCAAACAGAACTTGCTTAGATCTCAACCTTTGCCCTTTTGTCCAAAAATGAGTTACTACAAACTGCAAAGAAAGCACTGTATTTTTATTCTGAGGACGTGGAAAGGAGAATTTAGCATCACTTTGCAATAACCTTTGCAAAAATGTAAGATGCATTTTTATGAACCAACCTCTAATAAAAACACTTTTACAAAAAAAGAAAAAAGAGAAAGAGATAAAAGAACAAAGCGCACACACACACTGAAACCCCACAATTATAAAGAGTCACCCCCTAAGTACAGGTTCAGAAACAACTCCTCTGAATTGTCCCCTATATCCTCACTATATCTCTTGCCAACCACCTTTTCCATTGTCTCCTGCAGTGCTTACAGCACTGAAATTGTGAAATCACCATTATTTCCATGGCAACAGCCTGCAATATCAAATCCAAAGGATTATAGCTTGACTGTAGAAGAGGGTAAAAAAGCAGCTGGAGTGTGAGAAAGAAAATGCTTACACTCAAACATCTCAGTGAAGAGAGTGAGAAATGAGCTGACAAAGAGTTTATCGTACAAGTGAGACCTAAGTCAAATCCATGTGCGCACCCATTGAAATTGTGGCTACAGGAGTCATGAAGTTCCAGGTCCAAAGAACATTAAGTCGTAACTGCACTGCAAGGCAAACCTAGTATCTGTGATCATCACGAGTGTGCAGCCAGTCAGAGAGCAAGAACTCATTTCATACCCTGAGATGACTTCCAGACAAAAGCCCTTTTGTCAGACACTGTCTCCCACCAGAAAAAGCACACAGCGACTGGATGACTAAATGGTGTCTTGCACATCAGTAAAGTCGCTGCATATAGTGAGAGTGTCAACAGCCAGAACTGTTCCCAGCAAGTACAAGAAACAAGTATTTTTTGTACCAAAGGGTTTTAAATTTGCCTGGTTTTAGTACAGCCTACATTTGCAACAAGTGCTACAACCTGGTAGCAGCAAAGCCATTTCATTAACATAACCATAACAAATGGGTCTCAGGATCCTTGGATATGACATAGATTAGCTTTACATCGCCAGCTGATCAAGATAAGGTACAGGAGCTACAGGGATACTGCAGGACCTGAGTATCACCACAAAACAAAGAAGGTATAGCTAGCCATTACATATATTTAGTGTGACTGTTGCCTGATTTTTGTTCTGAATTTCTTCCAGGAAGACTATTGAGAAGATTGTTTGACAAAGTAGTTGTGATCAAATTTAGGTGTTGCCACTTTCCTGAGATCTGTTGATTCTAATCTCTCTGTAATCAAGTCTCCCCAGGAATAAATTACATGGGGGAAAGGAGACACTTCCATTACTCAAGAGCTTGGCTATCACAGAGATAGATTAAAGAGTATCTAAAGCTGTTTGTACACACTATGTACCAGCAGGAGATCCCTTTAGAATAACATCTGTATAAACAGATGCTGCTCCATAAGCCAATATTCTTCAAAAAGAAGCACATCTGCACAGTAGTGCACAAGGCATGCTCTATCTGGGAGCCTTACTTACACAGGCATCCTGCAGCACCTGAGCAAGATCCACATCTCCAGGAACTAGGACATAACAAGTATGGGACACACAACCCAATGTTGTTTATGAAAGCATTATTTTGCTCTTTGCTCATTGTGTGATATATCCCAGTGGAAGACACGAATATATGCCAGAGACCAACAGGAATAAGCAACAGTCAAACTTCTAACAGCAGTGAGGCCACAAAATTAATGATATCACTAAAGGTTCCCTAAGTGCTCAACTGGGGAACCAGGATAGAGAATCCAACTGAATTGTTCTTTGTCCTGCACCGTAACTACAATTGCATAAGTAAATTCAGATTTTGGGGAATTAACTGAAGCAACTGCAGTCACAAAGAAATCCAAATCCTCTCATTGGAACAGAAGACCTGACAGGTAGGTCTGATGGTACAAAAGACTTACACAAGTCAAATTTTCAATACATGAATGGAAAGCAAAACTATAAATAAATGCCAGAACAGACAGAAGGAATCATAAAGGTAATGTAATTATGCAGCAATACAATTTTGCTAACACAAGTCACTTAGGGTATGTGAGACTACCATTATACAGGATGGGAATACTCTTAAGTACACAGAAGTATTTCAGAAATACATATGTATATTCTTAAAAGAAGTGAGCAAATGTATATAGGTATAGAATGCAGTACACAGAAGTCTACATCTGAATACAGGAACCAAACAACATGTAACTAAGAAAAACAAATGAATGGTCAGTCAATATTCTTGGACTTCCACTAATGTACCAGTGAGGTTCAGCCTTCAGAGGCTGAAAAATTACTGCCAACTACAGGTAAAGAGATCTGCTATATCATACTTATCCATTTGGTTAAAAAGGACAAAAGTTCGCTTGAAAGGTTGAATTAGAAACAGACCCTTACAGATGATTACTAAGGAGCTGTCTAGTAGCTAGCTACAGCTGATTTAGGGCAGCATCCTTCCAATTCACACAACTGAGTAACAAACAGGCACTGGAATCTTTCCTAGTGCCTTTCCTATGTTCATAGACATATCCTTTACAACAACAAAAAAAATCCTTGCACAGTGACATGATACATCATCCTCTGCCATCCTTCTCACCATGCTTGTGGGACATTAGTCCATAGCAAGGCAAAACGAAGTTGAAACAGAGGGAACAGTATTAAAGCAAGGAAAATAAGCTAATACATTGCTATGAGCTTTAGGTCAAACACCAATTGCCTAACACAGTTAAGGACTCTTCAAGAAAGTGACAACTTGACACAGCCCAAGCATATGATGGGTATGGGCTGTGAGAAGGAAATATCTTTCTCAAACACCCCCCATCCAGTTTTTCCTCCCTCACTTCCTAGTTTTCCTCCACCCTGATGAAAATACTCCTACAATGAGAAAATTTAGCCGGTTCTCTAGCTGCAGGTATGCTGACTGGCGAAGCAAGTCCTCAAAGCTCCATGGCAACAGGCTTTGCCTTCCCACGATGCCAGATAACTGGAAGGCACCTGATATTTAAAAATTTCAGAGGCAATATGTTATTACTAGAAGATAAAAATCCCATGTAAATATGGGAGATATAATTCACACTGTCACAGTACTATCTGGAACCTACAAAGCAAAATAATATAAAAGCCTGGCTGGTTTGACTTTCTCTGGTACCTAAAAAGGCTAGAAATTTTAGAGAACCTTGGCAGCAATCTCATTGCAGTAGACCTTTAGATATCTTCTTTAGATAGCAAGTATCTCCAAATCCCAGTGAAAGGCTTAAAAAGAGTGATGTTAGAATTACTGAATGAGTGGACAGGTAACAGTGCATTCATTACCTGTACTCCTAGGAGAAAATTTTACTTATGATACTGTGGTAACATAGACTGCCAAACTTGCTCTGCAAAACCTAACTTAAGTTGCCATCCTCAGTGTCTCACTGACACCCCTGGACAGTTTATATACTGGGCATGACATTCTATGACATTCTATGTCATCATTTTGGCCAGTCTGGGTCAGCTGCCCTGGCCATGCCCTGCCAAGCTCCAGCTCCTCACTGGCAGAGGCCAAGACACTGAAGAGTCCTTGACTTAAAGCAAGCACCACTCAGCAACAACCAAATCATCCCTGTGTTGTCAACATCATTCTTACACTGAATATGAAAAACACAACACTGATCCAGCTACTAAGAAGAAAACCAACTCTGCCCCAGGCAAAACCAGGACAAGTCAAAAAGACAAATCCAACAATTTTTTTTCATCCTAGCCAAAATTCTCAAATAAATGTTTTGCAAAATTCAGTGCTATAATATACAGCTCATACAACATCATCCAGGACACTGAACAAGTATGGAGCATACCTCTGAAGAAATAAACATCAAGCATGTACTGTATGAGGTAAATATTAAAAAAATATGAAATAATAAAAGAACCCTATTCAAATTATACATCCTTGTGATTTAGAGAAGAGCCTCACTATAGAAATCAGTTATTAACTAAGGCTATGGAAAAATCAAGAGGAAAAAGAGATCAAGAACACATTGGCATTTGGAGTGGAGGGGGCTGGGAGACGGTATAAAAAATCCAACTACTTATTTCTTTGGTTTATTTATGAAATCTTATTTTGTACTAATTTTCTCTTAAGACCTGATCACATTTCATGATAAAATCTACCTGAATAAAAATTCTTATGTGAAAATAAAACCAAAAATAAACATCAAAGGTGGGCATTAAATAAATAACTGCCCTATGTGTTACACTGCATTTTCCTTGTCTCAAATGTATCAACTAAAAGTACAGAAAAATTTAAAGTCTGTAGCAACAATGCAGATTCACTTTTAAACATAAAATACTTCTATGCAAATGACTGCAAACTGAACTGAAGGATGCAGAAAACAGATGTTACACATAAAACAGTACTGCAAAGTACTCACTACAAACAACTCCCACCCACTGGTCAGTCAGCATGTACTATAACATTCTAGGGAGACTTGGCAAATAATTTCACAGTCAAATCACGAATATTGATGCTCACAAGCCAAGATGTTTGGGTTATTTGTTGTGATTAGTACTCTTTTTGAATTTAAGTCTTTTTCTTAGCCTGCAAACAAAGCTCCATTTTTTAAAGACATTTTTCTTACCTGCTAAATAAATGTCAGCAGCAGAGATGGCTGTGAACCAATCAAGGAGGTTGCTTGGCTCTATATAATGCACTGAATTATTCTGCTCTTTGTGTAACTGACAGTTTCAAATTTGGGAGGGGAGGGGTAGTCAAACCCAAAAGCACCTTCAGTGACATCATCACTCACACAAAGACTATTACTTGCTTGTGAAAATGACTATTCACGTAAGGAACTGCATTAATGCAGACAAAAAACCATTTGCATGAGTGCTTGCAAACAGTGAACAACAGAGGTACATGAACATGAATCAAACAGCTGTTCAGAATTCAAATTAATGTTTGCAATACATGTTTTGCTGTATTTGGCAGCTTTAATCATAAGCACCAGTTGCCAGAGGTAGGCTCTGGTAGTTTCAGTATTACAATCTGTAAAATTTACAAACACATAGCAAGCTAATTCCACTTAACAGACTACACTGTATAGGTACAGGGAATACCATTAATATTATCTCACTAATATATTTTTGCTTAGAACAAAGGTCAACTTACACAAACATAAAATAGGTAAAGTCTTCTCCTCTCATTTGCTTCAGCCTAGCTAAATCCACAGCACCAAGCAGGATAAGACTGCACAATTCAACCTGGAGAATCTGTTCTGGCACTGCAAGCCAAATCCTGCCAAGTCTGCTTCTTGCAGGGTTTCTATACCATCACGTTACAGTACTCCTGATTTCACACTTGACTACTAATCCACTAATCTTCTAGACTGCCTACACATTGCTGAACACCCTAACACATGCCACCTAGCTCCACTGGCAATGAATTTAAAATGCAGAGACGATGCTGGCATATGCTCACCTCTTGCATTTACAAGTGGTACAGATGCTGATAGATCTGGCTCCTTTAGTCTTCCAAAAGCATCTCACATGGTCCTTCATGAACCAAGTATGCAAGTATCCCCCTCTCCATCACAAGACTCCTGCATATAGCGGCAGTGAAATGGCCTTCTAATTCTTAGCTACATCAATTGATGTCAACAGTTGAATAAAATGCTTGTGTAATTTAGCCAATTTTCAGAAGAAAGTTTTCTTAAAACTTCTCGCAGCATGCTCCCCAGAGAACAAAGTAAAATGAGTAAGAGGCAGTATTAATTCAACCAGGAAGCCATGACCTTGGCATTCAGGTCTCTAGCAATCAAGGTGAAAGCTGGTAGAAAGGGACTCAGAGGAATTCAGCAAAAGGGCCTTCCTGTCAAGATGAGATTTGTCCACAAAAGCTGTTCTAGCTTGTGTTCATTTTATAACCATTTTCTAAGCTTGTTACAGCAAGTCCTAGAGGAAAACAGGAGATTCGGGAGAAAGACATCCTGAAGCTGGGTCACAAACTCAGGTTCATAATGCCTAACCTCCATATAAGTCACCTAGGACACTTTTAGCAGCATCTGTCAAAGTCCTTTCTATAGTCTCCAGGTAACACTACTGAAGACCTGGTATTGGGCACTTCTCTTCTAGATTTTGAATTTTCATGCTGAAATTTAATGAATTAAAATCCCTCCACCCAAAATCTCTGCAGAACGTTTTCTTTTATCCTTTTTGAAGAAAAAAGAAATTACTACCTGTATCCCAGAAGAAATCTTGAAGTTTGTATGGATGCTCCCAGAAAAGGCTTACTACTATTGACACTGACTGTATTGCTGGACTGCTTGTAGCAAAGGTCAGGCCAGGAGAAGTCACAACTCTTTCTAAAACTGAAATGTGAAAACAGAAAAACACTGCTACAACAGTAGCCAGTCCTACTGACTTCTACAGATACAGGGAATTTTAGAGCACAGTGAGCATGCAGGTGATGGGAAGAACTGGCCTGTCTTATCTGGAAGACAGCATACCACCAACACATCTTTATTGCACCTCTTTGCAAAAGGACGTACAACGTTTGGTTTGCTTAGTACCTTCCCAGCAACTGGAATGAGGTTCTGAGACTGGCAGCAGTGCATTTGGCACAGCAGCTTTGCAGTATTCTGCTTCCAGATGCAAGAACAGCAGTAGGGTCCAGCTCCATAATGAAGATTGGAATGCTATCAACTTCCTGGAAATAGGTGGCCTTTAATATAAATTTTGCCCAGATTAGGCCATGTAGTAAATGCAACACCTTTTCATACTATTTCAGTGCTGATTTTCCACGCTGTTCTTTCGTGAACATCAATCTTGCACCTTGCCTGCAGAGGAACTACACAGCATGGCAGGGAATCTTGTGTATCTCCTGCCAAAGTACAGCATGGCCAAGACTGGTACATGCCAGAGGAGCATTCCCACCTCTCCAGCCCCAGTACACATCACTCAGCTCCCTGTTACATGCTGCATTAGCATACAGCCTGGCTGCTCCTTCACCACTGCCCTCAGAGCCACTAGAGAGAGAGTATGAATTCAACAGCTCTCTGCTGCCCCATGTTCTCTGCATCTTGACACAGGGGGTAGCCATTCTCTACTCTGAAATATGTAGTGTTGAACAGATTTTCAAAAATCCAACCAACCAAATCAAAACAAACAATCAAACTCACAAAGCACTCAACATGTCCAAATTCAGAAAATCTGAACTCCAAGAGCAGCAGCATGAACTTGTAACACAAAATCTTACTGGAGCATATTTGCAAAACTCATTCTGAACTAGGTTTTCCTCTTTTTTTTCTTCTAAAAATACAGGAACTGACTTGCAGGAACCAAGCTAGCTGGGATGGATGATAGCTCAGCCCAGGTATCTTATGCAGAAACCATAAACCTGAGACCATGGGAGGCAGGATATGGAAGTAAGGATGCTAATGACATCATTCCAAAATAGGTCACATCTCTGGTTCTTTGTTGGTTCGGGACCTGTGACATATAAAGTCATGTCCCTATCCCAAAGGATTGGACCCTTGCCCTCACGTAACCTTATATATTTTTAAGTTAGCCCTGCCCCCTGGGTTTTGGATGCTGCCCCTCGGACCATGTGGTCTCTGCATTTGTTATTTTACCACCATTAAAGTTTTATTTTTTGGGCACTCCACTGTTGCTCTGTTTTTGCCACGTACCCCTGGCTGGACCGGACCTGGAATCACAGTGCCAACTGTGATACAGACACTTCCAGTTTAACTGTTTAAGTACTGAGGGATGTGTGTACATGTCCAAGTGGTGACAGGGAAATGTAGATGCAAATTTTATGTTAAAAATTACCAGATATTTCTTATCTTGTTCTGGCCACAATTTTTGACAATAAGAGTACTACTTCTATGCGACAAGATAAAAAAAGGACTAACTTTAGGAGATTACAGTTTAGAAACAAGACAAGTGGGTATTTTGGAGGTTTTCTGCAGAGTGGCAAACATGGTAAGATTGTCTGCACTTTATGGTCTGATATTAACAGTACAGCACAGAATTCTCTTCACACATGAACAAGCAACACTGAACATTGCTGGAAAAATCTAGCCTGGCAGAATCCTCAGGGCATCTGTTTGGAACTTGCTATAAAAAAAAGCCAAACCAAACCAAACCAACAAAAACAAAACAAAAAAAGTGCAACACTACTTCCTCCATCAATATCTCTTTCACAAGCTAGACATCATTGCAACATGAAATAAACTTTCTCATTACTATTTTTACCAGATGAGAACTTCCATTTCTATATCCAAAACCCAAAGGATTCATGACAAATTGGCACAACTTGGCTACCACTATAAAATGCAAAGATGTACTTCTAGCAACATATCACACCTTTACTTCCTCAAACAATGTTTAGGCTACTTATTATCTCCATAGAATATTAAACTACATACACAGGAAAAGGAGGTTTAAAATTAAAGCAATTCAGGTTTGTCCACCTCAGTTGAAAACTAATTATTCTCAAGAAGACTCATAGAAAAGTTTCTATGATCCATTTAATTATCTGCTTTCTTAATATGTTGACAGTCTCATATAGATAGAATGAAAGATACAATGTCCTTTGCTCTCACTCATTTTGCTGGGTTAAGAACTGTCAGGATGGACAGCCCCAGAGAGCGATGGTGAACGGTGCTGCATCCAGTTGGTGACTGGTCATAAGTGGTGTCCCTCAGGGATCAGTGTTGGGCCCAGCCCTGTTTAACATCTTTACTGGTGATCTTGGTGAGGGGATTGAGCCTACCATTAGCAAATTTCCAAAGTTAGGTCAGGGTGTTGATCTGCTGGAGGGCAGGAAGGCCCTGCAGAGGGACCTGGGCAGCCTGGATTGATGGGCCAGACCAAGAGCATGAGGTTGAACATGACCGAGTGCTGGGTCCTACACAATGGCCACAGCAGCCCCAGGCAGCACTAAGGGTGGGGGCAGAGAGGCTGGAACATGGCCCAGTGGGGATTTGGGGATGGACCTGGGGGTGCTGGTCAACAGTGGCTGAGGGAGCTGGGGGTGTTTAGCCTGGAAAAGCTCAGAGGGGACCTTATCACTGCCTGCAACTCCCTGGAAGGAGAGTGTAGCCAGGTGAGAGTCAGTCTCTTTTCCCAGGCAAACCAGCAAGAGGTCACAGCCTTAACCTGTGCCACGGGAAGTTTAAGCTGGACATAAGGAAGAATTCCTTCACAGAAAAAATGATTAGATATTGGAAAGGACTGCCCAGGAAGGTGTTTAAGGAAAGACTGGACTTAACACTCAGTGCCACGGTCTAGTTAACGCGGTGGTGTTCGGTCATAGATTGGATTCAATGATCTCAGAGATTTTTTCCAAGCTAACAGATTCTGTGATTACAAGTCATCAAAAGCAAGTATTCAGCTTTCACTTTAATTGACCTTTGGTACTTGTGATGACAGCTAAAAATGGATTTTAGTATTCATTTGCAGAGGATTAATTATTTGTGTCACAATACTTGTAATATTTTAATGCTATCTTTAAGATACCTCCTTTAAGATAAGAGGAAAAATGCCCTTTTCTATAATGAAAAATGTATCATCATGTTGACTAACATATGCTATCAGAAATCATATATATACCAACAAAATAAATGAATAAGAGGGGTATATTTAGCCACTAAGAAAATGTTTGTCATTTGTTCTGTTTTCTAGGCACAAGCAGAAGTCATCCAACGGGAAAGAAGCAGAAACAGAAAAAAATGGTATTCTTCATTTATATTTATATTGAATACCAGCTAACATCAAAACAAGTTATGATATGTGGAAGGAATAAATAATGAAGAACTAGATTAAAAAAAAAAAAGTAGTATGATGGAATATTAGAAAATCCCAGGTTGGAAGGGACCTATAAAGATCACTGGGTCCAGTTGCTGCAGATAGTGGCTATGCATTCTTAACTGAAAATAATTAATTCTGTAAAAGATGAATTTGCTTAGCAATGCTAAGTAATTGAATGCTATTTCTTGCTTGTAACAAGTTTTTTAGTGATAGAGGTTTTGGCTTTTGCTTAAGGTAATTTAATATTCTACTTGAAATGGTTTGCATGATATTTCAGTCACCTGCACATACAACTGATAAGGATGCATTCACTAATGCAATGAATAAAAGAAAAAAAATTCTTTCATCTGCAGGTTGTTGACTTACAAAGTCAGTGCTTAAGCACACTTTTTCTACCATAGACTTCCCTGGGAATAAGCCTGTATCTTCAAATATTATACAGCACTCTACCTGCATCACCACCAAGAATTTTTTTAACCAACTTTCTACCTGCCTTCCAACTCTTCATCTAGTCTACCTCCCACTCACATGCTGCCTTCTCAGCAGGGTCTCCAACCAAGGCTAATGAGCTTATCTCATTTCCACTGAGCTGGTGAATGCTGGCAGCAGCTGACAGTGAATGCTGGACAGAAAATGCAAATCTGTGGTTCATGTAGAATACCTGAATCATTAGAGAACTTTAAAACTAGTGACAGCACAGTAGTTTTATTCAGTATCTTTCATGCTGTCATTATTAAGCGGTAGGTATTTTTAGCCACCAAAAGCCAAATCCATCTGCAGCAGCAGCGTTTCCAAGGAGACAGAATAATTTAAACACATGTGGAACTACATCCCTGTTTTCATCAACTCCTCTCTCTTACTGGAGCACTTCTGAGTCAGATTTCTCATTTGATGGGGGGAAAGTGATTTGAATACATAGATTTGAGACTGTAGTTTAACAGTTGAGCTTATGCTTTCAGATACATATCCATTTCCTAAAAATAACAAATGTTAGGATACAACTTCACTATTTTTCAGTCAATGCTATTTACCAGTGTTTACATTCCAGTATAATAGAAAACCCCAACCAAACAAGAGATACACCTCACCAGTCTTTCAGCACAATGTTGTGAATCACTGATATTTGTTGCAAATTACTGGTTTTTTTTGTTTTTGTTTTTTTTTTGTTTTTTTTTTTTTTAATTATTATTTTTTTAGCAAGCATATCAGGCTCCATTTTCTGAAGAAACAGCTAGGAGGAAAGGACACCACTCCCAATGGTAAGGTACCTAAGTAAGTGGGCAGTGGACAAAGCTTCTTCCAGTCCTTTTTAGCATTCATAAGAGTTCTATTGACTTGTTCCAGTTTTTCTTTATGGCATGAATTTTTAGTAATTGTAGGTCTGCTTTAAGGGAATTCTCACAGTGAATACAACAAAAATGGATTCATGAATTTACTGATTTTAATGTCTGAAATCTATTAAAACTAATTCCACCATTTTAGCTTTATAAATATATTTTATCAATATATAGAGAGTCAAATAAATTATAATCACAATTTATTGACATCAATTAAGATTTTTGCTTCAAACCAGCAAAACAGGCTTCTGTATAACAATTATTTCCTATATGTAAAATGTAGAGGTAAGTCAATAGAGAGCTGACTCATTGAAATCCTTGCCCCAGTGACGCAAATATCAAAATATCCTATTGTTTCAGTGGAGCCAGAACTTCTGCTGGTATTCCTATATTCTCATATAATGTGACTTGATAAACAAATCTGCTCTCTGTACCAAGCAATTTATTTGCTGCTTGCCACCTCCAGACTGTGTGAACTAACAGCTGCTGCTAACACAAACTCTGCAGAAGCAAGCTATTTCAACAATTTATTAAAACTTACATGTAAATGCTGTAGACACTACAAGATTTATCTGTCTCATACACATAATTATATGTATATATTTAATTTATGACAAAAATAATTTTATACCTGAGTTATCAATCACATCCATTTCAATCCTAACAATAATACAAAAAAATCTTCAAAATCCCTTTCAGTAGTTCTGAGGAGCCATTCTCACTGTTTGCTCACCACTAAATACGACACTTTCAGAAGCAGTTCATTTTCCTATCCAAACTCAAAGAAAGCATTTTTACATCTTATAGCACTCTCTTCCTGTTGGTAACATACACTGTATTCTCAACAGTGAGTATTTCCATCACACAAAATGACCTCTCTTCTTACAGCTTACTGAGCAACTTCAGCATCAATGAGATGCAATGCGTATCCTGTCACATGAGAGAGCTGCCAGCATCAGGCATGCCTATGATTTCACTCTTTATGGATCTCACATCCGTTGAAACCTCCAAGGCAGAAGAAATAATAACGGGAAAAACGGATTCAGAGTCATTTGTGAGGAACAAGCAAGATGCTTGCACATGCATTCTTATATCCAAGAAATGTTGTGGTAAGGATCAAGAATAGCTATTCATAACAGGAATTTTTTTCACCCTTACCTGTAAATCGGGTTTCTGTGTTTCAGCTCTGTCAGTGCAGAATGAAAGGTTTACTCCCCCTTTTTCCATCCATCAGACAGCAGCCATCCAATAACTGAAGTCATCCTGGCATCCTCTGGAACATGCTCTCTCCCTTATTTCCCACTCCCCACCCCCATCTGCATGCTAGCAAAATGGGAAAACAGCAAGAAGAAAACAGAACAAAAAAGCACATCTAAAACCCAGCTTTAATAAGCTACTTAGTAGTCAGTGAGGACACTCGGTACTAAAAGGTAATGACAAAATTTAAAGAGCAGGAAAAAAAAGTCTGTTAATAAACCTTCAGCTCTACTACTGAATAGGAATTCTCTCTTTCAGCTCCTTTTTGTAAGGAAAAAACAAGCAAACAGCTGTAGGAGCACAGTAACTGCCTGTATACATTCTTTGAGACTGACTCAGCTATCCAGATCTTCAGTGAAGAGTGCTGCTGTGTATTTAGGAAAGCTTGTGATTAATCAAAGTAACAGTGGTGCTTTTACACAAACAAGGATCTGAAATCTCTATGCAAATTAGAATAATTCAGACAGGTGCCAGAAATTTCCTACAAAATACATTTTCTTTCCATTTGAGGCAGTATTTATAAAATACTTCAAAAAGAATAATTAGTAGATAGTTTTTCTTGAATGCTAGCTATGTAAAACTCTACTTGTATAACTGGTACATGTGCATTTATTTTACTGCATTTATAATACAGTAGCCAATGTTCAGTGTGCTGCATGAACTTTACACAGAACTTTCTACCTAAATACGAATTCAAATGTGGAGAATGACTAGGTGAACAATTTTCAATTCATGTGCCTGAAATATACTTATATACTTACAGCCTCTTAAATCTAGTCTGAAAAATCAGAGAATTTTTATTTTCTACCTCTCTATACAAACCAGATAGGTATCAGCTCAGCTGAAGACAACAGCATCACATTTAGTTTATGACAGTTTAATTACATTAAAAATCAAAATCGAACATGAGTCTTCTTAGCTAAGATATAATTTACTACCATATCAAAGCATTTGTACTCCAGGATTTCCCCTTTAAAGAAAAACATTAAGCAGCAGAAGCTGACAAATACCTTTGTGTTTATAAATTTTAATCTTCAGCTATAGCTTTCCAATAAAATTAACTGTGAATTCCTTTAAATACGAGCATCTGTTCTCTTCAATGAATTATTGATCTTTAACCACAGCAAGACTATACCAATTAGCATACTTCCACTACAAAGTAATAGCTGATTTAGCTTCTAAAACATTAGCTGTCAGTCTTATCACAACAAACTGCCAGCAGATCCTGTGCATAACATTCAGATTCTGTCTTTACAAGTAAAGTAGGTGTCTTTTTAACCAAATTACCTCAGTTTAACATAAAGCCTCTTCTTAGACGCCCAGAAAAATGGAAATCCCTCCCTGCAAGCATTAAAAAACTATTGCATTTCAAATTCAAAAAATCAATACCATTTTCTTTAGGGGGGAAAAAGGGAATACTGAGGGACACCTAAACAGACATCTTCCTCTGATAAGCAACACTGAAAAGGGAATAATGAGGAACACCTAAAGAGACATTTTGTCCTGATAATCAGTTGGCTGGAAGACTTCCAATTAATTTTCTTTTTGATCTGCAGAAAGAAATTTGGAGTTGTGCACTAACTCGAAAGAAATTTGGAGTTGTGCACTAACTCTTCACCTTACAACCAGCCTGAATGCTGACAGAAATGAACAGGCATATGGAACTGTAGTGCCATAACTAGACTTAAAAAACATTTGTAAAATACAGATGCAGGTGCAACACTGTACCATCCTCAAAACACCATCAGAACAGCTAGTCAAAAAAATGGGCAGTATAAGCAAGTAAATCAGAATGCATTTCAAAATTTACTATGAAAATAGGAGAGTATTACCAAGAAAAACCCCAATAGCTCAACAACAGTCACAGAACAAAGCAACTCTTAATACAGACAGAGAGTGTGTCTAAAGTAAAACACAAACAGCACTGCTACAAAAACTGATTAGCATTAAGTAGGCTGCTGCTTCCCCCACACTCCACAAGGGCTGCACACACAAGCCTCCCTGGCAGTGGGGTCTGTGCAATCTCCAGAACCTAACCTTGCCAGCTTCCTCGGCTTTCTATGGAACATCAGACAGTCCTTGCGAAACTTGCCCCAGTTTGCACTCAAGAATTGAGTCAAGTCGTTTACAAGAAAAATGCATTTTAAACATACGACATTCCCTTCTGCAGGGTGCTGAGGACATTCTCCTGTGTGTTTGGCTGCCTGGGCACAAGGCCAGCCTACAGACGGCACAGCTGGTGGCCCTGGGAGGCAGGCAGCAGCGGCCCCTGCCCACCCTTTGCCAGGACCCTTCCTTCCAGTCCAGCCTCCTGCCCTTGGCCCCTGCTGGAGCTGTGCTCTCACTGCTGCAGCCGTGCTGGGACCCGGCCAGGCACCCTCCGGATCCGGACCTGGTGGCCTGACCCGGCCCGTGCCTCTGAGGGATCCCAGACTGGGGGGATCCTGCCAATCCAGCCTGGCAGCCCACCCCGGGCCAGAGCCGCTCCGTGCTGCTGAGCTGCCCTCGGCTTCCGTCTCACCTGCTCCTTCCAAGCCACCTGCCGCACTGGCTGCTCCCCGGCAGAGCACCTGGACCTGAATGGCCTTTTCCAGAGCCAGCACCTGCTAAATCTTAGCAATGCTTTCCAGCTCCAAAGTGCCATTATTGGACTAATTAACCACATACACAGAGATGGAGTAAGGGAAACTGAATCCAGGTTCGTACCCAGTCCCTGCTGTGACTCAAGGAATTACTTTTTGTACTTGTATTTGTTTGGCTATTTCTCCTGGTATTTAACTTACCTATACTTGGTACTCCATAAAACACACATTATTTTTTTTCTCCAGAACTATTACATTGGAAAAAGGAAAGCTTCACCAGAAAGCTGATTCCTGCAACAAATTCCTTTACTTTTCCTTTTCCTGATTATGTTATCGTTATCAAAATATTTACTTCTGTTTCCTCTGACTCTACAAATAATGAAGTTTCTTTTGGTGATATCCATGTCTGAAAGAGTTTGAGAGGATTGCCTCCTTCCTAAATAAACCTTCAGGCTGGGGTACTGGACAGCACCATCCTCACCATTTTAGTTTCTCCTGAAATGCAAATTTTTCCAAGGAGGAGAGAAGGTAAGCAATGGCTGAGGGCAAAATGGTCTTGTAGATGTACAAATCTCAAAGAACTCTGGTTACTGGTAACTAACATCTCTTGATCTACATTTGATACACCAGACAGGCACTCACAGCCCCTGGACCCCAGCAGCTATCCACAGGTTATGTCACTTTATGACAGCTTTTCACACAGTCCTTCACTAAAACCAGTTACTGTAGATCTCTCCTGTCAAGTGTGAGAGCAGCTCTAACATCCTTCATGACAGCACAGGTGGAGCTCAGTGTTTAGGAACGCTCCAGGCAGACTTTTGCCACAGTCTCCTGTCTGTTCACCAGGCTACTGACTGCAGGCTCATGCATTTGCCTAAGACAAGCAGTGGCTACTGGCCAGCTCAGGAGCACAAGAGCTATCACCTGACCTGCTGTAAAAGGTCAGGTCTCCCACAGCAAAATCACTCTTTTGAAAGATTGTTCCTTGGATGTCAAAGCAAATTTCTCACATGGGTCTTATTTCTAGACCTAGTGTTATTCATGGTTCTCTTGCAGGATTCCCAGATAGGCATGGCATGTTCCACATGTTAGATCTACAAGATCTCCTGAATACAGACAGGTAATGTAACACCTTATTTCTCAGCATCCTACATGTGCAAAGATACTGGAAGCGGGAGGAACCTGGCTTGTAAGGTAGCAACAAGACTATGTGAACTTCACAGCCAATGCCAATTCCATGTGGCAACTCAGGATATCTGGTGTTGTTACAAAATGTGCCACCATGGTCCCCAAGCAGAATAAACACCAATAGAGGGAAAAAATGATAAAGTGATGAATGAACTATGTATTACTTAGTGGTGTGTGCTCAGCTACCTAGAAAAGTCCTGCATGGTCAAAAAACCTGGAGCCCACTTGATGTCTGATTATGAAACCCAGGCCAAGGTTTCCCTAACTTGAAGTTGCTGGCATTACCAGGAAATTACATATGCTTTAGGACTGAAAACAAATGGAAAATGGATGTTTCTTTCTCACAAATGGTAGACAAACACCATCATCTATTCTTAAGAAATGACTGCAGAATTCCAGTATTCTGTAGTTCAAAGCTATCAAACAGCATATGTGTGATACAGTTTCCATGAATCTTTAAAAAAAAAAAAAAAAAAACAAAAAAAAAAAAAAAAAAAAAAACAAAAACAAAAAAAAAAAAAAAAAAAAAAAAAAAAACCAAACCAAAAAACCAACTCCAGAGAGTAAAAATGCAGAATCCATTTAACAAGCTATATTGGCTTCAATGCCCTACTGACTGCATTCAATGAAACCTGAAGGGATGACAGTCCAGGTTGCAAGACATGGGGATAATTCTCAGCAATGCACAATGAAAACACATCACCCTATTTTTTGAAAATCAAAACTGCTTCAGGGAAGAGTAGGATTAATTAATGACAGCATTAATACATTTTTACTCTTTAACAGAACCTAGAAGACTCTATTATGTCTGAAGGAGCTGAACAGTGTTTGTTCCAGTTCAGAACAGCAACAAACCAAGCCCTTTTTCATAAGGCACATCATACTGGTCAGTGGATCTGGTACTTGAATATATTTCTCCTGTTACAGTAGAAGGAATTAACTATCAAGGAGCAGTAAAAACTACACTGAGATGCTCAGCTTGCAGATGGAGATGCAGACTGAGCTCTGGGTGGGAGGCCAGAGAGAGACAAGAGGCTGTATGTGAACTACCAACTTTGGGATGACAAAGGGCACAGAGTGGTGATGCTGGCCAGGTGAATGGACACTGAGAGACACAGCAGGAACTTACTAATGACAAAAGAGATGAAGTTGGATGACACCAGCAAGGTGGATGGACACAGAGAGGCTGGCAGGAGCTGAAGAGATTTTCCTCACTGGGACTATGAAGACACAAAGGCTTTGCTGGGGGTCGCTGCCCAGAGACTTCAGCTGGAGCTGTTTCTGTGTTACTGTGCCAGGAATAAACAGTGTTATAGACATGTGATGCTCTGCTGTGAGCAACCAGGGGTGGAACCAGAGAGGAGACACAGTGTGGGTGTGTGAGGGGGCTGTGCTGGGCATCCAGAGGGGCCTGCTGGGTCACTGGGGCCGCCTGCCACGAGGGGCTCTGCTCCCAGCTGTGGAAGTGTGTCCTGGGGAGTGTGACTGCCAGGGCCTCGGGAACGGGCAGACTGGGAAGTTTCACTGACGGGGTGAGTGGGGAAGCACCACACTGCCTATTGTGCTGCTAAAGGCCAGAAACACCTGCCCTAGTTTTAAGACAAACAGTGCCCATTGTAAGTTTTTCTTTACTCCTTGATAAACAAAATCAAGGAAAACCAAAACAAATGTTCTTTTCTTCTTAAAATATATGTAGAGAGCTTTTGTGAAATCAAATAAAATTAAAACCAACCAACCAAATAAACCAAAAAAACCCCACATCACAGAAACGTCCATGAAAATAGTGCCAGGTGAGAACAACTCTCAGGCAAAACTGAAAAACATATTCAAGGCAGACTAATTTTAACCTCTTGAAATGCAAGCTACATAAATTTCAAGTTCCTCTGACTCCCACCCACTTACCAACATTCAGTTTATATTCCTTCAATCAGCTCAAAAGTATAGTCATCTGCCTTCAGTCAAAGCAAAAGTCATAGAACAAGTGATACAAAAGAGACAAAAGGCGAACAAAGAACTTTTGCACAAGAGTATACATGGATTTCCACTAACTCATCTGTGACTGTCTTATAAAGCAGCATACCATGGAAATTATTTCCAATTTTGCTTATTTGCATACCAACTAAGTATAAGTCAGGTGAGCACTTCCCAAAACCCAGAATTGCTTCTCATAACTAAATAAGATTACAAAAGCCTTAAACATCAGACTGCAAAAACAAGCTTCTCTTCAACCATAATCTACACCTCATGACTGAAAGGCAAAATTAAACAAACCTGAAAAAGTTTATTAGTCCAGTTTTTATTAGATGTGATGGTGGCACAGCACAGTAACAGAAGAGAGGGGGTACTAACCCTTTCAAAAGGAACACAGACTGACAGCTAGGTCAGGGAGGAACACCACTTTTCACTGCTATGACATAGGCACTTTAGGCACCTTATGAGATCGATCTTAGTCAACACAGCTGAATACCTGAAAGATTGGTAAGTGTTCTTTTTCTGCTTATTTTGCAGGCAAGAGTTTCTTCTTTTCTTTATATTACTCCTCCTCTACTAATGGACTAACTTGAAGACTTTAAGGTTAATAAAATGTACATAAACACAAATGCATTAAGCCAAATATTATGAGCTTAAGCATCTATACCACAATTAGTTAAAAACATCTAATTCAAATAGAAAAGGTGGAAAAACATTAAGAACAGGCATAATATCTAAATACATTTCCTCCAAATATTTGATGCTTACCCCAGCTGTGGGCATCTCTCAATTTTTCAAGAATAAAATTAAATATCAACTAGATTTAGATAAATTTTGCATTGAGTATTATCAGCCTAGTTTCAACCACATGCACAGTGTCGTAATCGTCCTAATTTGTTTTTTCCTGGCAAGTTTCTGCTCTCTCTACCCTGCCCAGCTTCATTCATGAGTCTACAGCTACCCTATCTTCAGCCTCACCTATTGGTCATATTCATATTCATTCATATTGGTCACTAAAAGCAGCCCTAAACCTTTTACTTTTATTGGGGATTGTAGGGCTGCTCACAGTCAGATTACACAGATTACCAGAGATCACAAGGCTACACTTATACCTAGAAGTCACCCTTCTCTTGTGTTAGATTTTGGATTTTGTATCCATGTGCCAACCAGTGATCAAAAGAGGTATCAAATGGTGAATCAGCTCCTCTAGTACATTACACAGAAAAGAAATCTTTGTCATGACAATTTCTGGTATAAAAAATTAACATTGTTTTACATTTCTACCAATAAAAGCACTACATTTTTAAATACACTTGCACAAAATTTAATTCCAGAAGTTGCTGAAGGAGCTCCTCCTCTAGCCCATGCATAGTTTTAAGAAAGGCCATGCACTGTTGCTATGGATAGTACTCACTGTTTTTCCCCAGTGCCACTGATGCACAGCTCACCAAAACAGACAAGGAAAGAGCATCCAAGGAAATCATGCTCAGTTTGTAAGGACATGTGACTAACCAGTATTACCAGCCTTTCAATACAACCACTTCCTTGGGGCCTTTCTCATGCCTGTTCCATGCATGGATTTGCCCTAGTGTGTTTGTTTTTAATAACATAATTGGCTCTTTAAAGAAAAAGCACCATTGTACATGAAAAAAACATAAGAAGTTACGTATCACATAAAGATTAAAGATCTTTAATCACAAAAGACAATGAGTAGGGCATTAAGTTAAGCTATTGAATGAATAGTAAGCAAATTTACAGCTTGTAAGTGGCAGGGTTAAAAAAAAAAAGGAAGAAATATCTATATGAAAGATCAGTTGCTTTTTCAGAAATTCAGAGTGTGCCTAATTTCTCTCCTTGTAAAATGAAAGGTCATTATTTACCTTTTTGCTCCATCATAGCTAAGGTGGAATTCAAAATGTACATAATTTTGCCGATAAATTGTCTTAATTCTCCAAGCAACAGGAACTTCAGCTGCACCAAAGAAAGCAGTGTTCTACAAAAATTGACCCATGCCTTCACCTACAGATCTGAGAAAGCATTCTAGAAGACTCACTTGGCAGGGAACAAGAGTCTAGTCCCTTCTTCAAAATCAGTCTTGTGAACAAGAAAGCTCACCTATCCCTACACACAAGTGAGTAGCCCAATATTAGTGTTATGTCCCATTTCATCCAACATCAACCAAGAGAAATGGCAGGCCCTTACTTAGCACTATCCTCCAATATTGTTTTATAGCTTTTTCATTACCTTGCATCTCTGAAAGATGCAGGTGCCAGTCAACACTTTCAGGCCAAGGAAAAACAGTATCCAAGTCTCTCATTTACTTAGGAAGTGCTCTCAACTACAATTAACAAGTACATTATCACTTGTTGAAGAGAAAATCCTATTACATTGAGTTTACCCATAGAAAAGAGATCAGTGCTTTGGATTTCCAGTGCACAGAGCTGACTGTACTCTAAAGCTCATAAATTCAGATATCCTACAGTGCTAGTATGCCCATTTCAGAAAGGTAGAAGCCCCAGCGAAATCCAGGATGACTGAATTTGTCTTTACATGTATTAGAGACACAAGTTCTACTGGCTAGGTTAAAAACACAGTAAGCATTACTTTAAAAGTCATAGCGGCAGGGAGACATCCAATGGATTTCCTGACTTGCAAATGCCTCTTTAATCACCTTCACTGCAGCAGCAGACCTCCAAGAAAATGCTTAGCACAATCATGAACGTTGAAGGAGCCATACCAACATCAGGGTTGGCAGTGAAGGCAGGGTAGTCAAAAGCAACAACCAGGAACTAATTTAAACAGCTTTCTCATGACATGTCAAACAAGGAAAGAAAAAAAAAATTGTCACTGGGCAGAGAGAGCTCTTTTCAGACAGATCAGCTTCTGAAGAGAGGTTCTGGAAGAATCCCAAAGTTGTCATCAAAACCAAAAAGCCTCACTTCTTACACAAACTGTTAAGCCTTAGGCTAGGAATGATTTTCCAAGCAGTGACAGAGTCTGCTTTATTTTGCATCATTGTGAATAGATAATAATTTTTGGTGAAGTTAATGAGCAATAGAAGCTGGAGAACAGGCCTTCCTTCAGTTTTCAGACACACAAAATCAGAAAGTCATATGCAATGAGAAGTCATTCAAGCTCTCCTTTATTTAGAACAAGTGTTTATATTCAGTGTGTCTGTAAGGGAGAGGTGCAGACCATGGTCTCCACAGTCTTCCTACTGTATCCCATACAGATCTTACAGAAACTTAATCAAAAACTGTCTGAAAAATCTGTCCAGTTAGGTAGCTGTATCCCATGATGAGAGATGCAGCTCCTAAGTGTAACTGGAGGGACTCTGGGGAAGAAGGAATCTGCCTTTGATGATCAGGTGGTTCCTATCTCATAGGCAGGTGGTATGATGAAATAAAGATGGCACCAAAGACGGTACCCTTATACAGCTACACCAAATAGGGAAAATACTGAAGGTTGGCCATCAGACAATCCCTTCAGTATCTCTGCTACATATTCTATATGTAGAAATACAGTGTACAGCACAACCCAAAAACTTGTCTTTGTAACCAAGTTAACTTCTCTTATCTATTACCACAAACATTGGCACTTCCCTGAGGGTAACCTGGAACAGTTCTATAAAAGGCCTCACTTGTGAATAGATTAAGTACAAAAGGATAAAGGGTATCATCCACTCAATGTTATGGATTAAAATATAATAGGGAAAGTTCAATATAAACTGGAAGATACAGGAAAGCCATTTAAAATATTTTCTTATATCACATGAATGACTCTTTTTGCTATTTTAACCTACTAATGTACAGTTTTCACCAAACACTTTCCCAAGCAACACAAAAATACCCATTTTGGAACAATTTAATTTTCTAAATGAATGCTATATAGATTGAAAAGATGAGTTCCCTAATCACTTATTACTAAACCTAGACTAAATATTAATTTAAATCTATTTTAAAAAAGGATTTTAAATCAAATTTTAGTCCACCTTTTAAAAAAATAGTGAGAAGCAAGGAATTCAAAATATTCTAATAAATATTGTATTTCATTCTAGGGATACAATATGATAAGAGAATAGAAAACCAGGCAATTTTAGCTATACTCATGGGGCTTTCCTCCTCTCTGACTGACATTTACAGACTTGATATTTAACATCTCTTAAGGAAAACAATAGTTTTGATAATAATTAGGTGAATGTATTCATTTTACAGATAATGTATCACTATAAAAACTACAAGTTTTCCACATAGGAATTTATGTCACACCCAGGATCAGCAGCAGTATGAATAAAGTTTCATCAGTAATACATCAGATGTTGACAAGAAAGCCTGATAGCAATCAATTCAGGAGCTAGTCTAAGTCTTTAAATTATCTTCATTAAGCACAAAACATGGTAGTACTTTTATTATAATATCAGCATTTTTATTAGACTGTTCCTTAAAAAAAAAGACTGAAGGAATTACTTCTATTCATTAGTTATTCTTAAATGTAATCCACATTCAGGAAACAAGAGTGGGAATTTTCTTTAACATCGCTCTTTGTAAGAGAAGTAGCACAATCAAAGAGCTCGGCAAGAGCATCAGTTTGGTGCAATCACGCACTGACACCTAGTGAATGCTTGCAGTTAAATCCTGTTGCTTATCCTCATCGCCAGTGCCCGACAAGCGTTACCAACACACTCATACTGACAAGATGCTCCAAATACGTGTCCCTTATTCCAGTTAGGGGGACGGCAGGATGTGCAGTATGCTTTGCACACGAGCATGAAAAGACACATAAAGTACCTGACCAGCTCAAAAACATGTATGTCCCTGTGAATGAGTCCCTACTTTGTTTCATTTTCCATGCATAATGGCAGCCTAGCGCTCGGTATGGCAGTGAGAACAAGCAGACACACAAGGTCTTCGAGACGAGATGGATTTTGCAAACCCCCAACTCCACTCGGGGAGTCAGCTGGCTCCACACACAGCACAATTGTTTTCTTTCCATTATGCAGCAGATGGTGCTGGAGATGATCTGAAAAGCCCTTAAACGTGAACGGCACATGCAGAGAAGCAGTGGAGACTGCAACCAGAGGATTTATAGCTGAGAACAATCTGGGGTCAGTGATTATGTCATCACATTGTCACTCCTAATGTGTTTCAGCAGAGATGCAGAAGCTAGCTGTTCGATCCATTCATCAAGCTTCATGCAGCATCACCAGCCTCACATCCTCACCAGAAACAACAGAGAGTTCCTGACATTGTTACTCAACTCCTCTTATTCTTTATAATTGCATTTAAGGGATTCCCTTTTCCCAAACTTTTCTGCATTTCTTCAGCCTAAAACCCAAGGTAGCAATTATCTGTTCTCTTGAATTCTCAGGGAGCACTGGACAAATTATTCAGTGAAAAACTGCCCTGCCTAGCATTGCAAGCAAAGCCAGAAAAACAAATGCCAAAATAAGCCTTCAAGCCCTTACAAGTGAGTTGAGGTTGTGTTGGAGAGCAGAGGAGGAGGGGCAATGCAATACACTGCCAGATGCTATCCATCACCGTAAATCTTTTCAGACCCACGTTCAAAATTCCAGTTTTCACAGCCTGAGTTTCTTGTATTTGCAATAATCCAGAATCACATACAGCATTATGAATTATATACTCCTGTAGCCTGTAAGGATTTTTCTAGTATTAGGTCTGAATTGACTTTGGTGGAAGTTAGTTGGAAGAAAAAATTAAAAGTAGTCATTCCAGAACTTCCAGCTTTACTTGAAAAAAAATTATGTGTATCCAGGGTATTCATGCTTGGCTCTGGGTGCTAGGCTCAATTTCTCTCTCATGTATATGCAAGTTATTTTGTTACAGCTACAACATACCCAGGTGACAGCAGCAGTGAAAATGCTTTAACAAATGGATATTCGGATAAAGTTATTACTGAATACTAGGTTGCTCTTTCCTGTACAATCCTTCTCCAGCAGAATTGCTTGTCTTTGGATGAGCAGCTCCAGTTGTAGCTGTTAGAGTGGTGTTTTTTCCTTTTTCAAGATTCCATAATAATCCTACATCCGTGTGTGGCAACAGTGGCAGGGGAAAACAGAGGTCTCCCAGCCCAAACCATGAAGGTCAGCAGGCCACTGGCAGCTGCCTTTACTTTCCAAAATTGTTTTTAATACATCTCTAAATTACCTATCGCACATCATGAGGAAAAATTTCTTAGATTCAGAGGCTTTTACAACATTAAATTATCTAGTTTACCTGTGCTGTTGGTTTCAGCAACTTTATAACTCCTATTTTCTTTCTGACCAGTTACAAAACAAAACAACCCAAACTAAACTGTGAAATTATGATGGGAACTTCACACATCTGAATAACTGGCTTCTTATTTCGTAAGGAGTGCTCAGAAGAAAAAACAATAAGACAGAAAACCTATCTAACTTAGGAAAAATGACCCAAGCAGAGTTTCTCTATCAAGGCTTATCCTATAGCTATTTGGTTCACCATAAACCCCAAACATCCATACCACTTGTCCTCATCTAAGATTGTGAGGGACAGACACTGAAAAACAAAAAAAATTATTGCAACTGTTAATAAATTCTAGTTTGTGAATTGGGTGCAGTATTTTGAGATCCTTCACTTAAAAAAACTAGTGTATGTGTGTTAAAGAAGTAAATATTTTATGAATACATCTTGGAAAAAAGTTCAAGCCAAAGTAAACATTAGCAGAAACATGGCAAATCCTGAGCAACTAAACTCTCCTTACTTTTTATAGGCAAATACAATATTCACAAATACATAAGTATACAAATTTCTAGGTACATACAGTGCTCTTCTGCTTGTTGAGACTGTATCTGGAAGACAACATGTTTTTCTAGGCTACCCCGACAGTAAGGCTTGACAATTTCTTCAAGATTTCTTATATTATGTAAAAAATTTGAACAGGTATTCTTGTCACATAGGAATTCACATTGAGGTGTAAACATCTGGGCAAAACACAGATGATTAAGGGGAGAAACCTGAGGGGGAACAGGAGAGCGCCTGATCAGCTTCCAGTGATCAAAATTTCTTCTGTAATAAAGAATATTTATACTCCCTCAAACCAGTATCCTGCTTTGCAGTTCAAAAATCCTTGTTGCCATGGGAACTGCAAAAGAAGCCAGTTGTGACATAGTAAGGCTATAACAGAAACAAGCCTGCTGTGAAATGACCAACAGTTTAGGGTTTTATATAAAAAATGCTTGATGAGTATTTTGAACCTGAAAACAAAATGCTGTCTCAAATCTTACTTCCAAATCTCCTTCCACAAATATCTTGCAAATTTTCACTAAAACTTGATCATATGTATAGACATTGCTCACAAAATGAGGTAAATTTGTATTTCATATCTACTACACTCTGCAAAAATACCTACTTCCATATGTGTCTTTTCCAGATATATCTGGTACTCAGTGATTTACATTACTGTACTTTGTGTAGAGGGACTGAGCAAACAGATCTCAAAAAAACAGAAGAGACAAAAGACTAAAGCACACACACAGGCAAAAATACTGCATAAGACAAACTGTAAAAAGGAAAACTCCTAATGCAATTATATAAAACAATATTTCAAGGGTATACATGCTATTTGCCCCTTGTACCTGTTCCCACCAGGTAACAAATAACAGTGCTTGATTACTAAAATAGAACATCATGCCTTTTGAGAAGGCTGTTGGCACTTCAAAGCAAAGTGAAAAGCAGCGCCAAACCCAGAGTCATGCAGTTCCCACTTGAACACAAACAGTTTGCAGAAGTGTGAATAAAAAAACCCAACAGGCTGATCAAAGGATCCATGTAATAACAAGGAATTCAGACTTGCAAACATAACCCTTTCAGCACCTCATTATAATCTTATCGAGACACTAGATTTATTTTCCTGTCAAATACCTGTATGATACATAATGTCTTGACAACACCATGAGAGAACTACTGCACTGAAATGATGCAACCTTTAGGGGCTGATTTGTGACACAGTAATGAAGATGGGGAGAACCCTGAAGAAAACAGTTTTGTAAAACAGTTAACCACAAAAACTGCTTTTGTATGTCAAAACAGTCTCATATATGTTTAAAATAGCTTTCAACATTATAACTACTAAAGTATCAGATTATGACTAATTAAAAAAGAATCCGAGGAAACTAGGTACAAGTCTTATCTGCAGACTGGCTCATGGTTCCAGATTGCTTTGCAGAACATTAATTAGGAAATACATTCTTTTTTATCTGTTCTAACAACACTTGTTTATCAGAAAGCCCATTGTAGAGAATGTGTTATCACTGAAACCAATTAGTTTGGATTACCTTCATTTCATCCCCCTCCCTGGAGGGCAGATAAGAGCAGCTATCTGCCTTTTGGCCATGCCCACTCTCCTTTCTGACCTAGCCTGCACACTGGCACAGAATTGTACAGACCTTGCAAAACGCTTGGACTAATCATCAAGTAACTGAGAATATTGAGAGCAGTGGAAGGCATTCCCAATGGAGAGGGCAGTTGCCTGGGAAATGGGAAATGCAACAGGCTTTTCTTTCTTACCTATCAAAGCCATAGACCAAACAGGATGCAGGGAGAGAACTGATACCTGCATCTTTATTAAGGTCTGCAAAAGTATTTAAACTGGCCTCAAGAAGTCAAGCAATTCACCCAAAGTGAACCAGTTTAGTGAGAAAACCTTTAAAAGGTAAAATTTTACTTTCAGAATAGTGTGGCATTATTCATTTGACAAGTTTTTAGAACTAGAAAAAAATGTAAGTCTCCTTAAATGGATTGCGTAGTAAGAAAGTAATACAATACAGTGATGCATACTAGAAACAGCAAAAAACAAAGGAAAATATTAAATCTTCTAGCTCATTTTACACGCACGTATCAGTCCTTAACACTGCATTTATTTGATGAATCCCTTTCCCAGTAACACAAATGCTCTATTTTTCTCAGATTCATACACGCACTAGGAAGATGTCTTCACTGCCCCAGACGTGTGTGAGAGAGTGAAAAGATTGTTGTCTAGAGACAGGCTGGAGTGCATGTGTGAGGGGGCAGGGGCAGGGCAAGCCTTGCCCTGGTGAGGCAGTGCCCTGCTCCACACCCCATCCAAAGCCTGTATCCCGGTCCTGCTGTGGCTGCAATTCCCGGCACAAGGGAGGAAATGTTCCACACCCCACCTCCGGAGCCTCTAACCCAGCTCCTAAGTGGACAAAGGACCAGAAGTCTCACCCAGGGAAAGGGCCCAGGAAGGCCAAAGGGCATTTAAGGCCAAACACAAAGCAATCAGATGTCTTGATCCTACTTCCTCTTGGAATTTTTATCTGAATACCACTGGAATCCAGGAGTTGGTATTGATATGTGTCCTATTCTGTATCTTTTCTGTCTTTCTTTCATGTTCTGATTTCCTCTTGGAGTTTTTGAGAACTTAAAACTGAACTAGCTTAGAGTTTGCTAAGTTGAATGGGCCAAGTTAATTCTTTGAGAAGTGTTTTATGTTGATTGAATGTTGCATTAAACCCTTTTCAAAGTTACTTTGATTTTCTAAAGTTGCCAGTAAAGCTCTTCTTGTTGTTTTGATCTTTTGAGAACGCCTTGCCAGTACTTCTCCTGTGGGTCTAAGGAGTACATGAACAACTGTAAGCCCTTTTCAGTGGATCATCGAGCAAGTTGCTTGGGGCTTTTACAGCATTCAAACCTTCTTATTCTCTGGCTCAACATTTCTCTAAATTAGTGAGCTGGGTTTGGCTGGGAGAGAGTTAAATTCCTTCATAGCAGCTGGTCAAGGCCTTTCCTGCACCTCACCCGGCCCCACCAGAGAGAATGGGGGTGCACAGGGAGCTGGGAGGGGACACAGCCAGGAGAGCTGCCCCAGCTGACCACAGGGATACCCCACACCCTATGGTGTCATGCTCAGCATACAAACCTGGGGGAAGAAGGGGAAGGGGGGATGTTTGCAGTGACAGTGTTTGTCTTCCCAAGCCACCATTGCATCCTGGCTGTCCTGGAGATGGCTGAACACGGCCTGCCCACAGGAATGGTGAATGAATGCCTTGTTTGGCTTTGTTTGTGTGCACAGCTTTTCCTTTACCTACTGAACTGCCTTTACCTCAACCCACAAGTTTTCTCCCTTTTACCATTCTGATTGTCTCCCCTATCCTGTTGCTGGAGTGAGAAACAGCTGTGCAGCATTTAGTTGCCAGCTGGGATTAAACCAAAACCATCAGTCACCATCTAGAAGTCACCTCTAGAAGATTCCCCTGTAGAAAGTAAACCAAAGCACAGTTCAGCCCCATTCACCCCCCCTTCACTTTGAACAAATAGACTGATGTAGTACATCCGTGCAGTAACATCTGTCTGTGGTTAAAGCAAGCTGTGCTACCAGTGTGACAAGTGCCAAACAAGGCTGTCTGCTGATCTGTAGTGTCTCTACAAGGCCATTTGTTTCCAAAATACAACAATTTACCATAGTGAATGTGTGTTGTAACATGCATTACAACCTCCTGCAGTTGCTTATTGCTTGTTCCCTCCAAAGCCATTGAGATGCAATCACAGAGACAGGAAATAATTTTAAATTGTCATTACAACAACCTCACAGAAAAAAAAAATCTAAACACTAAGACACAAGACCTATCACAAAGATAAATTCACAGCAAGGTAACAGTGCATGCTGCAAACACTTCTCAGACTATTACACAAGTAAGGGTCCCCAGAGAGTGAAGAAATCAGTCTACATTCAAGTGCTTTATATTCCATATATACTACCTAACTCAAAATACGAACAGATTTCCCAAGGTTCAATCAAACTTCTACCACATATTGAAGAAAGTTCTATCTATTCCATAGTAAAAGCTAAGTAGACCTAAAAGCTTTATGATGTGTAAGAAGACTTTAAAATAAAGCATGCTTAGTCACAAACTATCCACATTTTCTCATTTTGCTGCACTTAACAGCATTCTATAAAACACAATTGTAAGATTTTTAGTGACTAGTAAGGGATTTTGCTGAGCTAACCTGAGCTACTGTTCAAACAATAAACATGAAAATAACGTATTGAAACAATAGCCATAGCTAAGAAGAGGCACACAAAAGGGACAGACCTTTCCTTATAGTCAATTTTTAAAATCTTTATTTTAGAGATTACTTTAGCCTGCTTTCCTCTGACAAGACTAAACAGCACATAAACTGTTCTGGAATCACCCTAGGGTATGTATCTCCAGCACCTTTGCCCTTGGGTCTGTATTTACGTTGCCACTTTTCAGGGTAAATACACTGAAATCTACAAATCCCTCAGAGCTTTGTTTGTTCCACATACACTACGCAAAAATCCATTCTCCAATTTGCACACTGATAAAGTAAGGGTGACTAATGTGGATGTGAAATCTTTTGTGGCAGACTTTTGTTAGCAATCTTTCCCCAGTGAAACGTATCCTCATTCAGAACACTGCAATATATGGTGAGTATAATTACCCATTAAGTGTGAAAGAACATGGGAAACTGAGCATGGTTTGCAGCCTGAAGCAATCTGTTCATTATTTAGCTCTATCAGCCTGGGTCAGCCACTGCCTCTCACAACTGTTTGTCTTCCTGTCTACTTAGACCAGAAGATGTTTTAGACAAAGAATGAACTGGAGGTATCTCACTGCTCCAGAGTTTGCTGCGCTGAGCGGATACAAAGAGAGTTTCTCACACAGGACTAGCAGTTTTGCAGCACCACAGGATCTATCCAGAACCACAGACTACACAGAAATCCCCTGAGACGCTTCTCATGTATTCCGCTATGCCGGGGACAGCTGGGGCTGGCAGCTCTGTCCGTGCCCTCGGCGCGGCGAGGCGGCCAGGCCCGGGCGCTGTGTGCCGGCACCCCGGGCCG
>WEIU01005994.1:65130-111680 GCA_013389925.1 Aegithalos caudatus | reverse complement strand
GCCGGGGCCGGGGCAGCAGCGAGCGCGGCGAGCCGCACAGCCCGCGGGGGATGCTGTGGGGACACGCCTGGGCACCGCCGGTGTCCCGCGTGCCTGTCACAGGTGTTCCAGTACAGCTACTGGTCTGTTTACAAAACAAACAAAGGGAGGGGTCCTCAAGCAAAACCACAGCTGCTTGTTGTTTGAGGCATTCGATAATTTCTTCGTGCTAGTCTTCTGTTAAGCACAAACGCCTCTCAGACACATACTGATTCTTTTCAGTCTAAGCCAGACAAATATTACTTATGTACCTGCAATTTTTTCAAGACCTTTCCCTCCACAAAACCCACCAAACCAACATGAAACTTGTCCTTTTATTACACTTTTTGGATATTGGATATTTTGGATTCTCTCATCTCTCCCTATCTTACACCCTCTGCCCTGACAATTGTTTTTTTACAGCTGAGGTAAAAAATCTAACTGAAAACTGCAGCCTAAGAGATCACTACACGAGAGTAGCAATACTCATTTTTAGAGTAAACAACCTCAAGGGACCATCAGTGGCTGAAAATTGTGGCGAGAACAAAGGCACACAACCATCCTACTGCCCCATTTGCAAGTGTTTCTCCTGGGGTGCACACCCAAAACTCGAGTTCCATGTCACACAGATCCCTGGGTACATCTGGTTTTCCCAATACTTGTCAGAGGATCTGATGTACAGTGCATATCTGCACATCTATGATAATATAGACTTTGTGCTTTTAATTTGTTCAGTGTAACCTTCATGGCATTAGTTTAAATTTACAATGGGGAAAAGCTCTTTTTAGAAATAACACTCAAATGTGATTGCTACCTAAAAATTTGGCTCTCATGTCTTAGCACAAATTCATAAATTATTCTTAGAAAATAATGAGATAAATAATTTTTTCATTATAACACAAAGATAATTCTTCACTTCAAATGTAAAATATAATTTAAATTATACATATATTGCCACCTTGGTAGCTAGAGACTTTCTTTAATATCTGTTTTTTGAGTTGCCTCAGAATACCTGATATGAAAAAGGGATTCACACATCATGAGCTCTTAGATGTTATCCTACTAGGATCCTGAACAAGCTTAATAACCTCAAGAGTGTAAGTGAAAATCATGTTTAAGATCTTTCAGAAACCATACAACTTCAATTTTTTGTTTTTACTTTTCACAAATCTATTTCTACCACTTTATATATTCATATTTTATTTTCATAGCAGCTCTTGATATCCAATAGTTTTTAGTGGGGGAAAAAGAAAAAACAAAGACAAAACCATTAAATACAATAAAAAATGAAGTCTTTATTCTTTTGGCTCAACTGTAATGTGGTTTACTGTTCTTTATGGTAATAGCATTTTCCTGCATGCAGTTCACCGACACACAAGTCAATATTTTTGTAAAAGGAGGAGTCAACATCGAATTTTTGCTTGTGTAAGAAACACAAAATGTCCTGATGTGATCAATTATACAAGTTTTCTATTTAATTCCTGTGGAAAAAAAAACACATTGTGGATCCCATATTATATTTAGAACAGTTCTAGTGCAGCATGAATCAACAAGAATAAGAATAGTCTATGTAAACAAACACTGGTAAAGATTTTATGAATAAAAAGACTACCTTGAAACTTCTGATGCAGGCAGTGCTAGAATTTTAAACAAATCCTCCCCACCACATTTCAATTACAATTTATATCTATTTGGAAGCAAGTGCATTTTGGACTCAGTTTGAAACTTATTTCACATTAAAATGTGTGCAAAAATACAGTACTAATAAAAAAGCAGAAACCTAAAGCTACCCCATTCTTTCCTTTGTTTCTTATTTTGTGAAGTTCTTGAATTAAAAAGTGCTATGGATAGAAAGTAATAAAAGTGACAGTAACATCAACCTGAAGATAATCTCGTTTCTTATTTTATGTACAAAATGCTGAAAAATAAAATAAAATGGTATTTTTACAGTATTTATATTTTCTTAGAAAATTCTATTCATGTAGTTTTCAACAGATTAAGCAGTTTGCAACATATCCTGTACAGTCTGACTATGCACCGTACAGTAGTCACTTAAAATTTTAGAATGCAAAGCAAGAAGCTCTTAAATAACTGCAAACTATTGCTTGATGTCATGAAAGAATGATGACCAATTGAACAATTTATTTCACTTAACCACTGAGCTATGGCTTCCCATATTAGACTCTTAACAGTGGAAGGAGTAAAATTACAGCAGCAAAGGCAAGATAAACATGCATCAGTGATAGCTTCCAAACTATCTATAATGGTACAGAATACTTCATATTAGCTGTTGAGAGCTTGCAAATTACACTTACTGTGGTACATATTTGATGCAATAAATATTGTGCACATGTCATTATTTGTTTGCTCAAACATGCACCACGGGATAAAATAACTATTTACATAGAGGGTACTTTTTTAATCAACACATACAATGTCAACCTTGCTGAGAGCAGAAGATGGCTAAATGATACTGCAGGGTGAAGCAGAAAAACTTCATAATCCTTAAGTTTTTGGTAAACTCAACTTCCCAAGGTCAGGTAAACTGTTTTCCGCAGAAGAATACTTAGAAGTGGACTCTATGTCCCCGGTAGAATTTTTATGCAGAGATTGTTCAACTATTGTTACATGACTTATGAAAAAATAAAACATCTGTTCTATTATTGTAGACTCTATGGGACTTTACAGGCACATTAAGATTTGTCTGGATGAGATACTAGATGGATACTGTTATTAAGCACCTCAACATACAGAGCCACCCTGAAACATGGAAGTAGTCAGACTGCTGCTTTGTGCGACGTCATGTTTTCCCATGCATGAACTACAAGTGCAGCATGCCTTCATGCAAATCACTTCTGTCTGTACATTATAGAGAATCCGAGAGTAGAACACCTGGTCCTCATACCCCCTTCCCCAACATAAAACCCATTTACAAAAATAGTCACATATAATAGTAAACAACCTGTGAATTAAAAAATGATAAGTTCACCAACACTGATTTTTGTAAAAATATGGCAAATGTGACTGTTGAAATGCTAACAGTGGATACAATTTTTGTACTGTGTGTTTCATGTTAAACACAGAGATTCATAGGTTTGCACCTTTTTTTTTTAACTGGTCCCTACAGTCTGTTGGCCATTTTATCACCTCTTCAGCAGTGTCAGCTGGTACTAAAAACAACAACCTCCTGTCAAGATGTTACCCTGTTTTACAGAGTTGCAGTTTGATGACAAGGGGTCACTGTCTTGCTATAGGCACTGACCTTATATATATATATAATTATATATATATCTATATATGTAAAAACTGACAGTTTGGCATGTACCTCCTACAGGAGTCCTGGTGACACAAATACATACTTTTTCAGGCTGTAAACAGTTTATTACAAACAGCGTTACTTTTTACTTTCCCTGCTGTCTTTACCTTTATCTTCTTTTTCTGATTTGTCTTTTTCATATTTATCCTTGTCTGGCTTTGTTACACTGTCATAAGAGGGTGGGGAGGTTGTGGATGGGGTCATATCTGTTTTTTCTGGAGTGGAGTTCTCATTTAGTTTATCCATAATCATATCTTCTTTCATGGGCAGATCATCTTCCTCTTTACCTTTATCCTGACTAAATATACATGATACTTTTTTGACTTTTTGCCTTAAAAGGTGACGTCTATAAGCTCGCTGAATGATGACAGCAGACACCTCCTCCTGCTTTCGCTTCAGTGTGGTTGTAATTGGTTCATAGGAGACTTTAGAAGGATTGGCTGCCATAAACCGATCTTCCATCTGTATTCTGAGGGCATCCATCTCCCCACTTTCCCCCAATACACGCTTTGTGAAAGCAAACAAGATGTCAAGGCAGTGAATTCTGTCACCGCTCACCATGGGCAGATCCATTGCAATAAGCTGGACTTTGTTTGGTTTTGCTATGAGAAGAGGTGGATCTAAAGAAGCTGCAAAATCTGATAATTTACTATATTCTATGAATTGTGTTGCATCGGGATCAAACTTCTCCCAGACTTCATAGAACATCTCAAAGTCATCCTCACTCAAGGGTTCAGCGCTTTCTTCAGTAGCGACACTGAAGTTCTCCAAAATGACAGCAATGTACATGTTCACCACCACCAGAAAGGAGATGATAATGTAGCTGACAAAGAAGAAAATCCCAACAGAAGGGTTGCCACAGTCACCTTTCACAGAGCTCCCTGGATGATCTTTATGGGGGTCACAGTCTGGCTCCCCACTGTTCAGAATTGGGGCGAGCAAACCGTCCCAGCCAGCGGACGTGGTGATCTGAAACAGGCAGATCATGCTGTTGCCAAACGTTTCAAAGTTGAACATGTCATCAATCCCAACCTCCCTCTTGACATAGGCAAAGTTGGACATGCCAAATATGGCATAGATGAACATGACCAGGAAGAGCAGCAGCCCAATGTTGAACAAAGCAGGAAGAGACATCATCAAAGCAAAGAGCAGAGTGCGGATTCCCTTGGCGCCTTTAATGAGGCGCAGGATTCGACCGATTCTGGCGAGCCGGATGACTCTGAATAGTGTGGGAGATACAAAGTACTTCTCAATCATCTCAGCCAAGAACATACCTAGAAAAAAAAAAAGAAGTTAAATCAGCAAAGAGTATTATTACATTTAAAAACCACTGCTAAACATGTATTCCACAAGGATTGTAGAACTTTAGGAAGAGTAGGATACTTTAACAGATTTTTAGGAATTAGCCATTCATGTTTTTTCTTACAAAACCTTTTTGTTTGGTATATTTTCTAGGATAAACTGATAACTAGCGTATGCATATTATCAAATGCTGAGATCAGAAGAATATCCTTTTGTTTAATTTTAACAAAAATAATCTCAGTTAATATGAAGAAAGATCATATGCACAGTAGTGTGGGTTTGATTTTTTGAGTCTGAAATGTTTTCAGCCTGTCAGACTGCTGATTTTCTTTCTCTTGGAAAAAATCCTTCTCTCAAGATAATTACTGTAAATAGCCATTTTGTTTTCACAATATTTCTAAGCTCTCATGGCTATTCTTCTTCCAGGCATTGCTTCTATCATTTAACCAACAAAGAGAAGTGTTGTCTTTACGGATCAATTATTTGATTCCTCAGCACAGCATGTTATAAAAAGACTGCGTGAAACTGTAAATAAAACGTTCTGATATTTCTTCTACCTAGAGTTGAGCTTTTATTTTCATGTCCAATAGCGACAGAGTAGTATTAAAATTTCATGTAATCAAGTTAGGTTATTTAAAAAAAAAGCATATTTGAAGAGAACTGCAACTTCTTAATCATGCATAAAATAACATGAACACAGGTTTATTATTAATGACACAGAAATTTGGAACATAAACAAACTGATAAAAAGGCTTGTTATAATTCACAGAAGAATAAAAGAATTGAACATTGTATTATGTGCCTCAAAGCAGAAAAATAACTTTTTTGATACAAAAATAGCAAATCTGATTTGCATATTAAGGAGTACTTATAAGTTAAAATAACACAATTTTTACTCAAGTTCTTTCACGTTTGCTGCTCTAGATAAAGCAAAGATTGGTGGAGTCATTATTAGTTACCACATCCACTTCAGCTCTGCTTCTCCAGTGCTCACTCTAGCTCAGGCACAAAGCCTCTCAGGATCAAACAAAACTGAAGAAAGCAAAGTCTTTTCCGGGGTGCAGGCATCCTACCCTCATAGCAGTCCCACACAGAGTTTATTCTTGCCTTTTGGATGGCTGGACTCTTTCACCTGCAACTGTCACTGTACGTTTATATCAAAATTGCCTTTCATGTATGTGTAGGAATCTCTGCTGATTTTAGAATAAAGATCTAATTTCAACCAATAAAAAAGTAGGAGTTTGTGAAATCTCTTGCTGAAAAAAATCTTACCACACTTTTCAGTTATCTTCTGGATAAGACTTTATAGTAACAAAGTTGAACCAAAATATAAATAGATTTTACATGCCCAGAATATTTCCATTTTCACAGAATTAAATATTTCATAAAAATGAGTTGCTCTTACCTACTATGGAGAGAATGACAACCACAAAATCAAAAATATTCCAACCTATAGTAAAGTAGTAATGACGAAGTGAAACCAATTTCAGGACAAATTCTCCAGTGAAAAGCACAATAAACACCAGGTTAATCCAATATAAAATGTTTTCCATTTCTTCACTCTGATCATCTGTTTCTACCATCATTGTGACCATGTTAAGGCAAATAAGTATCATGATGCTGATGTCAAATGCTTGTTTTGTTACAAAATCAAAGACCATGCCTTGGAATTTGTTCTGTTGTAGCAGAAGAAAGAGGGAAAAAAAAAGTATTTCAGATTAATAAGGCTTTTCTTATATCACATAATGTTTTAGCTTACAACTTATTTCAACCTAAGGCATAATAGAAAAAATCCAATTTTTAAATAGATGTAAAAATAACAGAAAATATTTTTATTCTTACTGCTGGTCGAGGTATAGGCTTTTGTGGTTTCTTTGAACCCAATTTTTTCATTGCATTGTAGTATTTCTTCTGTTCTTCTGTCATAAAAATATCTTGACCTCCAAAGTAAACCCATAAGATAAAAACTGGTTACAATCATGTATCTTTATTGATTACTTATAAATAATACTAATGATCACTCTTGTTCACACTCTCATCTCTGGAAAAACAGGACAGACAAAACTCTCTTTTATGATTGTTATATTAAATATTGAGCTACAGAAAGTGTTGGGTTTGGCAGCTGGAACACTGATACATTTCAGGCAGTGTTGACAAAACACAAAGACTAAAGAGGGTATGAATAAAGATAATACAATATTTATTATCAAAGTTCAGAAATCTATACTGCTGAGTATACTATCTTCTGTGACATGAAAGTAATATTGCAGAGGTTTTATAGCTATATTTAGCTATTTCAATTTAGCCTTTTTATGAGTAAGTTAAGGCTTCAGTCTCAAATCCATATCTTTACAAATATGACAATGAGTATTCTACTAACCATGGAGAGTCATAGATTGTCACTTGTTTATCAAACCCTCATCAAGCCAAACCATAAGCGTCAATGATTTAATGAATTTACTATGCAGCACTCTTAATTACTTTATAATTAAACAAATTTATGAAAAAAGTTGTCATCAGTGGACCAAAAATAAGAATTTTTAATGTTCTTTTCAGAATAACAATGAAGTACTTATCTTCTTTTTCTGCTGGTTGAAATTGTCTATAATGACACCAATAAAAAGGTTCAAAGTAAAAAATGATCCAAAGATGATAAAGATGACAAAGTAAAGGTACATGTACAGGTTATCTTCATACTTCGGCTGATCCAAAACCTGCAAAAAAAGCATAGAAACTATGCAGTAGTTTAATAGTGAACACAAAATATCTGCTAGATAGAATTCAGGCCTCTACCACTGTGACCTTTGGCTCTTATGGTCAAATCCTGACACATACTCCAGCGATCTTCAATCTACAATTAGTTACATTCTTGAAAAAGGACTTCTCTATCAAACCTAGTATTTAATTTTTAAAAAATGTAACTGGCCTGTACAAATGTAGAATACTGAAAACACAGTTGGTTTAAACTAGCAAAGTTCCACCTGTCTGAGTGTACAGACAACCAGAAACACCAAGTTTTACATCTGCAGAATTTTCCATAACTCTTGTGGAAGGCTGGTGTTGTGGGCTTATGGAGATTTCACTGCTACAGGTGCTTAGGAAACTGCACAGGATTATGGAGGAGAGGCATTCAAGCCATGCTTAGACTAAACATATTTTCTTGATATAGCTATGCACTTTCACTTTACTACAACAGACCTCCTTCTGTGAGTTCAGCTTACCAAAATAAAGATGGAGCTTTACTAGTATAGTTTATTCAATTGTCTGCTTAGAACTAGAGGAAAACTTGCACCAAAGAAACAAGGGGCAGACCAAAGGGTAAGAAAATGCACAGGTCTAGTTAAAAATAAGCACTGTGTCCTAAAGAAAGGAGTCAGGCAGCTTGCAGAGCACAATGAAAGTCTTTACTATAAATAAGATCAGTATTACAAAAAAACCCTCTCTGTATTGGTGTTTGTTTTCAAGTATAAAGAATGGCTCATTGCATAAGGAGAGGAGGAAAAGGTATTTCATGGCAATAGGTAAGTGTGTCATAGGATTGAGGAACTGTGATTCAAGTGTACCACAGAGAACATGTAATCCTTCAGGACTACTCCTCTGCTTTCCTCATTTCTTGTATTTTTCCCATGGCTTCCATTTTCTTTAACTATAAAATTATAGTAACTCTCTGTTCTTTCATGTTTACTGTAATTCCTGAAAGATGTTAAAATTATATTTTTAAATCCTGGAGCTCATACAATCGAAATGAATGGAGTCAAGGGACTATACTTACATTGCGAGAATCCACAGCTGCGTACATGATATCCATCCATCCTTTAAATGTAGCCTATAAAAGAACACAGGTGTGTAGGTCACACTTTTCCTGGAAAATGGCTTGTCAGAAGCATTTTTAGGAGCTGAAGACTAAGTGTCTTTAGTACTCATCATAAAAACTGGTAGAGTGCGATGCTAATAGCCGACTCTTGCCTTCTATTTTATGTTTTATTCATGTACAAGAATTGCAAGCCAATTCTAATATCTGACCATAGAGAACACAGCATCTAGTAAGAACTTTTGTCTATTATGAATAATATGTGATGTAAAAGTTATTTTTTTCTGTGCATGACCACTAGAGGTTTACTTGATACAGATTCAATGCAGCTAAGGTGTATTAGGTTTGCATTACATATTTTTTCTCATAGTTGGTATATCCTCTAGGCTTTGTGTTATATCTGTAGTCTGGATTTATCCCACACTTCATAATTCATACTAAGAATTGAGAGACAAAATTTCTAAATTAAAAAAACAAAACAAAACAAACAAAAACAAAATCAAACCAAAAACCAAAAAACAACAAAATGTTTTACTGTTACAAGTAAACATAGAGATATAGAAATAGAAATTTAGGACTGGTGACTTACCACTTGGAGCAGAGAAAGGTAACCAAGGCCTACGTTGTCAAAGTTAACCTTCACATTCTTCCACCGGGCAGTTTCGTTGTTTTGTATGAGTTCCTCACATTGACTAAAGTTGTTAATTTGGCTGATATCAAATCTCTCATCGGTTGTAGTGTTAACACAGTAGTAAAACTTTCCAGCAAATAGATTTACTCCCATGATACTGAATATCAGCCAGAATATAAGGCAAACAAGAAGCACATTCATAATAGATGGAATTGCTCCTAGCAGGGCATTCACCACAACCTGGAGTACAAATGAAACCAAAGAGAGACACTGTAAGGCACCAGGATCTTACAAAGGTTTCATCAGCCTCTCTCAAATGTAACATGCTGTTATAATTCTAATGTCTGTGTTATACTTCAATTGTTGACAGTGACAAGACAGAAAAGCAGTATAGAGAAAAGAGAAAATGCCAAACTTAATTATAAGGAAAAAATAGAAACAGTAGCAAATGGTAGCTTTAAATAATGGGTAAAATTCTTATTACCAGTTAAAAAATAGGAAAAAGAAGTATTTATCACTGCTTTTTAGAATATTTACTTAATGTACGTCTGCAAAACCATAATAATTATAATCATTGATTGAATCAAACAAACCAAATTTTTAATATTACATGTTTACTGGATAAACAAATCCAAGTAAGTTCAAATCTACTACTGAGCAAATTTCTAACGGAAATGAAATTTGAGTATTTTTAAAAATAAAACCCAGTGATGTAAGCATGTTCCTTTGGATGTTTACATATAGAATCGGAAAAGTAGAAATGTTCAAACCAAGAAAGCTACTGAGTATCTGAACACACCAGAGCTGTTAGTGGTCAGGCAACTGGCAGATAAAACTTGAAAAAGAGACTTGATTTAATTCCCAACTGAATTTTGGGAAAAATCAGGCTTCAGGAAAGAAAAATGTGAAAATGAATTAATATGTGATGATGAGCAATGATTAAAAACATGCCAGAATGAAAATAAAGCACTAAGGAAAACAAAATTTGGGAGAAAGTAGGTCCATTATGAATGAGAATTATTAATTTAATGATGGAATCAATGGTGCTATATTAGTTAATTCCTATTTTAAATCTATCTGTAAATAACTCTAAGAATATGAAATCTGTTAATTATAGAGAACTTCCGCCAACTTTGCCGAAAGAATGGAATCAGGTCCTTAAAACTTAGTGAAGGTTGCTTTTTTTCTTCTTCAATTCAAAACACTAGCTATTACTCTGATGGGCTTTTTTATAATTAACTCAGTTTATATGATATAAGTACTAGGGTAAATCCTCTAGCATAATAAATTTATTGTTTCTGTTTGAAATACAAATATGTAGTGAAGGTCTATGAAGTATTTTGGCATTACAGTTAGATCTGCAACTAATACTATCCACAGAATCAATGGATTATAAAATTAATCATCCAGGTAGGTGGGCTTTCATTCCTTGCCCTTTTACAGAACAGAAAATAAACCATTTGAATATCACATAGGTGATGAAACACCATCATGTGTACAAAAAGCAGAATTGGGCTGAAGGAAAGGAGAAATTCTTGTTTTACTTTTAGAGCCCCATTCCTACCAAAACACTACCTCTTTTGGCTGGTACATATTTTGGACAACATTTGAGAGCCTATAAGACTTCAGTGAAATTGTTGTTACATTTAAATTTAGGAACCGGATCAAATAAAATTTCTTTCAATGTAAACTACTCTATGAATCTATAAAAACACAGAATGGTGCATGAAGTCCAAATCTTCCATGTTGTTTTTTGTTGGTACCTTTTTTTCCCACATATTGTAAATCAAATATTTTAATAAGTGGTTATTTCTAGTGGGGAAATTTGAAACAAATCAGAATATTTTCCTAATCATACTAAAAATCTCCTTAGCAGTATCTGTTATAAATTAATAAGCTAAAGTAATATAGAATTTTATAAGTCAGCAGCTGGGTAGAGAGGATCCCTTAACTGATGGATATATCTCTTCTATTTCAACAGTGCTGTCTTATATTGACAAGCTTGGACTGAGCACTGTCAACCACATAACTGTGAAAGGCCGTAAGACATTGTTTGATCTAAGTAAATGAACAATCTAATATCAATGCTGAATTAGTTTAAATTAGGAAAAATCATTAACTTATTTTTACAGCAATTTGACTGGAATAATAAATGGCAAGATAATTTTTCCCAATTTGGGAATATTTATCAAATATATTTTTTCTCATATATAGGGCTTTTTAAATTGAAAGTTATCTCAAGTATTCTACTCAGAAATATAAGTAGATTTCTTAAATGTAATAATATCATCCATCAGGAACAATTCTTGAGATATAAAGGGATAGTTAATGAAGTGAAAATATTTGTCCTCGAGCTTTCAGTCTCAGTACACCCAAGAGTTTTGTTCCTCTTTCTGCTGCAGCTGCAGGTCCAGTCATGCTCTTTCTTTAATTGCTGGATTTCTACAGCTGACCTACTTTCTCTGGTATTAGTCTGAGTCCTGAAGCTATAGAGAACCAGCTTGTGATATGAATCCTTTGAAGACACTCAAAACATATGGTTAAGCATCACTGAAAACACTGATCCCAACACCTTCCAGCTTGCACTGGTAGCAAGGGTGTGAGAAAAGGGGGCTAGGCCTGACAGCAAATGAAAGCAGGGGTAGCAAAAGAAAGACATCAAACCCCTTGTTTTCTAGTTGAAAGAAAAAGGTATTAGTGCTTAACACCATATAGCAGTGAGTGATACTGCTTGGGACAGAGCATGGACAGATTAATTATATTCCCACAGGGTATTTTAATGAAGTATCAAGTGCAAATTAAAGTCTAACTTTCCTACCAATAACAGTGGTGGGAAGATGAAGGGGGAAAAAATCATGTTTTTCATAGGGGAAATTTTTTCCTATTAATTACTAGGTTGAGCGGGCACAAGTCCAAATCCTAGAATAGTACAGTGAATTAAAAATTTTATATGAATTAAACAGAATTTCCTGCTTGCATATGGGAAGTATAAGTTCAATGGAAATAAATTTAAGCATCTATGCAAATATATGCATTGTAGTGTATTGTCATATTTTTAGTTCATACATGATAAACACCAATGGAATGATTATGTTGTGAACATACATCTTGATTTTTCATGTATGAGACCTTAAAATGTTCTCATACTCATAATCTCTTCATCAACTTGAGCAACTGTATCTTTAAAGATACTGCTCATGGAATTAATTACTTTAAATAAGGCAAAATTCATTACATCCATTGGAATATTTCAATGGTTAATTGCCTGACTAATGAAATTATAGGTCACATTTCTAGCCTTACTAAATATAACTTCATGTACTACTTTTTATTGTATTTTTTTGCTAAACTTATAAGTCTTCTCCTCAACTGGGTATTGTACAAAAAGATACAGTTGGCAGATCAGGATCAAATCTGTAGGAAGTCATGCGATTGACAATTACCCATAAACCTTCATGACAAGGTTATTGGTTTTTTCCTTGCAACAATAAATTGCAACTTAAACAATTTTATATAAAATTTGAAATATATTTATTTTGAATTTTTTGTTTTGCTAATTGTTGTCATTAAAAAAATTCCAACAGCTAATGTGGTTTTAGTGAGATAGTACTGATGTTTTAGACAGGCCTTACCTCCGATATAAACACGTCAAATTTTCAAATTTGCTTTAGTAAAGGTCCAGAAATTTTTGGAGGCATAGAAATGCTATTTCCTGTTTGAATTTATAACATTTCATCAAAGACCATTTCCTTTTTGGTTGAAGTCTTCTCTTACTTTCCACACAGAGGCATGACATTTTTCTCCAGAAGCTTACCAGTTTGTAGTTGACTTACAAATTAGCTAATCAGCTTATCACCTGTGGTGCCAAAGAATAGTGATTGCAGGAGGGAGCTTACACAAGGATCCCTTTTAATTATGGCAGTAGGGTTCCAGTTCAGGTGCATCTGCTGATGCCCACTATGGCAGTATGTCCAAGAGAGACAGATGGACCCTGAAGGTGTAAGCCAGACATCTTCCTGTGGCTGGAGCTAGAAATATCTATTATATCTTGTTGTTCACTACTACCTCTAGAGCTTTCGAGTCACAGCAGAGTACATCTGCTATGTATGAGTCTTGGTCCATTTCAGTGCACTGAAGAAGTGATTTACACTAACCACCTTGACTTTGCACTGAGACAGACTGAATGGCCCTGTTGGGCAGCTGAGGCTCTTAGCTGTGGTAACTGACACAGTGATAACAAACAGCTGAGGACAGTAACTTCTCAAATATACAAGCAAAAGTCTAATACTTTTCAAGGGTGCTTAGTGCTCTACAGATTATTATCAACATTTTACAATCAATATGGAAAGCAGTAAGCAACCAGAAATCATAAAACCAGCTCGATCTCTAATATGCTAGAAAATTTTTCTTAAATAGAATGCAATGGTTCTAATATGAAAGAGATAAGGTATTTTAATAGTGCACATTTACTTATTAATATAAAAATTAATTACAAACTTTTTAGTTCTAGAAGACATTCTTAATTTATATAGACAGAATACCATATTAAAAGATAGAGACTATGTATGATAGTCTAAACTGGTACAAAATAAGTGCATGGGTGTATGTGCACATTCTTTTAAGAGGAAGCATTGGAGGTTTTTTTAAACTCTTCTGACTACAACAGGATGTGTTTCTATAGGATAAATTCAGTAATATTGCATAGATCCATGCAGTTGATAAATCCTTGGGCCCTCCATGAAAATATGAAAAATGGTGAAAGGCCAAGGACCCTCATTAGGTATTATATGTGCAATAACACATGAATTCATATAAGCAGTGAAGCCTTTTGCTTATATGTTAGTGATAAATGTGAAATATATAAGATGGTAGTGTAGCATTTCTGCATGGATTGGTTGTTGATTATTCTGCATGCATTGTTTCCGTGGATGCATGCATTATTTCAGATTCTTTCATGTTGTCTTACCCTCATCCCTTCAAATCGCGACAAGGCTCTTAGAGGTCTCAAAGCTCTTAGTGTCCTAAGGGATTTAATGGCACCAAGTTCTGAGTAACCCAATGCATTTGCTGTTAAGCTAACCAAAGAGACCTACACAAAAACAGAAAGGCAATATTGCTCATTCATCCTTATATCCTTCCAATACATATGGTGGGAATGATGTGTGCCCTGAACTTCTCAAGAAGATTCAAGGCTGGACCTCTTTCTCCAGGAAACCATCTATAATGCAGAAAAATCTTTATGTCAGACAAAGTAGAATAAAAGTATATTCTAGGTACCTGTTGATGAAATCATGTTGGTAGAATGGTATAAAAGTGCCTTCTATATTCACATAAACCAGTCAGCGTTTGGTGGGATTTAAAGAAAAATGAAGTCACATGCAAAAACAAAACACCCAAAAGCTGGGTGAATTGGAATGGACAATTTAGGTCAGGACTTCCCATGGTATCTTCAGAACTTGATGAGAATGTAAAAGCTCTCAAAAACCACATCCAGACCTTGCTTTTGATCAAATGTAACTTTCTAGTGTCCAAAAAAATCTTATTCAACAGCCACAGCTACCAGTGTTCAGATTTAACCAGACTAATCAAGACTGAGAACCAACTGTTTGTTAGACAATGGTAGAAGCTTCACTGTTAGGCATATCCATACTTCATTACATTCCCTGTGACTCCTTTAACCACTTCATCACAATTCTGGCTTGCATAACGCTGGTCTGGTCTGCAGGCAGATGAGTAAATAAACTAGAATAGCTGTAAAATAAATAATACAATTATCTTTCATCAATAATCCTTAGAAATGTATTTCTAATAGCCATTGGGAAGGATTGGCCCTAATAAATCAAAAAATAAACCAAATAGCCTTCTATTTCTAACCATTTAATGCCCTTCCCTTCCATCCTTCCCGTTCTCTCAATTCCTTCATCTCCAAATTTTTTTTTTTATTTCAATCCCTTGACTAAAGATTAAAAAGAATGTATCAGATACTATTTTTTAAAATTATTTTTAAAAAATTGCACCAAAAGATTGTCATGGAAAACCAATAAAGCTATTTGTAAGGGTCACAGAAGTAACTAAACCACAGATTATCAAATAAGAATTAAATATTGGTTGATAAATACAAGCTCTACTGGTCATGGCAATTTACACATCGGATGATTGAGCCAATACACGTTTTACAAAGGTACAGACTCAATCGTAAAATATTATATGACTATATAGTCATGTCTTATTATGGGATTTGCAACGGTGGTCTGGATTTACCAGGTACAGAGTTTTCCAACCTCTGTGTAGTAAAGACCTCATGATCTATCACTGTAGTTTTAGGGAGATATTTAGCAATTTGTATAGAATTCTGGTGCTTTTTGTATTGCTCAAATAGGTGGTTTAAGACATTTTCTTAACTTGCATTCCATGGGAATTACATCTGTGGAATTGAGAGATGCCTATAAACAGAGGTAAGTCAGGCTATTGGCGATGGAAGGGAAATGAATATCTGCTACATGGTCAAAGATCTGTAGTCTTCCATTTATGCTGCCCTGTACTTTACATACATTGTTGAGCATGTAGACTTGAAATTACAATGCACTTCTCACTATCTCTCCTTCAGACAATGTGTATCTGCTCCTTGGTAGTGCAGCCTTTGGAAAGTCATGTAGGAACCCATTCTAAAGGGGCTCATCTATGGTTCTCTGAAGTGTCTCTTTGAGGTCACCCCCATAATACAGTGAAAAGTGCAAAGGTACTGAATAGTACAATGGAACTGACAATTCCCAGCAGTATTTTCCTTTCATATTTGCACAGAGTAAGTGACAGGACACTTACAGTAATTGATTGGAATATTAGAAACAGTTTGAGAAATTGCTTCCGTATACAAAAAAACTGAAGAGGATGAACAGCATCTTTTCTATACCACCAAAAAAAAAATAGTAGAAAGCATCATTTCAAGAAGGAATTAAAACTTCATAAAAGTAGAGAATTTCAACAAAACATCTCTAGAGAAATAAGTATATCAAAATAATTTTTCCATTCTGAACAGAACAATAAACCATACCATCACAGTTAAAATAGAGGTTTTGTTGAATAGAACAGAAATCTTATCCTGAAAACATAATATTCTGATTTTTAAAGCCTGTCATATGGAACATGAAAAAGAATACATACATCAACAATCAGGAAGTCCAGCCAGCACCATGCATTAGTGAAATAAGTTTGAAAGCCATAAGCAACCCATTTTAAAAGCATTTCCAGAATGAAGATATAGGTGAAAACTTTGTCAGCATATTCCAGCATGGTCTTGATAGTTTTACGTTGCTCTATGTAGATATCTTCAAATGCCTGTGAAAAAAGATTTTTGAAGATATAATTAAATGTCTTCACAATTTGCAGTGTCATATAGGAATGGCCAGGAAAAAAATTTGAATTGAAAAACTATACATAATGATAAGGCATGTATTTTTTCCTCAAGTATAACTTTGGCTTTCACTTATCATAAAGCTGGGTCAAAACAATATTTATCTTTCAGCTGAGCTGAACAGTAATACACAAAACTTACTGTAAGACCAATCTTGAAACTTCATTTTGTTTCCATGGATAATGTTTGTGTGGCCAGGTTTTGGTGGTGGGGGGAGGTAGAGGGGTGGCTTCTCTGGGAAGCTCCTAGAAGCTTCCTCCAAGTCCAGCAGAGCCAATGCCAAATGACTCCAGGACAGACCCACCACTGGCCAAGGCAATGAGGAATGATAATAACACCTCTGTGACAATGTATTTAAGAAGGAAAAAAAATTATTGCACAGGTGGAATTGCAGGCAGAGAAGAGTGGAGTGAGAATGAGTGAGAGGAACAGCTCTGCAGATACCAAGGTCAGTGGAGAAGGAGGGGCAGGAGGTGCTCCAGGCACTAGAGCTGAGATTGCCCTGCAGCCCATGGTAAAGACCATGGTGAAGCAGCTGTGCCCCTGCAGCCCATGGAGATCCACAGGGATGCAGAGATCCGTTTGCAGCCCCCAGAAGAGCCCCACGCCGGAGCAGGGGTGTGCCCAAGAACAGGCTGTGAGTCTGTGGGAAACCCATGCTGGAGCAGGCTCCTCACAGGGACCTGCAGACCCATGGAGAGAGAGCCCATGCTGAAGCAGGTGGCCCAGTAGGAGTTGTAGGACCAGGAGGACTGGATCAGGCTGTGCCTGAAGGCTTGTATCCAATGGAATAGGGACCCACATTGCAGCAGTTTTTGGAGAACTGTTGCCTGCGGGATGGACTCACATCAGAGGATTTCATAGAGAACTGTCTCCCATGGAAGGGACCCCATGCTGGAGCAGGGGAAGGACTCCTCTCCCTAAGCAGTGGCAGAAACAATGTGTGTTGGACTGGTAGTAACACACATTCCCTGTCTCCCTGCACTGCTGGAGGAGGATGTAGAGCTGGGAAGGAGGGAGAGATGGGACAAAGGTGTTTTTAAGATGTATTTTACCTCTCATTATCCTGCTCTGATTTTGTTAACAATAAATTCAGTTAATAGCCCTAGGCTGAGCCTGTTTTGCCAGTCACAGTACTTAGTGGCTGATTTCTCCTGGGCCTTATCTCAACCCATGAACCCTTCATTATATTTTCTATCCCCTGTCCACGTGTGGAGTTACAGAGCGCCTTTGGTGGGTACCTGGCATCCAGCCAGGTCAACTCACTACAGATAGGAAGGGCCTGTTGACATAAGTATTTCCTTTGTGGGAGTAACAAATTTATATTAAAATTATATGAGGGATTTAAAAATTACTCTGTGATACAGTATTTTTGAGGAATAATTGAAACCAAACTATGCACACTAATCCACAAAGCAATCCTAAATAGAGAGAACTGTCTTGTCAAAAGAAAATGTGTGCCTTGACAGTGAATTTCTGTGCATTGAGCCAAGTATAGCAAGAATATTATATTCTGCCACTGCTATGAGAAACTAATTACTTCACTAATAACTCAGTGCACCTGATTTAATACCAATCTGTAAAATATCTGATGGAATTGTGTTGGCACCTTCCTCCTTGGTTTGAAATGTGATTTGCTGCTGATAAGTTCATAGCTTAACTGTGTTTTTTTCAAAAGTGTATTAAACAAAACCTATCATCAATACTAAGACATGTGAACACCAGTCTGATAAAACTAATTTCTTATTTCCAGTAATGCTACATTTTCAACTTGACAAGCAATTTTTTTCACAGCCCACAAGAAAATTCTTACATGTCCTACAATATATGCCAAATACGTGCAGATATATGTTTATATTAGAACAATTATTGATTGGATATCAAATTCTAATTTGTTACCTGTTGCTATGTGATTAACTGTAATTTTAAATGCTTGCTATTTAAAATCACAATAGTCACGATAGTTCCACACTTAATTTACCAGAGCACCGCTGCTGAGAAGAATCATGAAGACTATGAAGGTCTCAAACCAGTTGTGTTCAACAATCTTATAGCAGGTTTTCCTAAGATTCCACCAGATTTTCCCCTTTCCTTCTTCTACACTGACTTGACAGCATTTGAATCTCCGTACACACCCTAAACGTGATAATAAATTTTGAGATGTCAGAATAAAGTTAATATTTATTAGGAATCACAATGAATGGCAATCATTTGACTTATTTCAGTACTACTACATTAGATCCTTACAATTCCTCTTTGAGCATTTTTGTTTAGCATTTGAATTTAAAGGTCTGTACCTTTCACAGTACCTTCCAGAGAAAGAGAGAGAACACAGAACAGTAAATCTACGGCAGCAACTCTGAAAGAATTACTAATACAGATATTACAACTACAATCACTAAGCTTCTTTTGATTTTGAATAAAATGAGAATCCCACCAAAGTCAACATGATTAGGTCTATTTATCTTGCCTTTATTTTGCTTTGCCTACCTTCTGTAAAACAAGCTTCTGGCTCTAGAACTTCCTCAGGTTCTGCTTCTGGCTGTTCACCTTCTGGAGGTAGTCCAATATCAACTGTGCTGCCTTCTGATGAACTGGATGCATTCAATTTCTGTGAACAAAACCCCACATAATTATTTTTCCAGTTTTATTACTTTGAAGATAAATCAATGTTGGAAATGTAAATCAAAATATTTTGAATGTATTCAGTGCTGTGATACTAAAAAACTTCTTATCTGCAATCTATAATGCCAAATTGCTCTACTACAGGTGAGGTCACAAGATTAGAAACTACATAACGTGCATTTTCCCTATTGAAAATATTTTGATATTTTCATACAAGGAATTGCTGAAATTACTAGAGTATTATTCTGAGCCACACATGAGAATTTTGAACTGACATTTCAGTAAGCTAAGAATGGGTGCTTTCCACATTTTGTACTGTTTAATTATTCCAATCATGTGGCTGCATTTTAGGTTACACTTCAGATAGCATGGGTTAATACAAATAAATTTCCAACATCATGACCAAACCAACAGCAAGCTGCACAGATGTATTTTCATGTCTCAAGTAAATATTATTCTAGCAAGTCTGTAAAAAGCTAAATCTAAAATGTTTGACTATAATTTTTCCATTTTTGACATGAAAACACATGTTATGAGTTTTATACGATAATTTAATTATCTTTATCTCTGAAAGAGCAGCACATTACTTTAGGAGCAGTAGCTGATATTTTGCATACTCACTTGCCAATGCATTTTCTGAATTTATTGTGCATTTTGAAACTACTTATTACTTTGGTACAGTACACATAGATGTCCAGTTACTATAAAAGGCCAAAAAAATTTTGAATGACTGAAGTGAAAACAAATGCATTTAAAACAATACTGTAACAAAATAATACTGCACCAATGAATCATAGCAATATTATAATCCAAACCTTAAAAATTATATTTCACACCATCATATGATGTTGGCAACAGACAAATATGAGTACTATAATAAGTAAAAGTAGTTTGATTACAGCATTCTATGACTCTTCTAATGTTATCACTATATGGAGCATAACATCAATAAAATGGCTGCATTGATAAGTAGCTAATATTACAAAGGGAATGATGTAAGCAGATTTAGAATAGAGTCTATAGGGAATTCATATAAGACATAGATGTTCCATGATAACATTAAAGATATATTTTTTGCTGACACTTAAATCTGAAGTTAGAGGCATTATTCCTTTAAAACATTTCTGAGTAGCTTCAAATTCTATACAGCTTTTTGTAAACAAAATGTAAACAGTATTAGTCTGTGGATATAGAAAGTAACTTGAGACATTAATGGAATTTTACATAGCAACAAATATTCAGTATGTTCTTCAAACAAGCAAAAAAAGGATTCATTCCTTTCTTCCCCATTCTGATTCTATTGAATCACACTGACAATATATTGTGTTGTGATTCTGACATAAGCTTAACTTTGATTTTTGTGCACCACACTTCACTGTAAAGCACATTTCAGAGGAAGGCTGAACAAATGTAAAGGTATATTGGAGGGTGCATATGCACCTAGTTTCAGTGATATCTACACATCCATTTCATCTATGCTTTTTTGAAAATCCCAGTTAAGACATTCACGTCTCATATTTCTGCATGAGTTTTAACATCTATTCAGGTCAGGCAGGTCCAGTGTACAACGAGATGGATGCACACTTTTCTGCAGATATTACTGACAAATTTCACATTGCAATATGCTTGAATTATAGATAATGCATGGCAGTTTGGTCATTGTGGAATACTGCCTCTAAAATTGAGAAACTGGAAAGTATGGGATAAATACTGTAGTCTTCAAGTAAGGACCACAGCATTTAAACATCAGTGGAAGTCAATCATCAGTTTGAGGAAAGGCCAGAAATACCATAAATGCAATGTACATTAAAAATTATATATTATGTTAAAAATTACCATTTATTAATACAATACAGTAAATAATTTTTGAACTGAGAAGTGACTGTTTTTAATACATCGTGTTTTCTTTAAAAGTTGCTTGCATCATTCCAATCTGGAGAGCGTTTCTAGCAGAATGCTGTAGTAGTAGCAGAGCAAACAAAAATTATGAACTGGCTGAACCGTAAGTTTGAAAGACCTACTGTCCATTCTTTTACAGGAAAATGAAGGGTTCAGTGACTCAGATATTATGCAGTTAGTTTAATAAGCACAAAAAGGTAATGAATTCCTGTCACTGAAATTGCTTAAGACTAACAGTTAACACAACATGGAAGATTAGATATAGCCACTATAAGGAGAGATCACAAATATCAGATAGAAAGGTAAAAAAAAAAAAATCAGTAGAACTGTCAATTATCAGGAACATCAAAAAGACAACTTTATTTATGTGGCCCACTATGTATGGTGAAGTGTATCTTTCAACTCTCTTCTCACTAAAAATCTGGTATGCTTCATTCACAGAGCTGTAACAATAATAACAGGGGTTGAACTGAACAGAAAAATCCTAAATTGAATCAACAGCAGCTGATACTTGAAATGAAGCAATTAAATGACTTATCCCACTGAGAACTCAATTACTCTTTTGTTGCTGCAACAGAATATTTCCTTAGCATGTTGCTCTGTTATACCTGAATTTGGCCCCAACCAGATCAATATTTACAGAAGAATATTATAAAAATTATTCAATAAATTAAGTCTGAAAGAAATCAGCACCATTTGGGAAAGAACAAAAAATATAAATTTCCAACAGTGTAATTTCCTTTTAAATTTTTCTTTGCTATTTTTAACATTGAATTTATTGTATGGCATTATGTACAAAATTTATAAAATTTAGTATGCATTGGAAACAGCTAGGAAGATTTCATGAAACAACATCTCAAGATTTTATCAAATAAATTAAGTTCAGTATGCTAGGAAAACTCTTCAGTAACATTTATGTATTTCCACAGCAAACTTACACTCTGCTATAATGCAATTGACTTTGACAGGGACTTTGTACTGATTTCTATATATTCAACACAACATGACCTGGGAATGGACCATGCTATTGCTATTATGTTTGTCCATGTGTTCACAGGTATGGAATCCAGCTGGCTAGCTAGACTACCTCTAACTGGAGACCCTGATATGTTAGGTATGTAGCATATATCCCAGTTCTTTACCTAAACATACCTGAAAGTTACTTTTGCACCTGGTATATTGCTCTCTGCTTACCAGCATTACAGAAACTAGGCGATTTACTTAACATATACATAGCTTTTTTAAAAAAATGAACCTATAGAAACAAGACAATCATCAAACCCAAGCATTAGCTTTGATCTAATAGTAGATTTTAAGCTTTTTGTTATAACACGATTCTAAATTTCAAAAGGATTCAGTCATGCAGATTATAAGAGATTTATCAGGATCAAGCATTAGACACTCTTTGAGACTTATGAAGATAGAAATTTTCTGAATAGTATACTAAGAAAATTATTCTCAGAGAAATCTGTTTTTTAAAACTTTAGAATGTACATACTCCACCTCCTTTTCGAAGAAAACAGCAAGGGGACAAAAGTAGTTACATGTTTCTAAAGCAGCAGTATACTGATTATCATAGAGATTTAAATATCTTTTACATCACATGTACCAACAGCCTTGCCAGTCATGCTTTAGTCAGCAATACAGAACAGTATGAGAGACAGATTTTAGTTTAGTTTTCAAGATAGGAAAGCAGCTTGCCTATCAGAGGAGCATTGCAAAAAGCAGCAGCCAAGATTAGGTCAGGAAGTTTATGACATAATTACTTTCTGAACCTTGACAACATCGCATAGATTCATACAATTCTGCTTCACTTACAGCCAGGCCACTTTTAACTTCTATCATTTCTTTGTTTATTCCAAAGATGATTATCTTTGGATACTATCTTTGGAGAGTAGCTGGACATTTTTAACAAAGCCTGAAATTTCATGATTGGCCAGGATGCCACTAATAGATGTTGAAACCATAATTAAAGGTACTGAAGGAGCAAAGAGCAGGACAGACATAAGCAGGAAGATGGCACCAAGAGAAGTCACCATTTTGATTTTGTTTCAATTTCCTTTCCTCCCAAATACTTGTGAAAATGCTAAATAATGGAAATTAAATTGGTTTTATTTTCTCAGTGGATGTCAGTATGAAAATTAAATGTTCTGTGATACAAATGGCAATATTATATCCAAATTATCCAGTCTTTTTCGGTACAGCTATACCACCTATAAAATCTTCAAAGTGATAGATATAATGATTCCACTAGTGTAATTATGTGGAATCTGGATGTCACTCTTTCTAATACTTATACAGTTAGGCAGAATAACTCTATGAGTATAAAAATCCAGAGCACTCTAAATCAAAGCAAAACTATTTTGTCATGATTTTTGGGTGAAAATACTGCAAAAAAAAAGTATCCCTAAATTATAGTCCACTCTTGACTTTATTGATATTCATAATTCCTTTGATCTGCTTAGCCATGAGAATTTATTAAATGAAAATATTTGCAAAAAAAAAGTTGTATGAAAGCAAAAGAATTTCAAGTAGCAGTGGAAATATGCTCCAGTGGGAAAAAGCTTTCCCACCAGAAGCTACTTAAAAAGGATCTTTAATTCATACAAGCAGTAGTGAAAGGATATTTCTGAAACAGAGTGAGGGACTGGTGTTTGCAAATATTAATTAAGCAAACTCCAGTTAGCTCTAACATTAACAACTTAGTATCATCCACAGTGAATCACAGTATACCAATATAATATGACCAATTCACAATACAAAGCCTAAATTCTTCAGAGTATCAAAGGATTTAAATAATGAATTTTTTTAATACACATCTTATCAGAATAATTATTCTTTCCAAAATATAAGAGGAAAAGCTCTGGAGCAAGTATATTTTAATTCCACTGATTTACAAAACTGAAAGCAGCAACTGTGGTGTTGTAAATATTATGGCATTATTTAATGGGTTAGATGTAAATCACACTGAAGCTGGGAAACTTCTGAACATTTTAATCCAAACTCAGTAGCTTATTTACTTGAAAGCTGAACTTTACTTATTACTGATGAGATGAGAAAAAGTTTCTCAAGGCAGACAATTTTAGATGTTTGGGGAGGCAATCATTTTTGACCATAAATTAAAGAGCTATAGTAAGACTGAATTGGGCCACATCTTGCATTCAGTGTCCTCTTTGCACCTCTACACCTAAGTGTGAGCGTAAGTAAGAGCAGAACTTATCTCTGAATGTTTAACCAGCCAAATAACAGTTTTGTATGAATTCTTTCAACCAAATTATGGTCACATGCTTTGACTGCAGAAATCAAATTAATTTCATGCTTAATGGTGTTCCAGGTACTGCATATTAATCTCCAAAATAACTAAATGCTTATACAAGTACTAAAGAAAAGCACTTCTTAAAAAAAAAAAAAAAAAAGTGAAAAATAAAAACATGACACTGATGAGTTTGCAGGTTACCTCCACTGTAAGTTAAAATACAATAGTATGAAAGTTTTCTAAAACAGCTAGCAGCTTTTCATCAACACAATTTACAGATGGACTTATATATAAATATAAGCTTCTGATGAGAAATGTGGCATATGTGTTACATATGTGTTACTGCCTTCCCTCAAAACAAAAGAAAACCCTTCAAAAACAGAATCTTGAATTCTATATCATCAAGATTGGAAAAGGTACATAGCATGCACTGCAAAATACTGTTAAAATACTATGGAGAGTATTGGAACCAAAGAAATCTTGGGGCTGCCGCTCTTGCCTGACCATGCTGTGATGCGAGTCCCGTGGCTCAGCAGGGAGCAGCTGTGCATGTTGGTACTTATTGCAATGAATGGGACAGGATCATAGCTGAAGAGCATGCAGGCCAGTCAATATCTGCTAGAAGGTGATTAAATAGGATATAGAGAGATGTATAACTTGCTTAGGTAACCTGTGTAAAACTGGTGACACGATGCTCTGCCTCGCTAAAAGGCACCAGAGCTGCCCGCTTGACTGATCCAGCTTGGTTCTACTCCTGTGAGAAGTAAGAATGGTAGGAAATGAAGTTCAGGACACAGCACCTCTGGTTTTTGCGCTGAATATTGCTTAAAGTAAAATATACATTATTAATGTGTCTGCAACAGCATTAGGAGATCCCATTTTTTTCAAAGCATTGAAAAATATTTTGTCATTGGTATATCTTGGTGTTATTATTGCCCTATAAGTTACATTTAACATAAATTAATTATTACTCACTATTATGATTATTGTAACTACTTATTATACAATCATACATGTACTACAAAATTTTCCATATAGACCATCCTCATAATACTTAAGAACCTAAAATGGAAAAAACATATTTATAGTTTCTACACTAAAAAGAAGTACTGCAGCTCAGATCCACAGACCTTTATTTGTAGGACAATGGACTCAGCACAGTGGTCCCACAATTATTACTGGCCTACTTCCATGATAAAGTTTTACTTAGTATTTGTTCTCTAATTTCCTTATTTCTGTATCATTTCCTGTATTCACCTGCTGATGTTCTTATGGACAGTCTTTTTATAGTTAAATTTATTTTAGGTTTCAGTAACTTTCTAGAAAATTCCTCATTAATTCACACCTACTAAGCATGTACAACATTATATGTATTGTTTCTACAAAGGAATAATCTAGTTAACATTTTTATCGACTTACTGGAAGATACATGTGTTATAATAAAGAATTCACCGAACATTAACATGCTTACTTAAAACTTGCCAATAAATAATAATTATTTTGCTGGAATTCAGGTTATTTCCCCAAACAACAGTGAATACATGTACTTGGTTGTAGACACAGAAGCAAGCAGAAGCACACAGACACACACTCATCAGCATCTGGCTATCTTGTGCAGTGTCCTCACAGCACCTGGATGCCTCAGCTGCCTTTCATCTGCACAGCTGCTAATTGAACACAGTTTGATGGCAGTTCCTGAATTAGATTTTTTCATCTGTGGTGTAAGCAATGAAGTGACCGACATATCAACTTGGCAACAGCAGTGTCATATAAATAGAAAAACATGAGAGGCCAGAAATGCAAGGCACATTATGGCATGGCAAAAAGGAGGAAGTCATGTTAAAAAACCATTTGTAGTCAATTTTTTAATTTAAAAAATGTCTTATTTTCCTATGGATCATTTTCATTACAAGAGTGTTGGTCATCTGACTAATAAGCCAACACTCCATGGTATCAAAACCCCATGGAGGTTAAGAGTATCTAGTGAAGAGTAGTAACTAGGATTAAGATTTTTATTCTTTTGTGTCACGCTTCTGTGACTCAAATCTACTTGAAATTTAGGCACTTGTATAAGAAATATGCTCACAATCTTTGGTTACTGTTGTGTTTCTCTTGAAAATCCCTGAAACTGATGAACATTCCCTTCAGTTTTTCACCTTCAGTGTCTGCATTAGTAAGAAATTTTGGCCCCAAATATGCTCAGCAGAGTTTCGGACTTGGCCAGTCAAAACTGCTTGGCACTAGCTCATCCCTGACTTAATATTCATTTCTTTGTCTTATCACCTGGTCAGCTTACAGTTCCTGAAGCACAATGGCATTACATGCCTCCAAAAATGCAAACAAGACACTGTTTTCTTTTAAATATAGTAGGTGAAGTAGAAAGCCTTTCTTTTATGGTGGAAGCTTAATGACTGGAGTTCATGCCTGAAATGTGGGATAATCTGCTTTAAAGCTTTTCCTATAGGAAATCAGCATTTTTGTCATCTTGTAAAATAACCCAATGAGTGGCTTTCCATGGGAAGAAAAGAAAAATTTTGCTAATGAAAACAGTCAGCAGTCACATCATCCAGTTCTACAGTGAAGTAAGAGATGCACCATTGTCATACTCAGCCCTGTGAACCACCAGCACAGGAGGTTGTATAAAGCTCATCCTCCACCTCTCCTACTGACATAGTGCTCTTGTGCAGTGAAGAACAGAGCAACTGAAGGTTCAACTACAACTGATTTGTTCTACACCCAAGTACTCGTTTTGAAGAGTAAGATAAATAATAATACAATCAATCTGAAAAAAAATGGAAAAAAATTTATAACAATAAAGACATTTGTGATAAGAAACAAGAAAATATGACTAAATGTGTAATGCAGTTGGTACAAAAAAGGATCTCAGGCAGGAAATTACTAGAGTCTTACCCATATTTATACCCTCGGATTCAAGTAAGAGAAAATCACTAATGAAAGCCTATGTTAGTTTATGTCTACCCCACAGCATGCAATAATTTTCAAAAATATCCATGCTAATGCTGAATGAACTAGCATCATTACTAAGCATTGCACAGACTTACTCCACTTGAGCTGATGTGCCTCCACCACTTTCAGTTGTGCAAGACAAAGCAGCAGGTTAATAATACACACACAATAATAATGCCTTGGCATCCACTATAAATCCCAGTGCTAGCTTGGATTTATCCACTTGGCACCACATTGTATCAGAAAGAGGTAAATTTTATTAATCACAGTAAGTAACAGGTTCAAATATCTTATAGCTTTGAAAATAACAATGAGTAGTCAAATGAAAGGATCTTATACTGGGATATTAAGCTTAGTAACTTTTTTACCATAAAGCCATTACTTCACTTCAGGTTCTGCTACCATCAGATGGACTATTAGTGATTTATATGACATTGTTTAGTGATGCTAGTCCAGTATTCAACTATACATATCTATGATTTATATGGATGCATTTTCACTATATAAAAAGGGTTTAAAACATCAGAATGAACTGTTAAAAAAATAAGCATGGAGAAATTTGCACCAGCTGTATACACTTTGTATGATCTCAGGTATCCAGGACTATTAAACCAGTTAAGTTTTGTTAAGGATTTAACTGAATAAAAAATAGAAAAAAAAATCATTTTCTAAAAAATTTTCTTACGCATCTTGATTATTACTGTAAATGCAATATTGTATTGCCATCTTTCAGAACTCACAACCTTACATCTATTTCTCTTAAATAACATTACAAGTTTGTATATGCTGTTGTAAAGGAATTAAATTATGGTTTGAATTCAACACTAGTAACCTCAGCAAAAAAAAGAAAAACATCAGAGTATTTTAGAATTACAAACAGGCTTACCTCTTTGCTTTCTTCTAGATCTGATTCACTGCTGAACTCCTCTGTGTTTAAATTTTCAAAATCTGATTCTCCAACAGCAATGGGCACTGTCACAGTGAGACTTGGGTTGTTTATGAATGACATGTAATCACTTTCATCAACAACATATTTTTCCACACTGCTGCCTATGCCACTGGTAGTTCCATTCCCATCTTTGAGATAGGCAAGGTTTTTTCCTATGTCTACTATTGTATGGTTGGAAATACAGCTGTCTTTTTTATTGTTTAAGTCTTCGAGAGGTTTGATTTCATCTAAAACTTTCTGTTTTCTAACAAAAGCTTTTTGGATGAATTCACGCACTTTTCTCTTCACATAATCTATGCCTTTCTGAATCCTTGCCACAGCAATCTGGAGATTGTTCATTTCATTATCATCGTCTGTAGCAGCAAGGTTGTCTGAACTAAATGAGCTCAGCAGCAAGGCCAGAAACAGGTTGAGTACCTAAAAGAAAATAAGGAAAAAATTACTCCTATTTTTAAGTCATAAAAGCAATGTCATTATGAGTTTTTCAATATGAGATTATTTTTATTTCACATGTGACACTTTATTTCTACACACCTTCCTGCTATTCTTTTCAGTTCATAATCCCTGTCTCCAACATTTTATGATCTTGCCCAAAAGCACTTTTAGCTGGTTTAACTTCACTAACAGAGGTGAAAATCTGAGCTGTTCCTTTACTGTCTCCTCCATAATCTGCAGTAGTGCAGATCTGCTCCTCAAAATGGAGAATACCATAACAAGGCAGAGTACAACATAATGCAGTGATTTACACAAGCTACATGCATTGTAGTGTTAAGAGCCCAGGGGAATGAAGGCAAATGCCAGTCCTCTACAGTTCAACAGACCATAGTTCTAGTACCTCTAATTCAGAATATAGTAAAATTTTGTATTTGGCAAGTATATATGAGTCTATCTTAGTTCTGGACAGGAACACTAACTAAGAGATAGAATCCAGAGATTTGATACACCTCAGTTTCAAGAAACTATTCCACTTTAGTTTCAAGAAGCTATTTCAGACTTTCTTGAATGACATTTTACAAACATATAAGAGAAATTTGGATTGCATGCAACTATGACAGACCATGTGCAAAACTGATTAAAAATAATTTATCTAAAAATCAGTTAAATTATATTTGTCAGTTCTTCCTGTTCAAACTTGCAGAATATTTTATAAGATATGCCATAGGACTCACATTAATCTAGTGAGACTGGTAGTGATGACTATGGATAAGCATATTTATAAAATTTGGGGACCATACCAAAAATAGAAAGGAGGCCAACACTTAAGGAGAAAGAAATACAATTAAACATAACCATGAGTTTAAGGAAATTTGGTGAAATGATTCAAAATCAATATGGTGTTTAATTCCGAAGCATTTTAGAAAGGATTGTTAAGAAAAATGAAATGTATATGTACAGAAGATGTGAAAACTGGCAAGGTGGAAGCACTGCAGAAAGGGGCATAGAGGCTGCACCAGGAAAGCAATGGTGGTACAGAAATTTCATGTGTCATTTGGGGATGTAGTACAAGGAATACTGAATGTAAGAAATGAAAGTATCATTAGTCCACATTATTCAGTACTCGTGTCTTTATTCAAAATGTTGCTTGGGAGGAATTCAGAGGCCAGTAGCAAAAGGGATAAGCCATTTAGAAATCATTACTTACGAGAAAAAAATTGAAGAGTTAGTGTTTTTTTATTTCACAGAGAAATGACTGAAAGTGGAAACAGTAATCTTTTAAATATTATAAATGTTATGAAGACCAACAGCTTTCCATCAATATTGAGACCATGTAGTTCACTTGTCTGTAAAAGGTGATTATCTGTAAGCATAATTCAGCACTGATCTTACTAAAGAGACTATAAACTTACTGATAACTAAAAGAAAAATTAGACAAACATTTTTCATAGATAATCAAGCTACATTTGAATGTGGTGTACAGAAAGGGCAAGTGAACGACATGATTTCCTGAAGTCCTTCTCTAGTCTTCATTTAAGATTTCTAAATCATGAAAAACAGGATATAGCCCTAAGAGTTTTAAACATTCCCCACTGATTACATACCACTAGGTTTCCAATCACCATGACCATCATGAAGACTGTAAGGCACATGGTTTGGCCAGCAACCTCCATGCAGTCCCACATCGTTTCGATCCATTCGCCACACAGCACTCGGAATACAATCAGGAAAGAGTGGAAAAAGTCATGCATGTGCCAGCGAGGAAGTTCACAGTCACTGGAGATCTTGCAGACACATTCCTTGTAGCTTTTTCCAAACAGCTGCATCCCAACCACAGCAAAAATGAACACAATGATGGCCAGCACCAGGGTCAGATTCCCCAGAGCCCCCACGGAGTTGCCAATAATCTTAATCAGCATATTTAGGGTTGGCCAAGATTTTGCCAATTTGAAAACTCGAAGCTGAAAAACAGAAGAATGGTATATGGTTGTTATTAATTAATTCATTGATTGTAATTAAATTACTGCTATAATTTCATATTTCAGTTACCATGTGTCTACATCATGCCTCTTGTAATCTTTAGAAGTTTTAGTTGCAAAATTTCTGTTTCCAGTTCTTTGTACAATACTACATATCAGCAGTGTTAAGTCCTGATCAAAGTGATAAGAAATCAAAAACGATGTAGCTATGCTCATTTCAATTACATTGAAATTATCAGAAAGACTCCAGACTTTGACTCTTTTGGTGACTTCAGGTATTTATAAACAAGTTGTATTTGCTAAAGAAGTTGGACAAAACAGTCTTTCTCCTGTAAACTCTGAGAAAATATTACTAAAAATAAATGAGATATATGAAATGTGATCAGTTTAACAGGGCCATAAGTGTATAGTCACTTCCAGATTCTTTCGTCTTAACAGGCAGTGAGATGGAGGAAATGATTTTCCTAAAAAGAGAAACAAGCTAGAGTTGTTAATGACAGACATACAAATGACTTGCAAGTATCTTTAATAATGTATTTTGTGTCATTTAAAATAAATTGAATGTGTCTTAGAAAGCTTGTCATACAACATTGAGAAAAACAAAGTATTATATTAATAAGTACAACATGAAACAGACAAAAATGAAATTATTGGAAGGATACAGCAATTGTTCAGGTAATTGAAAGAGGAGAATACTAAAATGAATATAAAACTAAATACTATTTCATGTGATGATTTTATGATTTGTAAAGAAAACACATAAATGTCAAGTTAAAACCAGAATTTACTATTGAGAGGGAAGTCAATCCAGACAGATTTTAGATTTTTAGACTTTAGGCAAAGTACAATATAATGCTATGCAGAGAACCAGAAAACATTAATTTAAAACCCCTTATTTTTTAAAAGGGAATGTATTTAACTTTCATTTCAAGTTAAATATCTTTTTTTTATTTAAGGCAGAAGTTGAGCTTGGTGACCAGGAACTCTAGCTTCATGTCTCTCACTGTGTATGTAGGTTTTTTCAGAAGCGTGTTTGGACACTGAATTGCATGCTAGCCTAGTCTGCAGCAAGACCAAGATTTTTCAAGTTCCTGTTCATGGAAGAGATCTAAAACCAGACAGAGACACTGTAGTGACTTCTGAACAGAAAAGCTGTTAGACAGCAGATAGACCCTTGCAGAGGATGATATGGAGAGGGCTGGTAGGGATGAAAAGCCCTTGGACAATGAAAAATCTTAACACTACTCTCTTTTAAAACTAACCAAGAAAGGCAATTGGTAATTGAAGTCTATAAACTAATATTGTCAAGACACTTTTATTAATTAATGCAATATTTACCAAGCAATTCACTAATCTTCAGTCACAGGTAGTGAGGGCCCTGTGGCTCTTATTTTTTTTAATCCCTCATCTAGGGAGAAGACTCTAAGAAATACTTCTACTGTAAAAGTTAATCCTTTAAGCATACTTTTGACAAAAATAGAATTGATGTTGACAATATCTTGAAGGAGAAATAGACATTACTAAGATAATATAAAAACAAACATGACAAAATATATACATGCCATCTAGTGAGTATGCAATTTAGCACTTTGTAACTTCTGAAAAGATCTTCTGTCTCAGCCAAATATTTAATGAAAAATGCACAATATCTACATGTACAAATACAAAAATGTAACATAGAAAAATACTTTAAATTGTATATTTACCAATCGGAATGATCGAAGGACAGATAATCCTTCTACATTTGCAAGGCCAAGTTCCATTAAACTAAGACTCACAATAAAACCATCAAAAATATTCCAGCCCTCTTGGAAGTAATAATAGGGATCCATGGCAATTATCTTGAGAAACATTTCTGCTGTGAAAATTCCAGTAAATACCTGCAAGGAAAATACATTTTCTTACTCCAGTTTAGGAAGAAAATTTTTAAAAAGTGAAAGTAATGGTATCAGTATGTGCTACATTATATTTTCAGCAAGAAATTAATGATAAATTTCAGTATCTTCTCTATATTTCCATACACTGGGGTTAGAAATAAAATTCCTATTTGAAGTTTACATATGCATCACAATGTTCGGGTACCAAAGAAAAAGCGGTAAATGGGAAAACATGTTTTTTATTCAGCCTCCTAATATGTATGTATGCCAATACAGAGAATAGAATATGATTTAAAGGCACATTTTTATGTCATTAGAGCTCATCTTTGCCATTAGACCACCTTTTTACTTCTAGGGATAAAGATAATTGTTTCCATTATAAACTTATTTTATTAAGAAAAAATTTATACAGAAAGCTGAGCAGAACTGTTCTTCTTCAGGATGGCCGGTGGAAGACAGTCATTCCATTTAATCATTTCTTTAAGTCATGCTTACTGGGTCTTTGCCCTCTAAAATTCCTTGAACATCTAGATCCTTAGGAGGTGCTAGTGAGGAGCAGAATGCGTGTGGGAATGGAACTGAAAGTTCTTATGATTTGTAACTATCCATCAAGAAAAAAAAAATTCTTTAATGAGCTTCAATGACAGAAGATGAAGATTTTAAAAATCAAAATGCATATTGACTCAGTAGATCTTTACTCTGTAAAGCAAGACTGCTAAAATTGACAAATTTCAACTTAAGTTCAATAATCAAAAATGCCTAAATAATCAGCTTTTTCTTTTACACGAATGTGCATAAGTCACAAAAGAATTAAAGAAAAATGCATTTTACATACATGGCACATCATGAAAGACTTACAAGGTTTCCTACTGAAAGCACACCACTAAACTGTTCTGTCATTGGGTAGTGCTCCATGGCCATGAACAGGGTGTTTAGGACGATGCAGATGGTAATGGCCAGATCAACAAATGGGTCCATCACAATCAAATTTACAATATGTTTGACTTTCAGCCAGGGAGTACAGCAGTCCCAAATCAAGCAAGTGTTAGCAAATTTATACCAGCATGGTGGACATTTCTGTCTGGATTCTTCCAGTTCTAGATAGAAAAATGAAAATAACATTTTAAACATATTACTCTATTCCAGAATTGCCTGGATATTTCCTTGAAGCCTAAATGCTGTTTTCATAGGTACTGTTGATAAACTGTGTTGACATTTTGAAACTAAGACTGCTTCCAGTTAAAAGAAATTACAATTTAAAATAACCTATTAAGAAGAAAACCCACACAATAAAACCCCCCAAAACCCCAAAACAGCTATACTAAAGATTCAACAGATAAAAAAAACATTCACAAGGTAATGCTATATAGAATGTACAAGAAAAATTTGTCATAAGACTAGGTGATGAGGGGATTGAAAGCAGCCCACCAGACAAAGGCTTGGGGTTATTGGTGGCTGAAAAATTGAGTGTGAGCCACCAATGTCATTCAGAGCCCAGAGAGCCAATATTCTCCTGAGCAGCCTCAAAAGCAGCATGAAGATCAGGCTGAGGGAAGGGGTTCTCTTCCTCTTCTCCAGCTGGCGTGCTGTGCTCTAGGGTTCTGTTGGGGGTTTCATTTATTTCCTTTTCGCTTGTGGAATTTTTTCCCCGGTGGGTTGCTAGGGAACTAATTGCTGGGTGCTTATGGGTGCTTGACCAAAACAAAAAGGGGTGTCCAAACACAAGTTTTGGGACTGATACTTTCTGATAATGGGACACTAAGGCTCACCAATGGCATGGCACATTACATCATCCCATTGTGATATGCTTCACCCAGTGAGGGGTGCCCCAAGCATTCCTACCCAGATAAAAGGGACAGCACCAGGACATCCTGTTTTCCACTGGATTCCCGGAGGAAGACTGGACCCATCTCGCCACCACTGGACTTTCTGCAGGACCATCTCTACTCCACAGAACTGCATCTGTCACTCCAGAAGGATTCATCTGGACTGCTTCTAACACCCTGATCAACAGGGTGTCAGGTCATGTCCCTGACTCTGTCAGGGGTTTCTGGAGTTTTGTTTGTTTTGTTTGCTTTTCTTTCTGTACTACTACATTTGTATTTTTAATATTTTTAATATTGCTAGTAAAGAACTGTTAGTCCTATTCCCAAAACTTTGCCTGAAAGCCCCTAATTGCAAAATTATAATAATCTGAGGGAGGGGGGTTACATTCTCTATTCAAAAGGAACTTGCAGCTTTTTGCTGTCAGATAGCTGTCTTTCAAAACCAGGAGAGGTTCCCAGCATAAGAGCATGTTCAGAGGAGGCCACAAAGATATTCAGGGGGCAGAGCACAAGGCCTATGAAGACAGGCTGAGGGAACTGGCGTTGCTTATCTAGAGAAGAGGAGGCTCCAAGGAGACCTTATTGCAGCCTTCCAGTACTGACAAAGGGCCTGCAGGAGACATGCATAGGGAGCCTTTATCTGGGAGTGGAATGATAGGATGGGGGTTTACAGTTTAAACAGAAAGAGGGTATATTTAGACTAGGTAGCAGTCAAAAATTCTTTATTGTGACAGTGGTGAGGCCCTGGCACAGGGCGCCCAGGGAAGCTGTAGATGCCCTGTCCCTGGACAGGTTTGAGGCCAGGTTGGATGGGGCTTTGAGAAATCTGAGCAGGTGAAAGGTGTTCCTGTTCATGGCGGGGGGTTGGAACCAGATGATCTTTACAATCCCTTTCTAATAAAATATTTTAAAATTTCCTCATGAAAGATAAGCATTTAGGACAAGCCTGAAGTCAGACAAGTATTTAGGCAGCATTATGGTTCACATGTGCACAACTGCTCATTATTACCTTCCAATTTTCTATTTTGGGCATAGTCATTCAAGTCTCAACATAATGCTTCACCCTTTCTTACATATAGTTGGTTAATCCCATGATTCAAAGTAATTGTATTTAGCCTTACAGAAAGAAGAATATGATCCTTCCTTTGTGAAACAGGAAGTCTATTGATTTGGTAGAAGGGGATTGTTCTACTGCAAGAAGCACAGTCATTTCAGTAACCTAAAAAGAGCTTACCCCAAATCATAACTTCACTAGAGAAAGACCACATTGAGAAATAGACTTTGCTGGCATTTAAATTGGAAACTTGCTACTTCTACCTCAAACCTGTCAGTATGTTGGAAGCTTGATTCTTTTTCCAAATTTATCAATCCCAAATTTAAAAAAAAATCCCAAACCAAAACCCACTAAAGAATCCCACCCCTAACTCTATATAGAAATCTCTTCTTGTCTGTACCCTCTAGGCTGAAATAGCTGCCTTAAAACATCATTAGTACTTAATGCATCACACATTTAATAGCACTTTTAAGGCACTTCCATACAAAAAAAAAAAAATAAAATCTGTGTTACATACCTTCCATTGTGTTTGTAAGCATGCTGGCTATACTCATTGCTCTTTGCCTTGCACTAGGGTCTGTTAAGTAATCCATAGGAACATGATAAGAACTAGAATGTCTCTTTCTTAAGTCAGTTTCTGTCGTAGTGCCCTGAAAATAAAACAAAACACTGATGAAATAGCTAATTGATCAGTCATTCAAGAACATTTTAAGTTACTGTAGAGCTCTACTGATTTAAAACAACACTGCTGTCCCATACCATGCTCCAGTTATACTGAGGCTTCACAACAGACTAAGGTATGCCTGACGCTGTACAGAACAAATAGTCAAACCTGAAGAACATGTTTTTAAGTATTTTGCTGAAACAGGGCTTAGATATTAAAGCAGATTTCAGACCAAAAAAATGTTCCACAATGCTTGTCAATGAGCTGTGCTGTAAATATCTTTCTATTTAGGCAGTGAAGTCTTTTTCTAAACATGAAAATGCACAGCCCACACAGCTAGCAGTACAGGAACTAAGCGTAAATGGATTTTCTTAAGGTAACTCTTAATTTAGAATAAATAATGAATTTCCTAGCACATTTTTCAAACAAATGAAAAAATATTTAGTAGTGTTGACAAAAAAAACCCATAGAAAAATTAGCTATATTACAGGAACATTATCACAACCCTTGTTAGTTGTACTACAAGGGTAATACCAAAAGTTTCATGTATGGACAGCAGGATGCTAAATACTTAATCAATATATTCCATTAAGTAAATGTAATTTTAATTATTTTCCATTTTGATATCCTTTCTGATATACAAGTACAGATCCATCAAGTTAAGTCTAAGCATAATGAATCAATGGGTGTAAGATTACACAAACTAAATTTATTCAATGTTTTACTATGCTATTCTGTTAATTCACAGTCGATTCACATGATTTTTCACATATTTAATTAATGAGAGCTGGAAAATTTAATTTTTTCCTTTAACTTATGGCTGGAATACATGAAAGGAGCATTCACGGCTTAGCCAGAAAGGTCATCATTGCCATGTGACTACATTTTGTGGAAACAGTGACTGATCATACAGGGAGAGAACATCATGCCTGAGCTATTGCAGACTTTCTTACATTGCTAGCAGTGGCTGCTTTATCAATCATCACCTCTGGCAGAAGCTGTCCTGTAGGCGATGTCAAAGCTGGTGGCCCACCAACTAAAGAAACCACTCCATTGCAATCCACAGTGCTGTGCATCTTCCCGTTTACTGGAAGTGCAGGTACTGTTCTGGATGACCTACTGGCCTGGCTAATGTTGCTGTTGCGCCGTTCACCGTGTCTGCGTGGCACGAAGAGAGAATCTCTTCTGCTGTCATTGTCTTCAAAAGTGCTGTGCTCATCATCAGCAAAGTCATTTTCTGATCCTACATCCTTTGCTCGACCTCTGAAGCTGAACAGACTCGTTCTGCTGTTGCGCCTTGGGGAAAACAGGGAGCCACGAATGCTCAGCAAAGACTGCAGGTAAATAAAAACAATTATTATCAGATGAAAATCCTTTAAAATACAACATTTTCATACAGAGGAAAAATCCACAATGTCTTAAAGGGTAAGGTCATCTACAAAGAAATGAACTGGTACAGTTCCCCCCCTAATACACTCCCTTTTTGGGTAGTAAACAAAGAGCACATTGACAGACAAAGACTAATTATTTTACTGCTTTGGATATACGAAATCAATCAGTTTAATTAGAGTAAAAAAACTGCTTGACAGAATTGTTTCCTCTGCTATTCTGCCTATGATATTACCAACTGTTCATAAACTGAGTAAGTATATCTAGACACTCTTTACTCCAGGCTGGCAGTAGTATGACAGGCTGAGTAAATAAAATTTTAGGCAAATTTTCTGTGACTCAGTCTGCACACGGAAGTAGTTCCCCTACTGCCTAGTTTAAAAAACATACATATATTTTCAGATATTAGTCAAGTAGGCCATAATAGGTTTCCTATTTCTTTTTTAAAATCTTAGGTATCCTGAATATGCAATGATTTGCCTGTAATTTTGTATGAGCAGGTTTGCTAATCTTCATCAGTTTACTCATAGGAGTAAATGTTCTGCTATTGGAGGATCTTCAGCATTAAAGTCAAAATGCTCTAACCTTACAATTAATTATACACGTTCTTAATTCGTATCAGTAATTGCCTTGATTGGTAAGTATTAGCACCTGATTTCACCCAAGACCTCTAAGAACAGCAGAGATGATACATAACAAAGCAGTGTCTTTGTTTCTCTTCTCAATTTATCTTTGTGGACCTGACCCCCACTCTACTAAGGACTGCAAAATGCAGAACAAAAGGGAACTCTGCAAGGAACTTATCTTTTAGATGTAACACAACATATGGATACAAAAAGATAGGGAATACACAGAGGCAAAATTGATGAGTATGATAAACAGTCATCTTAGCTCACCTGAAGTCACTTCCCTGTCAAGCTTTCTGTAGGCAGCATGGTAAAAGAGAGTTTTAAAGAGGGATTTGAGGAAAGCAATGAAGTGTTCAGTGAAAGCTCATGGGAGCTTCTTCCAAGCATGAAGGGCAGCATACCAGAAAGAGCTCAAAGAAACTAGTTTGAAAATTTAACAGGAGGTTATGAATGCTGGGTTGGGTCAGTCAAAGCTGGGACTTGTTTACTGTAAGTAGATAAGGTCAGTTGGGAAGAACTTTAGGTACAGTATATTTTATGATATTAAAAAAATTCTTTAGGTAAATATATTTACTAGCAGATTAGAGAAAAGCAATGGGATAGGTTAGTGCTCTTTGCAACAACATTCTTGATGAATACAGCAATAAAGAGGTCCAAGTCAAAAATGATTCACAGTTGTGGGTCCAGAATAGAGTTAAAAAAAAATAAATAAAAAGAGAAAGAAAAGGGATCTAGAAAAAGGCCTTGTGGAGATCCCTTGGAAAACTGTCAAAGGGATAAAAGGATCTTCTAAAGCAAAACTAAACCAGGAGAGGAGACAAAGTTATGAATGTCAGGAAGAATAATATTTCAAGAGGAATCAAATGGTCATTCACATCGAAAGAAAATGAAATGCCAAGGAAAAAGTCAAAGATGATATATAAGCTGGAGTTTTCTCTAGGAAATGGTATTCAAAACTGGTGAGTGGAACTTCTGTTTAGTGGTTAGAATCCAGAGTGAAAAGGAACTAGGGTTGGAAAACCAGAGGGGAGGTGATTTCTAGACTGTCATAGCCAAACAACTGTAAATGAACTTGGAGATGAAAATGTTAGAAGAACAAGCTGTATGAGGAATGCTTAATCTCTTACAAGATGGATGAATTGAGCTGCAGTTGAATAAGGTTGCATTTTGAATGAAGAGATAGGCAAGAATATGCACCAAGAGGATCAGATGGATCTTCAACATGAAGTTGAAGTCAATTGACATGTGTGAAAATTTGAGGAACAGAATGAATCATGAACTAAATTCAGCAATGAAGCCTCACAGAGATTAGTTAGGCAGTTAACAACATAAAACAGTGGCAGACCGAGGAGGTGGGGTTGGGGGAAGGATGAATTACCATTGATAAAGGAAATACATTAGGAAGTGAGTGGAAGGAGTGGCAGAAATAGAAAGCCAGAAACATTATATTCCTACCACAGTCTGGTTCTAAGGAGGACAGTCCTTAGTAAGGCAATGTTAGACGAAGAGGTCTGAGCTTCTTTGAGAATGGGAGGCCAGAGAAAACAGTACATAAAGAGAGTATGAACACTCATGATTTATTAAGGGATGAAACAGGTTTTCCAGAAATAGAAGAGGATAAAAAAGGCAGGAATGAGTTTAGTATTAATGACTAAAAAGAGGGGAAAAGCAAGTCATAAAGACCAGGGAAAATAGAGAAGGAGATAAAAGGAAGAGTATATTGAGGCACAAAAAGGGGCAGAAAAAGGAGAGAATGTATGCAAGATCTAGATTTTCAGTGCTAAGGGGAGAGTGAGAAGTGGGCAAATGAAGAGGAGCTTTGAGAACTGTAGGAGATAACATTACAAAACTATCAAATGAAATAAATGTCTGGATGGGAGATGCAGATGGCACTCTGAGTCACTGGTGTTTCAATGTAAGAGAACACATGCAAAGACACATTGCCACACACATTTCCACCTTCTTTAAAATAACACAATTAGTGGTCTCACATCAATTAATTTCTCAAATTTACATCAGTATTAATGTAATTTCTATTGAGGTTTTTGCATCCCAAATTTTAATAGTCTTCTCATTTGAAACATTACATTTTGTATGTATGCACCATGTTTTGAAGCTACTCATCATGCTGAATACATCCAACTTGGTGGGGAGATAGGTCCATTTTAATTAAGAAGCTTAAAATACAGCTCATAATAATTAATATATGTAATTTTGATATTTCACAGAGGAATTCATAGTAAAACAAAAATCACTCAAATTCTTACAGTTTCATATTTGGCTGAAAGTTTTTATTTGGTCAGTCTTTGATTTAGGATATTAAAGAATCTGTGATATCTTGCAAGAATTAACCAAACTACTTTCTTTATATGATGAGTAGACAAAAAAGGTGTTTAAGAGGTAATAATACTATGGTACCTGGTGTGGGGAAGAGAATCTCTTTTCATATGTCAGTCTATTCCCCTCAATGGAAAATCGGAAACCTTTCTTTTTGATGCTGTCCTCTGATTCAGATTTGTGAAATTCTTCCCCATCCTTCTCCTCGCCTTCAGACTGTTCTTTTTGCTTTTTTTTCTTTCTTCTATTCCTTCTCTCTTTAGCACTCTTTGAGCTCAGTTTTGATGCTTCAGAAGAACTTTCGGAGAATCCACCTATTCCACCTACTCCACTATAATCTCTTGAGTCAGCTGCTGCAGCTGCTGCCGCCGCCTATACATACAAGCACATGTGCAATTTACAGCATTTATACAAATACATACACCACTCACTATTTCAAACTTACTGCCACTTTAAAAAAATATTATTTTGAAATAAAAGCAAGGTTTCCACTTCACGAAACCCAGCATATCATAAGAATAATTTGTGAAATAGAAACCACAGGAAACATAATTTGCCACTGCTCCATAAACCAGGAGCAAGAGTAACTCAAGGGAAAACTGTGCTGACCATAAAACAAGTTAAAAAGCATCTGTTTCAGATTGAAGCAATATGTTGCAATGAATTTTTCATCTGAAATACTATGTAAAAAGAAAGAATCAAGACTCAAAAAAGTGGCACAATCCCTGTTAGCAGGAAGCAGCACTTTCTTACAACACTTTGATGGGTTTTGAATACCTCCTAATCTATTAAAGATTTTGTGTAATGTTGATATCTCAGTTTTGCAAATAATAATCAGAGATTTGTGTTAAACTACACACTTACATACTTGTTGCTGTTTGATTTTTCAAATGTGGACCATTTTATTAACATTTATTTACAAGATGTGGTAAAAAAAATCAACAACAAAAAAAAATCCCAACAATTCCCCCCAACAGATAGCAATTGACCAATGAAACAAAAACCCCTGACTGCTGACTTTAGTCATGTGCTTATATGGAAGACATGGTTCAACTTCCACTCTATGTGGCCATATGCCAAGCAGACATTATAAATTTTTCTATTAGAAAGCCTTCAAAAAATGAAAAGTAATTTCAAATCAGTATGTAATCATTACATTTGTACCACAGAAGTGTTTTCTTCGATTTCTCCACTTTTTCCAATTCTCTTTCAAACTGGGAAGGTATGGCTTTTTGCTGAGAGAGATAGGCAGGGAGTAGGAAAAGCCAAATATTGGTGAAACACCATCACCTACAATAGTTTTGCTTCTGTTAGTTATATAAGCACAATTATTCTTTGGAATTTTTTTTTTCCAGATCTCCACCTCCATTTTAGACAATCACAAAATGGTTGAGGTTGGAAGGGAACCTCTGGAGGTCACAGTGTCCACCTCTCCAGCAGGCAGGGTCACCCAAAGCAGGTTGACCAAGGACCACATCCAGATGGTTTTTGATTATCGCCACAAGCACTCTGGGCAACTTGTTCAAGTGTTCCAGTAAAGAGTTAATTTCCATCTCCAATTTGAAAATCCAGTGCTTTAGCTTGTTGGTTATTATTTTTTCACAAAATTAACAGGTTCACTCAAACTAGCAAAAACAGTGCAATGGAAAATATTAGAGATTGTCTACAATATGAAGAATTTTATAAGACAAAGTAATATATTGTTAGGAGTAAGAGAGTAAAAGTATCCTTATATGAGGACATAAAGCACCTGTTCACAGTCATGAATGAAAGAAGAAATTTTACTTTACAGGGATACCTGAGCTTCTTCCTGTTGCTTTTTCAGTTGTTCCAGCATTTGCTGAAATTCTGCCTCTTTCTGCTCTGCCTCTTCCAGGGTTGCTTGATTTTGTTCTTCATAGGCCATGGCAACCACAGCCAGGATCAGGTTGATCAAGTAGAAAGAACCCAGGAAAATTACCAAAACAAAAAATATCATGTATGTTTTCCCAGCAGCACGCAGAGTCTGGAGAAAAAGAGATAATACCCTTTTTTAGCAGACTTTAACTACTCTTGCATAATAAGTTAGCCTCTGTGTTATAATTTAGTAATATCTTAGAGACTGATTTATGTTAGCACAAGATTATTTAGTTACTTTATCCTTATAGAAATAATATTATATCCTGAATACATGTAAAAAACTTTTGTGTCTACTCTTGTCAAGGTAAATCCAACTCTGAAAGTTCAGAACTTATACCAATAAGAATCTATACATCTACAGCCTTTAAATTTAACAGTAGGTGGGGCCACTGATCAGCATCTTACCTTCCTGTCTCATCAATCCCAAACAACACTGCAACAAAAATAGTGCATTATACAAAATGTTACAGTGGAGAAAATTACAGCCTGTCAGGTAAGGATGTGCGTAGTTCAGGGACAAGATGTTACCTTTTCAAACAAAACACATTTTTACTAGACTGCAAATCAATTTAACATAGCATTTATTTATACCATGTTTGGGTAAGAAACTTTAACAATTTAAATTTATTTGTTCATTTATGTAAACAAACAATAATACTTAACCATTACAGCCATTTCTTCTAATGTATTTAAGAAGCAGATGGGAACTCAAATCATAAATAAGGGCCTTATTGTTTGAGACAACAGTTTTCATATATGAAATTAAAGATGATTTCTGTTCCAAAGGCCTTAGGGACAAGTGAATGAAAATAACTATGCAAGTACTATGTAGTAATGGTATTGGTGATGGTGCCATTTATTTTAGTAAGTCCTCACCAGCTGGTAAAGATTCTCCCAAAAGTCCTGAGTCATCAATCGAAACAGTGACAAGAATGCCCAACTGAATGTATCAAAACTTGTGTAGCCATAGTTGGGGTTTCTACCAGCTTTCACACATATATATCCTTCTGGGCATTGACTACAAAAGAAGAGGAAACGCTATTTTTAACAACTACTCTACATTATGATATGCTGCAGTAAAACAAAATTGTTCAGGACTACCAGTTGCTAATGAAATGGTGAACAAGTAAAATGTTACTCTACATACCTAAGATAAAAATATATAGCTTATTATTTTTCACTTTTTAATTCTACTTTCTAATAATATTTCAATGCTTTAATAATATAACTAATAGCATTCTACCCTTCCCCACAATTTTTCATAACACATCTCCATCAGGACAAGAGAAGAACATCAAGTAGCATGGCTGATAAACAGTTGTTAGCAAGCTGGCAGCAACGTTTATGCACAGATCATTCATGTGGTTGACTTTACAAAAGTAGCCTAAGAGGCTGATGGAAGTGCCTGTGTTAAAGCAAATCACAGAGATGGTTGTATTTAGGTATACCTTCAAATGCAGAACACTGGTAATTTTCAACTCTACAGTACACTTGATACTAAAGTTGACTACCTGAGCTATTCTAATTAACCAATTATTTTTCTTTGATGCATAATGAAAAATGATGATCATTTTCTTACCCTGCATCTGAGCTATTGCCACACAGCAGTGCATCATTTTGTCCTTCCAAGAAGTAGAAGTGACCTGTTTAAAAAAAACCAAAAAACAACCAAAATGGCTATGAGAAAGATAATATTTATGCCTTATGAAAATTGAGCAGTTATACAGACTCTTATACTTGAAAGAAATTAGCAGAGCTAATGAACTGTTCAACTGCAATATATAGTGGTTAGGAATGAAAAAGGCAAGGAAAGTATTGTTTTGACAGCAAAATTACTTTCTACAGAATCTTCAAGTTAGCCTTTCTTTAGAAAAGATAAAGTTAATTATGCAGTTAATTCTTAGCAACCTACACCAAATTATAAGATACAAGGTGTGGAATACCAAATTGTGTATGTTAGCAAATGAAAAAATAGCAGGAAAATGAGGCAAAGGATGAGGACAATTCTGTGCCTCCATTGGTGCATTTTGATACATAACATTTAGTACTATTCATTTATAATTATCAATTACATATTATTTTATCCAAGTATTCCTTGAAAAAAATATGAAATATTAGGCATGAGATTTTTTTTTTCCCTGTACTCAGCACTGGTGAGGTCACAGCTCAAGTGGAGTGTCCAGTTCTGGGCCCTCAGTTCAGAAAGGACATTGAGGTGCTGGAGTGTGTCCAGAGAAGGGCAATGGAGCTGGTGAAGGGTGTGGAGCACAAGTCCAATGAGGAGCAGCTGAGGGAGCTGGGGGTGTTTAACCTGGAGAACAGAAGGATCAGGGGAGGTCTTGTCACTCTCTACAATTCCCTGGAAGGAGGGTGTAGCCAGGTGGGGGTCAGCCTCTTCTCCCAGGCACCCAGTGACAGGATGAGGGGACACAACCTTCAGCTGTGCTAGGGGAGGTTTAGGCTGGATATAAGGAAGAATTTCTTCACAGAAAGGGTGACCAGGCATTGGAATGGACTGCCCAAAGAGGAGGTGGTGGAGTCACCTTCCCTGGAGGCGTTTAAGAAAAGACTGGATGTGGCACTCAGTGCCATGGTCTAGTTGACAAGGTGTCAGGTCATAGGCTGGGCTAGATGATCTCAGTCTTTTCCAACCCCATTGATTCTGTGGTAACACCACAATGGGCTCAAGAAATTTCTAATTGGATCTTGATTTGAGCAGCTGGGGGGAAACCAAGCATTTATTGTACCTTATACAAAACCAATACACAAAATTCTGTAGCAGGGGAATGTACTTGAACATTTAGGCTAACTATTAAGATGAGGTAAAATATAATTTAAAGAGACAGAAGGCCTAAAAGCCCCCAACACACTCTTCTATTTTTTTTTTTCCCTTCTTTGCAGCAGAAAGGGAAATACATTTTGCCATCAATTCCTAGTTTGCAATTCTTAGGTTAAAATGGGAATCTCTAATGGAGATTTTTGGGTCAGGTGGCACATTAAGCTACAGTTGCCAGAACTAGGTATGTTCTGGCTGTTCTCAGGAAGCAGATGGCTCCGTGAGATTCACTGCCAGCTGGCATGAACTAACTAAGGGCTAATGCTAAACAGACAAGCAGGGAATTGCAACCAGTTCCTACTGACTGCTTCTACTCTGTCATCACCAGTATACAATAGAGACAGCATGAAATCTGCTTATTTTAAAGAGAGAGATAAATTATGTCCATAATTTATACATCTGCAATTCTAGTCTCAGATATCATATAAGAAATCAGTGCATTTTCAGACATTCTGGTGATTGCAGAGTCAGACCCTGTGAGACATCTGACCCCTACTTAAAAAGAAGTTTAAAGAGGCAAACATGCTCCAAGTAGAACTTGCAAAACTGTCTGTGGGCCTAATTCAGATTCTTATGTAGCACAGCTCCACTTTCAGTCCCCTCCTTTGGAAAACAGGTTTTTTTTTAATACAAAAATAATAATGATAAAGTAATAAAAATAGTAAATATGAGTTTGTAGAAAATATGCCATATAAAAACTATTCCTGTCTCCTGCCAACTTAATAACAGAACAGTCATGGGTACAAGTCCTACATGACACTCCCAGATACAAATAAAGGAGATATGTTCTGGCTGGAAAGATCACAAAATACTTGAAAAACTTTCTCAGAGAGCAGTTGCCAGTGACACGGTGTCAGTTTATAAGGGCATCTCTCTGAAGATCTCCCAGGCATCTGTGCTAGACATGATTTTCTAACAAGTTTCATTACCAACTTGAGCCACAAAACAATAGAAAAAATGCATCATGTATTCTGAAGACATAAGGCTATGAGAAAAGGTATTTGAAATTTAGAATGACCTTTACAAATTGAAAAGTTTGTCCAAAAGCAATTGGATTTATTTCAATAGAGACAAGCGGAAAATGGTACACCTGACAAGGCAAAATCAAATATGTAAACACAAAATATCAGGATGAGGCTGCAGCCACCACTGTACAAAAAGATGCAATAACTGCCACAAAATACAAATTGACTGTGAATCAACAATACAGTGCTGACATAAAAATGAGGTAACTTTGAAATGTGTTAATAGGAATTTTGCATATACAGCATGAGGTAAATATACAAATTAGAACTAATTGCTAGAGGAGTTAGCATCCAATTTGAGGATCTCATAAAAAAACCATGCAAACAAAAAATGTAACAAAAAAGGCAAAATTAGAAAAAAAAAAAAAAAAAAAAAAAAAAAAAAAAAAAAAAAAAAAAAAAAAAAAAAAGTGAT
>WEIU01005994.1:12448-43112 GCA_013389925.1 Aegithalos caudatus | reverse complement strand
GCGGCGCCCAGGGGAGGTTGCCAAGCAACCGGTCCGGCGGCTGCGGCAGCGCTGCGCAGGGGGAGCGCCGCCGCCCGCGCTTCGGAGACTCCCGCAAAGCCTGCTCTGACACACGGCCTGTTCCAGAGGGACAGCTGCCCCTGGCAGCTTCAGCCCGGCCCGGTCACACGGGAGAAACGAGGGAAGGAGCAGGTGCTTAGGGCAGATAACGGGCGGAGAGGCAGAAGTGGAGGGGGTTGCAGAGGAGAACCCGCCCTTCAGGGCCAGCCGCGAGGGACGGCGAGGCCCCGCCGAGAGAGGTTACTCCCTGCTGTCCCAAGAGCTGAGCTGAGCAGCGATGGAGCTTAATTCAGGCATTACCATCAGGGAGGGAAAAAAACGGGGGAATCACCATCCCCCCTTCAGTTAAATTTCTGTATCGTCTGTACTGGATACAGTCAGCCATGCTGCCTACTGCCTGCAGCCAGCCAATTCCCCTGCTCCGGGTGGGCGGGTGTGTTGTGGGGCTTTTTTAAATAGGAAACGGTGACTGTAAAACCATAGAAACGGACCTGGGGAGTGGGGTGCTGCGACAGTTTTTTACATCATCTCCACTCATTTCAAGCTGTTGGTATATTTTTGATAAAATTTAACCGCATCCACTACATGCCAAACCCCCTGAGTTTTGACTTGGTATATGTGAGGGGGTACACGTTCAATTTGTAACTTTGCAAAATAAACAAAGGGAACCTGGGTCTAAACGGAGAATTTTCTAAGTAAGCTTGCATTTGCAAAGATAGCTGACTAGTGAGAAACACAACTGCTTTTTGAGAAACTTCCAACCCCAAAACACAATAGGCACAGAAAGCTTTAGGACCGTCCCACATGGGGGAAACAAATATCTCCACGGATAACAGATGAGAATTTTCCCCCCGGGAATTGTACTGACGCTGACAGGCTCCCTGCAGCTGCACAGCACCAGCTGCCAAGGGGATCCTGCAGGAGTTAATGCAGCTTGAAAGAAGCATTAACTCCCTGGATATCTATCAACCTTCAAGGGCAGGATGCCACAAAATGTTTCCTCATAAGCACTACTCATGCACCTACTATGTAGCTGCACCTGGAAACATATCAAGGTCTCTAAAGGAGATAGAATCACACAAAAAAAGCACAACTACAAAAAAAGCACAACTTCCTTTCTCTTGCATGGTCCCCACCAGATTCCCTTTGCCACTGGAATGGAAGAGTTGGCTTTGTTTCAGTAATATGCCACTTCAAATAAACCAGAAACAAAGTGGTTTCAGTGATTCTGGAAATTAAGTCACAGATGAGGTCCCATATTTACTTTAAAATATTCTTTTAGTCTTATGATGGTTTATGGTTAGCAGCTCTTACTATATCCTTAGGGACAGAGTGCAGATGGGTCCAAGCCAGCTACTAGTTACAGGTTGTGATGTCTCATGCTGATTGCAGATGGGGCTGACTGTACTGTTTATTACTGAGATACTTGACATTGACCTGTCCAGTTTTCCCTTTTATTTTTTTTTTTTTTCTTCCCCTCTTGCTCAGTTATGCCAAACTTGATGTGCCGGGGCTAAAATTTTATCCTTTTGCCTGAGATCAATTTTTGGAGGGAGACTTCAACTCAAATGAAACTATTTCTAAGAAAAAGGCTACGTAGATGTATTTACCCTTAAAATTTTATAGCTGCCAATTTTAAAAGGATGAATAAGTCACATTCTGAATTTGGGACTTTTCTTTTGGAATGGTATCTATAATACTTGCCTAGAGTTGAAAAATTTTGAAAAATTAGATTGCATGTATTTGAAAGAACACTCCAGAAATTTAAAGGTGTGAATTACAAAGATAATGCATTTTTCTGGTCTTTTGTTGTCTATCAGAGGGGATTTTCCTTCAACTGAAGTCTGTCTTTTGTGAACTCTGCTGACCCAGGAGCAGGAATGTTTTCATCTTTTTGTTCTAAATCATCCTGTATGTTGGTTATTAATGAAACCAAGCCAAACAAACAAGAACAAAAACCAAAACCTTAAAAACCCAGAAGGAAATATAGAAGTAAAAGGAGGCATTTAGGAAAAAAAGGGAGACATATCTCGGACTGAAGACCAGCAGCATAAGAAACCTCCAGGGAAATGATACGTGTAAGAACTGTCTGCCTGGATAAAGCAACTGTCTCAAAATGGGCTGCAGTAGTCCTGGAGGCTGGTTGGAGGGACATGAAAAACTCAAAGATTTGTAGATTATTATGATCAAGAATTTCATCTAGGTTTTTCAATTTGAAATCAAATGAGACCAGGCTGGGGAACAGTCAAGGAAAAGGGATATATAGTGGAGCAATATAGTGGAGCAAGCAGAGGCTGGAGAAAGGAAAAACCTTGGGGTGAATGGGCAAGAGAAGGAATAAAAACCTGAGATAACTGGACTGGAATTAATTGGAAGGATGAACAAAAAGATGTGGAAAAGAGTTTATAAATGTGACAAGTTAAGAGCTCTGTGAAGTATGTGTAAATATGTATGTATTCAATAACTCATTCATATGTGTATCAATATGGTCTCCATAAAATTGTGTATGAACCCTCCAATAAAAAGCACCTATTACTGTAGGAAGTAGGACTAAAATGACAGCATATTTAACGGAATTGAGATCTGCTTTAGTTTTGGTGCATTTGTCAGTAGATACTGTAATGCAATATTCACTGTCTGATGTAGTATACAATATAGATGAGCTCTTAAAAGCAGTGAGGTTTGTTTTGGAGACTTCCTTGATTTGTTGGTGCTGCACAGGGATCAGAAGAAGTGACTAGTGGGAAGGGGAAAAGAAGGATGATAACTACGTGTCCTTCATGCAAGGTCTGTATGATATCTTGGAGAACTGGCCATGCCACAAGTTGGGTTTGCCTTCTCTGGCATCAAATGCCTGTATCTATTGCCATCTGCATCTCTTTCATATTTCAGGAGAAAAATAGGTCCTGTAAAGGGCAATTCTTCTGACTATTTCAGATATCTACCTTAAGATGAGGCAAGTTGTGCCCTAGAAGTGCCTGTCTCTCCGGGCTGATGAGAAGGGGCAAGAGCTGAGTACTCAGTACTGCCTGATGGCAGGCAATTCACTCAAACTGCTGTTTTCACAGGTGGCTACAAATCATGTGTGGTTTCTAGAATGTAAAGATAGCCTTAATTCAGTGTCCCACAACTGATTTCTTGATTCTGCCTCTTATTAGCATACTTTTAATGTGATTTTTTAAATGTGAAATATTTAGTGGATCCTATTACTTCCACACCTCATTACTAAATATCAGCCACTTATTTTGCAGCTATTACCATTGTTCCCATTTTGTGTTTGAAGAAGCAGAACCACATGTGGTTTGGGAAGCAGAATGACGTATGAAAATATATGGGGTCTGTGTTCTGATACACATTGACAGAGACAGGGAGAGAATAGAAAATTCCTGTTGTAGTACTTAACAATATGTATTAATTATGGTAATTCTAATAGTTATTATGTAGTACAGTTCTGCCAACTGTCCAAAGCTTCACACTACAGGCATCTCTACTGTTGAGCAACAATGTATTTTTAATGAAGATGTCACCAGTGGGAGACACATAAGGCTGGATGTATATTCAAAATTTGGCAACCAAAAGGGAAAAATTAAACCAAGCAGCATGAAATTAGATCCTGTGATGAGTAATATGGTTGATGTGTGCAGAACACAGCCAAGTGGTTATATAGGATTTCCCATACCATCATACAGGAACTGTTAGATAGCTTTAGAGCTGCCCCTTCATCCCCTCCATGTCCCATGCAAAGGCAGAGAGCAAATATCATCACTACTCCCTGGTGACATGACCAGCATGTTTGTTTCCCTGGGTAATGAAAAGCTCAGTCAGATATATAACATTAGAAAGCATTAAACAAGTCTCTATTAAATTTAGAAGATTTTGTTTGATCTGAAAGGAAACAGAGTAGTTAATTGGCCCACAATTAAATAGAAATGCCATTAAAAAAATCCTGAAACAGTTTGCCAGGCCCAACTTCTGTTTGCCTTTTATAGTGTCCTCAAAACCCGTCATATCAAGACATAAATTGAGAATATTCTGAATGCTATGAAAACATCTTTATGGATCAATTTATCCTAAGGGACAAAGTGCCTATGGCTGACACATGCAGTTAAGTAAGAGCAGGAAGGTAGTATCACTATTCCGTCAAGAAACTTGAAAGGCCTGAGGGAGCAATGCGGATTCATAAGTGTAGGATCAGAGGAGATGGTTATGAGTGTTTTTTCTGACATTCTGCCCAGTGTGGATTATACCAGTCCCCTGATTTAAAAAGAGTCTCAGCTGAAACACACCAAATGCATGAGAAACCCTTGGTAAGTTACCTTATGGCAAAGTATTATTGCAATAACATGGGTGCCTTGTTTCATACTTGGACATCACTTTCCTGGGTAGTGGTGTTGGGGAAAAAAGAAGTGGCAAAGAACTATGGAAATGTGCCAAAAATGGAAAGCTGAATACTTACAGAATACCTGCCCCAAACTAATTTTTTATAGTGCCTGATTGTTTTCATAGGAGGGAGAAAACAATTAACAGCTTTAAAGTTCAGTCACTTTGTTTAAAAATGCAGATTCAGTTTCAAGGTAACTTAAAAAAAAAAAAAGAGTGGAGGCTTGTTTATTATAATATTTTTTAAACCATGGGAAAAAGAAGGATTGCTGAAGACAATCTACAAAATTCTAGGCTTAAGTACAACTGCAGCCAATTGTAACCAGACTATTTGGAACTGAAATTTGCTCAATGGAGATTGATAATTTTTTTCCCATTCGGAATAATTTCCTAAGTGTACAGGTTTTTTTTATATACTCCATTTGCATTTGTTGGTATGTGTGAATAAAACTACAGAGCAGATGTTGAAAACCTCCTCAGGAGAGTTTTTCCATTCCCACTCTGTTTGAGCCAGCAAAACAGGTTCTGATTAGAGGGAATACAGGAGCTCCCCAAAGAGTTCTTAGAAGCATTCCTTGCTCACAGCATCACCTGCAACTCGGAGCTCTGCCACTGCAAGGACATTTTCTGACAGGAGCTGTGCATGCCACACTGCTGGTTTCCATACAGAAACATGGATACACATGTCAATATTTCCTTTACAATGTATTCAACTTTTTTTTTCATATAAACTCAATTTGTATACCCTTCTAAAATTTCTCTTTCTCCCACCCTACATTTGACTACTTCTTGCCCATCAGTCACTCTTTTCTAGGTTCCCAGGTGATATTTCCTCTTCTTACCACAATTCCAGAGCCATTTGCCCATCCTCACAATACTTATACCACCTCACCAGCTCACTCCGTTCTGCATCATATCCTTCATCTTTCTCACTAAGGACAGATTATTTTGAGAATGTGTGAATTCGTGAACTAATTTGGAAGTGAGGTCAGTACTGAGAAAAGCTATATAATCCCTTTCCCAGCAATGGAGAACATATCCAGAGTTCCCAGCCTCCGCCACTCCACAGAGCAAGATATCAGCATGAGTAATAACACCCAAGTGTCCCATATAACATTAAAGGTCATCATCATCATCATTATTCCCTGAGGCTTATGTTCAGTTTTTTTCCCCTGAAGAATACTAGTGAAGTCAAGTACCAGATTTCTCTGTGTGAGAGGAGCCTGCCTTCAGCTTGGCTTCGAAGGCCAAAGCTTTTCTTCAGATCAAAGATCATGACTTTCATAAAAAATTTCATCTGGCAAATGCACAAATATCTTATTACAGTCACAAATGTAAAGGCTGTGAAGCACTTTAAATGTTAAGTCTAAATAAAAATATCATAAAAATATTTGAAACAATAAGTCTTGAAAATGTTACGACTATTGCATATGCTTAGCCAATGTAACTCTTTGCAAGATGCAAAATTATTGAACAGAATGTTATTCTCTTGAAAAGTGACTTTTTAAAGTGTGGCCCAGTAACATTTACAGCCTATTTCTTTCTAATCAAATTGACTTTCTTAATAACTTTAAGATTTCCATCTTCCCATTGCTTCTGAGAGTAAAATTCTGTGCTTTCCATTTCATCTGTTAGTATTTTCCAGAAGCCAAAAGAAAATAAACTCAACCTGCCCCCCAGTATTTTCAAAGCATATTCTCATTGCTTTACTAGGAGAACTTTTCAGTAGCATTGTCGTACTTGGGAGGCTGTTTACTGTCAACACTCTTATGGTGCTTTTCATTTTACAAAATGGAAACCAGCCTCTACACTGAAAAACCTAACCTGTGTGAATGCATTTGCACAGGGTGTTAGTGCAGCCATCACCAAAGTCTCAATCTGCAAACAATCGTGCAGTGTTTGCCCCATGTCTGCTTTCAGGTTAACACAACTACAGATGGAAGATTTTTTCATCCTGCCTGGTGTCAGTACTTATCTTTTAGTTTCCATGGTTGCATTATTGACTTTCAGCAAAGAGAAAACACATGGAGCTCACACGCTCTACAAGTACACCTGTTAAACTCTTTGGATACAACCTTGCGTGCTAGTTAAAATAACTTTGCCAGAGACTTCCAGGAGGGAAGACTTATCTAACAAAGACTGCCTTGAGGCCCAAGAAGTAGGATTTTCCACAGCTTTGCCTTTGGTACAAATGTTTACTTATAAATGAAATACAATTAGCATACTTGGAGATAGGCTGTCAAATTCCAACTATCCTGGGCAGAGTCCTTGTTTCATTATAGAGTTCATTTAGAAATTTTCCATATACTTGCCTATGAGCACATGGTTTGTTTAGATACTTGGGTGCCGGCACCTGTTTATGGAACTCATTTTTAAACAGCAAATTCAGATCCCAGTGTCTAGGCAAAGGACATTTGTTTCTAACCTTGTTCCCCACAGTTTATGATTCATTAAACTCTGGCCACTGTTCTTCTTGAGATCACAGACTATCAAATATTTTTGCATGTATCTGTCTCTATTTTGTATACATGTATGGAATCCAGCTCCTAATAGATCTGTTATCCTACTGAGACAAATGGGTGAGTCTAGAACACGGTGTATTGCTTTATAGAACTTGAGTCAGACTCCTAATTTCAGAGTGAGTCATTTACATTTATCATCAAACAAAACTACATTGGGGTCAAAGTCTGTGAGGATTTTGCAGTTACACAGAGGATGGTGAGACATGGTGAAGATGGTATAGAAAAAAAATTATGTATAATTACCTCCCATTCAGATAGCAAGACTGTTTTTGCCCCACTCTGAAAGCCTACTGGTGATAATTCAACTAAAGCTACCCTGACCCTGCTGTGAGAGAGATCACAGCAGTAGATAGGGAAACGTTGCAGCTTTAACTAAGTTGGCTTAGTGTCAGTGTCCAGAAAGCTAAGGAGTCAGAAGTTAGCAGGCCAAAATAATCAGGTAGGCTTGTACAGTTCCATACAGTACAAATGCTGCTTTTGAAACCAAAGTGCTAAGCTAAGGGCTGGCTGGACCTGCTGCCATCCTGCTTTTTACTGCAGTGTTGAACAGTGCCCAATATTTTGGCTAGAGCAGGCGGTTTGACATCTGAATAACTCAAAAGCTGTATGTTACAACTCCATTTTAGGCCAGACAATGAGCACCACATAAACCCAGGCACAGCCTCTCATATGACACGGCCGCATCAGAAGACCGCTTGCTGTCTGTTCAAAACCTGGACATCCATCGTCTTAAAACGCATACCCACTCATGCTATTTGTTATCAGTTTGTGCAGGTGAGGTAGCTGTACCCTGCATGGAGCAACCATTATCTTATTGAACATAAGCATCTTTCTTGGTGAAGGAAGTTTGCATTTTTAATGCATAATGGCAACCACCTGTGAGGATTTCCAGAAAGATGGTGAGAACCAACTAGCATTAGCTACAACAATTCGTCTGGCCAAAATCAGTGGAAACCAAGCAAAGAGTGAAGCAGAAAGTAGGATCGTAATTACACAAATCCTAAGAAAACTTCAGATAGAACAATCACCAAACTTCAGCTTGAGAGACATAAAAATAAGTTATTGCTAATTTTTTTATTTTTAGGGTTTTTTAATACAGTATGTTTTTAATACAGTTTTTTAATACCTGACAGAATTTTGTTTGCTTAATGTTTCTATCATGTGAATCACTTCATAATGCCTTCAGCTTTGCCAAATATTAATTGTTGAGACTTGATTTATTTATTTAATGGCACTATAAATGGTGAGATATTTCTTTCAATGAAATTAGAAAGAAAATATCAATTTCAAAATGCAGATTCATGTATCCTCTTTCAGTTTGAATGCTTATAACAACAAAAACCTCACCATTTAATAGAAAAGTACATTTTTAATCTGCTTATGGGAAAAAGTTTGACAGCATTATTTCCCTAATCTACAAGTTTAAAAAACAACAGGCAAGAATGATGAATCTATGTTGTTGGATTTTTTAATAGGAAGATCAAAAACTGGTTTTGTGTTGATTTAATAAGCATGGTGGTAATATCATTAAAAATGTATTTCCAGCCATTTTTTTTGAGAACATTTACTACAATCTCTTCATTATGGATTGTGTCAAGTAGGCTACTCAGGCAATATATGAGTTTCAGTCTTGTTGCTCCTGTTTAAATTTATTGAAATCTGGCCATTCAACACTTCTCTAAAATAATTTCTAGATATGCTCAGAAAAAGCTTCTTAGCAGCTTGTAATAAATGCTTAGAGAGCTGCCGTGTGTCGATTGTGTTTCTACATTAGCAGGCCTTTCAATGCAGTTAATACTGAGAACTGCTGAGGCACCCAACACTGAAAGCAGGAGTGGAAGCCAAGCCCTTCTGCTGGTCCCAAACCAGTCAGAGGCAGAAAGAGGAAACAGCTGAACTTCAGTTGGGGGTAAGGGTCAGAAAAGGAACAATAGTAGGTTCAGAAGCAAAAATAAGAGAGGTAAAGTTGCAAACTCAGAATTTGAACTGAAGAGCGTGAATATAGTTGTTCAATGTTTCTTTAAATTCTCCTCTGTCAGTATTTTGATCCCAAACCTTCTTTACAGTATATCTTCCCAAGCATGCATTAAGAATGATTCATTTACTCAGCTTTTTCTCTTAATCCTTAAGGCATTTAGTAATTCACAACATTTGCCTCTCCTCACTACTGCTTCTGGGAAATGAGGTACGTTATTTGTCTTTCAAGGAGGAACAGAAGATACAGAGGAACAGGAGGACAAGTGACAAGTGACAAGTGACCATTGGTAGAAACATCTTCTCACCCAGCATTTCCAAGACTGGTGGGTGTCTGCAAGATGAGAATAGTTCAAGAAATGGATTTATTCAAGTGACTTCAGGAAGCCTCTAGAAGGAGGCTCTGGGATTCCTGACACCTGCTTGGCAAGCTGGGACTGAGGGCAAAGAGAGAGGAACAGGAGGGCTCTGATGGGAAAGAGCCTCCTTCCACTCAGGGGGAGTGCAGGACCAGGGTCTGCAGCTGCAAAGGATCCATACTGTGGTTTGGAGAAGCCAGTGGGAGCATGTCTATGGCCTTAAAACATTGGAAGCAACATAGTAAAAATCTCACTTGAGATTTTTTGTGCTCCAGCCGAGAGCTGAGTGCACAATGGGATTACGGTTGCATTTCTTGCTACCAGGTATGAGTCAAGCAGATAGACTATATTAGATTTCAGTGTCCTCTCCACCCCTTTCGTGGGAGAGTTTTTAGGGATACTTGGGGGTGGAGCAGGGCTGCAGGTAGTGACCACACAAATCTATTCGTCAAAGTCTGAGATGAAATCAAGGAAGCAACACTGGCAGCATAACTGATGCTGAGCTCTTGCTCTTGCTGCAGGGTGGGTACACTGGCCTCTGCTGTTGAGATCTCATGCTTATATGAGTACAAATAAAGTAATTCAGTATTTAAAAATAACAAGAAGGCTTTAATAGCCCCTATACTTAAGTTTCATACAACATAGGGAGAGTCAGCTTTCTCTTAGGGACAAGTTTTGCTTGAACTCCTTCTGAAATACCCAACTTTATTCCTAGTGAAAGATAACTGTATCATTCTTTGATATGAAAAAGCCATTTATGTGCCCCTATTTCCCAAGACCTAACATTCATAATAAATATACCCAAAATGTGTAAGAATTCTGCTTCAATATTTTCCTTTAAGGGCTATATTAACTCAGTTGATTTTCTTTTTATTATTTTAAACAGAAGAGTTATTCTAAAGATTGCCTTTGAAGCTACATGCCCATTTGACCTACTAACTGCATTTTATGAACACTGCAAAATTTCTGTAATTAGAAATATTAATTTTCTCTGAAAACTGGTACAGTCTAAAAATCAAGAAAACAGAGCCAGGTATTTATCCACTTGCCTACTATTGAGAATGTGAGTCATCCCATTGACATGTCTGATAGTTGTTGAAGTGGGGCCTATAGACCTATGAGAGCATCATTTATTTAATGCATTTCTCACCAGAGGAAATTGCAGATCATTTGGACATGATCATTCATCATTTCTCCAGATCCGTTCAATAATGAAGGAACCTTTACCATCTAGCAAAGAGACCTTCAGACATTGCAATGGCTCAGCCATACCCAGATATGCATATTGAAAACATTGATCAGAAAAATGCAGCTAAGCAGGCAACCTGCAGAGATGGCGAGAATGTGTGTGAGCCTTCATAATGTTTCATCTGTATCTATGGAATCATCTGAAGCCAACACAGAATTGAGCATTCAAATCCCAACAGGCAATTTTCTGTTGCTTCACTAATCACCACAAAAAGAAAAAAGTTTGCCTTTACACAGGTGTGTGGAAATTTTGATGAAGTGCTACTTACCACCTTATAATAGAAAGCAACAGGGAAAAAACCGATTGCACATTCTCTGTTTTTTTCACAAACTGGTTACTGAGCCCCTTCTCTGATCTATGACTTCGTAAGTCAATGCATTTCTGTGTTGCTTTTCCCAACTAAAACCATTATTGGTGTAATTAAGAGAAGGTAAGAAAAAAGACCAGAACGTTTGAAAGAAGAGTCAGGGGGTGCTGCATGAGCTTCCCACCTCCTGAGTCATTCTGCTGTCTCTCCCAGTGGTATCATGCTTCTAAAAAAATAATGAAAGGATTTTTTTTTTCTCTCTCATGCAATATGGAATGAAGTTTCAAAATAAAAATTTCATTCTTATATATATCTAAAACAATTCACAAAACATGTGTGTTTCATATGGTATATGCAGCAGTGCAAAACCATGTTTAGTCACAGACAAGTCCTCCATTCTGTCTTCCATCAGGGAGAGGCTGTTTTGGGAGATGAGGGAGGGGAGAACCCTATTAATCTCCTATGCCTCACAGAAAAAAAATGACGAATTTAGGAAGTAAAGAGAGCCACACACTGAAAATGCTACAAAGAAGCAACAGTACATTTCTGCATCTAAATTGTGCAATCCCAGGGATGCAGTTGTGTGCTTTAAAACACACTCCAATTTGTATTCAGAATACAGCACCAATATAGCCTCCAGTAGAAAAAGAAAACACTTGTGGATGACCACTTTAAAATAACAGCAAAAAATCACCACAATTAAGATGAAAAAAACAAACTCAAAAGTAATTCTTATTACAAACATGCAAGCTTAAAAAACATAGGACCAGAAAACTGCAAAGAGCAACATCATTTTTCATTATTGTGCTAAGACCCAATTAAATGCTAGGAAAAATCCATGCAGTGGCAAAGATGGCTATTATTTCCTCTCCTCTTGCTCTATTAATATTAATTGAAAACTAGGTGTGGCACCACAAGAGAAGAATCTTGGTGAAAACCAGCTAGAATTTGTTGGTTTGTAGCATTCTAGTTAAATATAATGTTGCCTTACCTGATTAAAAGAGAATTAAAAATCATAGCATAAGAAATATCCATACACTTGTAGATAGATGATGAGAGGCTTCTTCTACTGCAGGTACAGGTTCCTGGGCAAAGAAGCTTGTAAACTCTTGATTTCACTGAAAAGAAAAAGGAAAGAAATAAAGAACCTCGCCATAAAAGCAACAAAGGAACCTCTGCAGTATTCTGTGGTGTCTTTCTCTGCTTCCTGTTCTGAGATTCACTCCTTGAATCCCAGCATCGATCAGAAAATTGGTTGTGGGAGAGAAAAAAAGGAGGGGGGGAGAGCGGAGAGGGAGGAAACGAAGCGGCGGCGGATTCCGTGCTGGCTCCACCTCCTGGCAGGAGCGAGCGCGCTGAGCCCGCACACCCTGCCCGCACAGCTTGTGCACCGCGTACCCTCCAGTACACAGCTTTCAACACAGGAACACTGAGCACTGCTTATCCCTTCTTGAAAACTGGCTTAACATTTAAAGTACACAACATGATTTTTTTATTTTTTTACAATGAAGTATTTGAATACATCCGTATACACGTAATTGCAGAAAACTCAATCTGCCTCACATCTTTATCTTACTATGTACTGCTGCATTTTAGAAATAAAGAAATCATTCTTTATGCAGAACTCTCCACTACAGAATTGTAGAAAATAAGAGTGTTTGTTTTTTTCCTTTGATTATTGATCCTGCAAAACACAAATGACATTTATATATTTATTGAAAGCCAGATGGGAAAAAAAAGTTCTTAAGATAGAAGGAATGGATACTTGGATGTAGCCAGGACTATTACATTATTATTCAATAAAGATTTTTTTAGGGTGATCTGGTTTACTTCCTTTAATCAAAGGTTCCAGTGCATTTTATAGCATCTTAGAACTGATCTTTGGTATTCTGTATACTATTAGTTGTAAAAGACTAATATACAAATTGACTGCCTCACCCCAGTTGTCTCTAGCCACAATTCCTATAATAGCAGTGTTGGATTTAGTGTTACTAAAGGATACCTTATACTGGAATGCTGTGTAGCTGACTGTTTCTACTTTTATCTTCTATTTCTATCACGTACACCTGCTCTGTCACATCACACAGCTAGCAGCCACCTGCATGTGGGGTTGGCTCAGCAATTCTCAGCTGTGGAGGAAAATTTAATCATACCAAAACATGGGGCCTGGGGGAGGAAAATGTCCAAACTAGGATCTAGATGAAAACCGTGGACTTTATAATTAGGAACCATGATCTAACTCATCACAAAAATGAGTGTTGTTGACACAAGGGAGTAGCTGAAGAGACAGTCAATTTGAATAATGACAGATATTTGTGTCAGCTTAAGCCATTCATCACGGTTATCCCAAAGCCTTGGAGTGTCCCAGGAAATGATCCATTTTCATGCTTGTTCAAGCCTTACAATGGGATCTTGAACCCTAAAAGGACTCCAAAATATTAAAATAGTGCAAGCAGTGATAATAATAGGTCAAAACACCTGTAAGTGTGAGCATGCGCTGAGCATCTTAGAAATCCTGTTGTCACCACAAAATGCGCTCTAGTTTGACTTTAAGGAAGTTTTTCCATAAAATACTACTTTATACAGAGCTACTTGTCAGGGGTTTCCCTGCGAGTGCTGGCGCTGTCCGCGGTGCTGGAGCACGGCCTGGCTCCACGGCCGCTCAGCACGAGATGCTCAGGAATATACTTGGACAACTTTGTATAAATATGGAGATACATCATGAGTGCATATAGGCCTACTTGAAACCAAAAACGCTGAAGCTGATATTCCAAAGCCTAATTCTAAAGTCACTTTTTGAGTTGTTTTTGTTTTGTTTTTTTTTTTTTGCAAAATTATCATTTCATTGGAGTATGGAATATTAAAGTTTTGAATATTAATTCAACTTCATAAACTAACTTATATTATATCTAAGAAAAAATAAATATAATTTGAATTAATAGAATCTGTAACATTTAAAGTGAGTTAAAACTTACAAGAAATTTGGAAATTATGTGAATCTTTATTAGTTACAATAGTATTAATATGTAATTGTTTGCAGTAGAGTAGCAATTTAGTTAGAGGGGTACTGGTAAAAAACATGAATTATAAAAAATATACACAAACCCAAAGAAGCTTTATTGTGTAATCTTAATCCTTCTACTCACTTCTCACTTTTATAATTTGTAGGTATCTGGCAATTACACCTTAGTGGTAAAGCTCAATGGCAAAGTGAGATTTGGTTTTCTGTATCTTCCATGAAAAGAACAATTAAAACAAGATAAGATCTCACATATACCACAATAAAGTGCCACAGTAAATAAAAGACAATAGACTTAACTGCTGACATCCTCAGGAGTTTCTAAGTTCTTATTTTCCCATAAAAATTGTTTTTTTCACAAAGTGGCACAAAATTTCAAATAGTTACATCTGTGAGAAAGTGAAGAGTTTCTCTATGAAAATTTCAGAAGAGATCCAGAGAGATCCCAACAAATTTTTCAGAGAAGATTCTAAATCTCCTAAAGCTATCCAACAAAACCTACAAACATGATTTATTCATGGTTTATTAATAATTTTAATAGTAATTACAGAAACTCCATAGGAATAAAAACAAATATGCATTGAACAAATCTAATTTTCTGATTTTTTTTTAAGTGTCCTGAAACTAGGATGGCTGGAAGAATCTTTCTGCTTATTCAACCATGCTGATAGAGCTCATTTCTACCAGAAATTTCTCTTTGCCTCTTAGAGCATGGCTAACAGTCATCTGCATAAAAAATAACCATTCTATTAAATCATGCAAAAACATTTGCCCAGAAGAGATGGAGCAAAAGGTCAAACTCCGGTTTCCACAGCGCATGGGATGTTAAGCTTGAGGAGCAATGCTTGGAGCTATTCTGGCCAACAGATACTTATGTACGCCTGTCATTTACATGCCTCAAAAGAATTGCTGTTTCACATATGTAGAACCTTTTCTTTTCCTTTTTAACTTTTTTTTTTTTTTTTTTTTTTTTTTTTTTTTTTTTTAATCTACAAATGTCACACTCTCAAACTCTAGTAAATTGCTAAGGCAGAAGACAGGTCTGCAGATTGAACAGTGGTTTATTGATGTGTCATCTTTTTAAAAGACATAAATTAATCTCAAAAAATTATTAGCCTTTGTTTAGTTCTTACAGAATCATATAGCCTATTATTCTTGCTTTTAACATCTGAGAATCACCTTTGCAAATTACTCATTGAATTGAAACTGAACTTTAATGTTAATCTAAATATGAAGTATATTCTCTTCCCAGTTCCAGTTACTTTAAGTAAAATCTTTGCATCTGAGGTTATTTAGTGCAGGCTGCCAGCTTATACTTCTGCCTGAAAAAAAAAAAATCTATGGAATTTAAAATATTTCTGAACATTTTTTTTACATAATGAAAACTGTGGTCTTGGCAGTGACTTTTGAAGAAGGGACTACTTTATACCACATTTATAATATTTTCAATCTTCGAAGACAGTAATTTCTCTGCTGCCTGAGGCTAACACTGTAGTCCCTTTTAATGACCAATGGTGGATACAGATTTGACAAAGAATAAGTACAATGGTTTTTGAAAGAACATATCACTTCCATCTTTGCTGTGACATTGTATGCCTGTACTTTACAATATGGTGCAGCAAACAGTTTGTCTATTCTGTATCCTTATCATTCTTGGACAAAAGAAAGGTACAATTATTTTTCTTTAACATGCTAGTCAACTGAAATGTTTTGTCATCTCTCAGTGTAATATATTTTCATAGTCTAGTTATAAAGGTACTATTTTTAGTGCAGATAACTGCTCCATGTACTATGAGATGCAGAGAAACTTTCTAAAGCAAAATCAACTTGGCAAGCATATGTTATTAAATAGAGCAATTATTCTAGGCATTCCTGCTTTTAAAGACTAGCAAATAAATAAATCATAACTTGAGGTTTGCTTAACAAAACCTCTCCTCTCTCCAAGTGATGATTACCCTTCATCTGACCAATTAAACCACATGACTCAGTAGCAATAAATGGAATGAAAACATATGAATGCAATCTCTCTGTTTATAGGTGTCCTGGGAGAACATTATTAGATTTTGTTACTAGCTCTGAGAGCACACTAGTGCACTTGTTGCTGAGGTATCATTTAATTCATTTCTCCACCTCTTGAAATCTGCCTACCTTAAATTGTATTTGTTCACTCTGAAATCGATTTCTTTCATTTCACCTTTGTTTAGGTCACCGAGACCATTGTTGTATATATGTTAGATGCTTTTGAACATGGTCCATATCCTGTGAACATATGGTGCTTGAAATAACAGCTTCCAAGGCCTGGCTGGACTCTGGACATTAGAAGGAATAACAAAATATTTCTTCACTCTTGATCTCTACCATTAATTTTGTTGTCTAACAAAATTAATTTATCCTATAGCCCCTGCTGACATCAGGAGTTTTCTCCATTTTATAGGAGAGGAACTGAGACACATACATACAGTGTGTTCTGGAAGTTACACAAGAAGACTGCAAGCCTTAGATATTGAACCCCTATTATCTGAGCCTCTCCCGTTCTAACTTTGATTACTCACATAAATATCTAGTATTTTTCAGAATCTTCCTAACTTGTTTGCCTGTATCTCTGTTAGTTCTTGAGGCATATGTCATGCAAAAAACATATTTCCTAATAAATTAGATGTCTTCTATGATTATTCTGTGTTGTGATGAAATTGACATCAAATAAAAAAAATCTTTTCAAGTAAGATTAGCAAGATTAGAAGAAATATTGCTTCTAGCACTTGGAAATCTGTAAACTACTTCTGCAGTGGCAGCAGATGCAGTGCCTACTACATACTAGAAACATCCAGAACATATGTGGTGGGAAAGGTACATTTTTCCAGTTAACCTATAGAATTTTTCACCAAATCTCTCACTAAGTAATGAACAATGCCAAGTGAGCTTGGCTGTGAAGCTCCTAAGACCAGTAGGGATGCAGTTAGGCCACCTCTACCTCCAGGATTACTGGCATAAGGAAAATTGTTATGTTGATTAGTTATTTTATTGTTGTCTGCTGGTAATTATCTTGAACTTAGACATCAATTTCATACAATGATTTTATTTCTTCAAAATGTAAATACCCAGAAGTCCTACTCTTTCTAAATATATGAACAGAGTATGCACATTTATAAAGTGAACATTTTAAGATATCTCTAAGCTGTGATTGTTGGGTACATATTTTTCTGTTCATGATAACTTAAGCTCATGATTGTGATTGTAGTTCATCTGAATGACAGGAAACTTATAACCTAAGATCAATATTTTGGAAGCACTTAGGCATGTATGGAAGGTGGTTGGGGTGTTTTATGCTTTGTTACTTATTTTTAGTTCATTTTTACTGAATGAATGGAATTATCACAACTGAGTCCATTTGTGTATGACCTACTTACTAGTTCTTCTACAAGAGTTGGAGGGGTTTAACTATTATTTAATAACATAATGTCAAAATATTTTTAATTATTAAAATCTATAAGCATTGAAGTACTGATTGCTGATCACATATCTTTATTGTGATGTTAGGAATAATTTAAAGTAACTAATTTTCCAGATAGTATGCTTTATGGCCTGTTAAAATAGATTCTCAAGTAAAAGTGCAGATTATTAGTTGAAAAGCTACTGTGTCAGGTCCATGGCTTGTAAATATGCATTAGTAGCTGGTGCAAAATTTATTAAAAGCAGGGTTTGTTTTGGTTTGGTTTTTTTTTTTTTTTTAATTTGGCACACTAGGGATAAAGGGAGGGATAAAAGAGAGAAACTAAAAAGATTTATACACTTATATCAGCCAGTGCTGAACTTGAATTAAACATTACACTTAGCTAAACACTGCAATTTTGATCTCTTTCTAAAGGTAATGTTGGTAAGTAGTTGAAAGAATAGTTATAATATCATGTTCTATATTTTGGTGCCTTTAAGTATGTTAGTTCACGAAAGTGCCTGAGAATTAGTAAGGAGAATTGTTGTCAAAAAAGAATTGTATTAATCAAATAAAATATTTGATGTTAAAACAAGTTGATGACTTAATTGCTGAAAACTTACACGTGAGATACGGGCTTGTCCTTATGAGACCCCATACAGGGGCTGCATTCATTCATATTTAACATTCAAAATTATTTTTCTCTTTGGAACTGAGATATTTCAACATTTGTGTTTCAGCCATTTAGTTAAAAGTGACTGGATAGCTTTGCATTTATTCAGTCTTTCCTGGGAGCAAAAATGCACCTGGGGCAAGATTCCCAGACAGATTATTTAGAAATGTCAGGGCTTTTCAAGTTGCATTTTTAAATGTAATTTCTGAGTTGAATGTTCAGTGATGATTCATTAAAAGTTGTAATCCTAATTTAAACTGAAACAAGTGTCAGGCTGGAATTGTTATAAATTACTTTTGTCAAAGCAGCCTATTTGTTGTTGTCTTTTGAAGGGCCACTTCTGATTTTCAGATCTGGCAGTGGCATCTAGTGAGGCAGAGGAAAGGGAGGAGATAGATTTTATATATATACTATGTATCACATATATAAATGTTATATAGTGGGGTTTTTTAAAATTAAATTTTCATATTTAAAGATTCGGGCATTTGGGGGGAGTTATTCCTTATAGATGGTTTGATACATTTACATAATAAATGTATATAGGTATTTATTTGTGCCCCATTGTTCCACTGATAGGTTTTAAAGTTCATAACAACATTATTCAAAGTTTGTACATAATTAAAGAAGAATATAGACCATACATGGTGTATGATCTGGGCCTGGTTAGCCTGGAGAAGAGATGACTGAGAGGGGAGCTTATCAATGCATACAATATCTGAAGGATAGATGTCAAGAAGACGAGACCAGCCTCCCTCCAATGGTGCCCAGTGACAGAACAAGGGACAGTGGGCACAAACTGAAGGACAGGAGGTTCCATCTGAGCATAAGGAGGAACTTCTTTACTTTGAGTGTGACAGAGCACTGGAACAGACTGCCTAGAGAGGCTGTGGAATCTCTTTGCCTGAAGATATTCAAAACCCAGCTGTATGTGAACCTGCAACTTTCTCTAGGTGAGCCTGCTTTAGCAGAGAGGTTGGGTTACATGATTTCCAGAGATCCCTTCCAACACAACCATTCTGTGATTCTGTAAATGAACTTTTTCCATGACTTTGTGTGGCATGAGCAGTTCTACAAACAAAACTTAGGTTTTCTGGGTTCTTCATTTAGTGTGAAGATTGATAATTGAACTGTTTATATCAGTGACATAACATTTCTCTAATAGCACACCCTCACCTATGAGAAGACTGTCTTGGTATAGACAAATACATTAAATATAGTTATTGTGAGAACTGGCATATCACAGAAGATTTCAATAAATTTAAGGACACTACCACAAAAAAGCAGGAGTGGGGGTTCTCTAGTAATTTGATATTAATCTAACCATCTTGTGGAACATTTGCTCACAAAAATTAGGTATTCTAAAACTACACTTTTATAAAACAACAAAGAATCAAATCTCTGAACACCTCAGGTTCAAAACTGTTTTTCATATACCCATTTCTGTTGGAATTTACACAGCAAGTATTAAGGACTATGCTTCTAATTTTTTAACAAAGTTGAAATAGCTTGTTAATTAGATTCAAATCTCTTTATTTTTCCAGGAGAAACAGATTCAACAGGTATTACTCCTCTTTAACTCTGATGTTAGATGATGATTACCTTTGGACAGCGACACAAAGACTTTCTAAAGAAAACTTCCAAAGACCCCTAAGAATGTTTTAAAAGATTAAAAATTATAAATAAAAGAAATGTAAGTAAATGAAAGTCTTATTCAAGGACTGGTTTGATTCCAAAAACATGATGTGTTTGCAAAAAAACGTTCCTAAGCAATTTAAAATGCTGACACCAGCCTCTCATCATTCATGGGTTTGCTAAGTCAACATAATCCCATGAAAGCAAAATCTATGCCGTAGAGACAAAGAACACTTTTTAACTAAAAATATATTCCTTCTTAACTTCTAGAAGTTCATAATATTAAAATTCAATTTTATTTTTTTTTACTTTTCTTTTTCAATAGGACTGTGGTATATGTTCACACTCACAAAGTCTCTTTGAAGCAAACAGGGGGACTTGTATGAACAGGATGATCAGGACTGTCCCTGTATGCTCCAGGTTTACAAAACCCAAACATTTTGAAGGTGAGGATACACCTCTTTTGCTTGGTATACAGAAATTATTCTGTACATACAGAATACATACATCCCCTGAAAATGTATTTCTGCTTCCTGCCACCAGATTCAGGAATTTGGTGTTTGTATCTGTCAAGCACACGAGAAGTGTAATTAAAATCAAAAGGACCATTCACAAATCGACACAAATGTTTTAGGATAAATGCTAACTGAAAAGGGGATGTCTGTTGCTATGAGGGATATGGGACATGAGTTGTAGGCAGTTATCACCACACCTACTGCTTTGTGCAGCTGTGACTTGATGGGGGCCATCAGGGTGGATATAAGTGCCAGCTGCCCTAGGGTCTTTGCTTCCAAAACAAAGTGTGTGACCTGGGAACAGAGCATGGGGCTCTTTCTAAGCTCTGCAGAAGAGGCACTTAAAGGAACTACAAGAGCTACAAGAAAGTAAGATATGAATTGCTTCTTATACTCATTTATTCTTGTTTTGTGGAATCATGTTTGTTTATTAAATCCCACATGACTGAACAAAGCTGGTAGCTTGATTTTCAATTAGGTGGGATCCGTAGTGGCCTCTCCCCCAAGGCTGTGAGTCATTATACTGCATACACTTGCTGACACTGCTCAGCATTTCTACACTTCACTTTCTACAGACACAACCCTCCTCAAACTGCCAGGCAGGACAAAACAATACGCTGCCCGAAGGACATTATTCACTCAATACTGCTGCCCGTGGAGCAGCTGGCGCTGGAGCCACTGCTCTAATAATTCTTCCCAGGATGGCCAGAGGAATCCTAGGTAAGCAGATACAAATCTGAACGTGCCCAGGAAGCCTAAGGGAAAGACTTTGAGCTTTGCTTTTTACATAAGCATACTACATTACACACACTTGAAAGACATGAACATCGTGCCAAAAATACATGGTAGTATTTAATAAATAAGAAAGTATCAAGATAATTAGCTAGTTCTGCATACATCAGTTAGGGAGGCAGTGTCTGTGCTCTGGTATTTACACATCCCTCCGTTCCCATGCCTTTTAAAGGAAACAGCGCATTTCAAACCAAATGGTCTGTTCGATGTATACGGACAACTGTTTTTTTAATGTAATTATTTTTAGCAGAAGGTATTTTGGAGGGGTGTTCAATAAGAGCGTGCGGTGCCGGCCGCCCCAGGCGCTGTCAGCCGGAGGCTCCGGCGGCGCGGTCCGGGAGCGGCGGGAGCAGCGGGCGGGCGGCGCTGGCTCCGCGCTCGGCTCGCCACCAGTAGGTGGAGCTGCCACGTCAGGTGCTGCGGGCTCGTCACTGCGCCCCTGCATCCCCCTCCCCGGCCCCCCTCCGCAGAATAAGCTGTTTTCTCATGTATGTTGGGTACCATAGAGTGACTGAGAACAGGAAGCGGAGGCAGAAGCAGAGAGGATTCTGGAAAGGTCTCTGTGTTTTCCATCGAGAATACAGAAATTACGATCAATTAGTAAAGCTTTGTGGATGAAAATCGGGACTGTTTCGGGAGGAGACATATATTGCATTATTTTTGGATGCTGGGCTTTGCAGTGATTTTTCATTCTCTTTCAATCAGGTAAGCTGGCAAAAGATTTCATTTTACCCATAATCAATCATGGCAACGTGATCTCTCCCACATTTTGGAATTGGATTTTTCCCTCTGCTTTGCTGTTAAGGTAGAGTCAAAGATGGAACAGGGAATTCAAAGCCATTTTGTACTGACTGATTGTGATGATGGTGTGATTTTTTTTTTTTTCTTTTAAACCCCATTAAATCTGATATCTGGTCTCTCACTCTTAATGTGATGTTGTAACGCAGTAGTCTTCCTGACAAAATCAGATCATTTTATAATCAAGGTATACAACATGAATTCCAAGCATTTTATAGAAGTGACCTTGTTTCCTAGGAGGAAAAATCTGGTGATATTCAGACTCAGGAAGAGAAGGTCTCATAAGATTCTGAGCATCTCAGATTCTGATGATTCAGGGATAAATCTACATTGTTGTTTACTGCTGTTTTATATGTATATGTGGCATCCCTTATTAGATAAATTTTGTAAAAAATATATAAGGAAATGTTTTCTTTCTGTACCATTTTTGCATGGTTGTGTGTAGGAGAGAATGGATTCACCAACTCTTAATTAACCAAAGGTCCACACCAAATGTATAGTTCACATTGTGTCTGTAACATTACTGTCAAGCTTAATATATGCTTCTTAATAGGACTGTTTGAAGATAACACAAGAATGATTGTATTTCTTCATTGTCCATTCATCTATCGTCTCATTCATTGTTATCATAATAATTAAAGCTGTCAGTTATTAAAGGTAAAAGGAAAATATCTACTGAAGATCATTTTGATACGTGAATTCTTTTTTTCACTAGTGGTTCTACAGACACATAGACATTAGAGATACATGTGTTATGTTAGTATTGATTTGGAAATTATTCCAAAAGGAAACAGTAGGGGGAAAAAAAAAAAAAAAAGCCAAAAAAGCCCATACAGCAGAATAAGGAGCCCATAATTTACAAATCACCACCTCAATCTGTATATTTAGAAAAAAGCAGGATTGGCTCTCAGGTGATATTCAGTGCAGGAAGCAAGGCCTGTACCTGAGGCAGTAATGTGAAAGAAAGAAGTTTCACATTTGTATTCTTTATGGTGCTAGGGGTATCCTTGTTTAACTCCAAGATAAAGAATCCGTAGTGATGATGCTTGTTTTAGAAATGTTTATGCTTTCATAATTGACTTGTCAAGAAAACAGATTCAGTTTTAACTCTAAGAGTTTAATATTTGCTCTCTTGCTCATCTCCATTTTGGGATGAAAGGTTGTTAAAGATAGGAATGTGAGCTGCTGCAGTAATTTGAAGCTTCATAGCACCTGTTAAACAGATATGTTGTTTATTAGGCCGTGATATTTACAGAAATTGTGCTTGTGTCGTCAGTTCACAATTTTTCCCTCAATGAGCAGACGTTAGTTCCCTACACTGATTTCCTGAGCTCTTCCAATTAAGCTCAGCATTGCAAAATTCTGTACAAGTAATACTAGATGTTAGCAAAGAAAGACAATTTCACATTTTCAATGAAGAACATGAAACAATTTCCCTGTGCCCTCTAAGATTGCCAGAGTGGTAGTTCGGTCATTTCCTTTTATTATCAGGTAACCTGGAGTGGGAAGTATCAGGGGAAAGAAGAAACCATAAAAAGTATGGTGTGTTTAACCAATATGCTGGTGACACCTTTTGTGCTTTCACCTCTTTTTCTTCACAGATGGCATTAGATGAGTTAACTTTTACCTTACAAAGATTAGGCATGGAGAAAAAATTATTTGCCCTCAAAAGAGCAATGATTTTTGAAGAAAAAAAGGATAGTGGGATGTAAGATGGAACTTTCTGACTGGTGATATCCATTTCCTTCTGCTGCTCCCATCTCAGCCCAATATAATTTGTTGTGTGTATGCTATGTGCTAATTACTGGAGTCCCACGACTTTTGATGAATCAGTGACTAGCAGATACTAAAAGAGATCTATGTACAAGGCAAGCAAGTTGTGACCTTGTCCTCTAAAGTACAAATCTCGGCCACTTTTATCTATATGCTTTTCTTGCCTTAAGGTGACAAAGGAAAAAAATTGCTTGAACCTCAGAAGAATAAATGCAAGTTTCTGATATTTGGTACTTTATTTGCATATTTTCTGAATTCTGACAATGATAATTGAAAATAAGTTTCAGAAAGTTACATTTACTCTGTTCTTTATCACAAAATTCATTTTAGAAGTTAGAAATTTTACAAAATTCTAGTTAGCTTATTTTCCATTCAGTTTAACTCTTCTATTTTGTTGGTTTTTTTACCTTACAACGGTTAATCAGTAATATATACTCCTACCATTTGCAAGGTTTTTTCCTCACTTGAATAAATAAATGGTTCAAAGCATTATAATAAAATTGATGCCCACCAGTTTAGGTTGCTTACAGAACACAAGTACATGCTCTGAGCTGGATTGTCAATCAGTCCATCAAATCAACTGCCAACCACCATAAAAATCACCTGTAGGAGAAAGGCGTCCTCTTAACTGGAAACCTGATATTTTTCATTACATCTACCTCCTGATTTAAAGCTGTGAAGAACCTTGCCATGGCATGTCTAAGTTTGATATTGACCAACAGGGCTCCCATAGGACCTTGATACTTGGAGCTGGCATTATACAACCTGTTCATCTGTTTTCATCAAAATTTTCCTTATGAGCAGCTGGAATCTCCAGTATATTACTGTGATAGTGCTATTGCTTGACTTTTCTTGCCTTATCATGAGGTAAAGCAGAGGGAATAGGGATAAGAGCAGCTCAGGCAGGGACTGTGATACTTGAAAATATAAATATAGAGTAGCTACAGCATATGCTCTTGAGTAACCATGTGTGTGTACTACTACTGTAATCCTGAAGAGGAGTAAGCAAGTTAAATTTGAGGTCACAAAAGTATCCAGTATCTCGTTTTTTCATTATGCAACCCCAGATTATTCCTTCACAGTGCAAACAAACAAACACAACAAACCGACTAACAACAGCAAAAACCCCTGCCTAAGATCCAAATCTCAGACAAAATGTACTAGATAATCCACCCCAAAATGGTGATTTTGAGTTGTTGCTAAACTGTAATGTGGTCACCAGTCTTGGTAACATCTTGTTATGTATGAAAAATTGCTGTTCACTTACTCTATCAATTAAGACAGATCACAGAATATGTTTCACAGTGAATAATGCAACAAAAAAGTTAATATTTAATTAAAGAGCTTATGAGGCTTTTTCACATGTAAAAGCCTAAGGAAAAAGTTATTTATAATCACATTAATTATTTGTCTAGTTAATAATTCTTTATTGCTATTTATCTTTTTTGACTGAGTAGTTTTACGTAGGTAAGTGTAATCATGGAGCTACCATGTGCACAGGTCTCTTTTCCCAACTGGAGCTGTTTATCCTGCTACTTCCTTGGCCAGCCTTCTGGATGTCATATACCTTTATCAAATAGTCACATTTTGAATATACATATATTGAGTGTTATAGTCCATATGCATGGGTCTGGCACATGCCAGCTATACCAATTGCTTACATGCTGTACCTGCTCAGCAAAGCTGCTGTTTCACAGATGCTGAAGTTAGTGTGTGCATAGATCAGCTGGAGAGCACACACAGCTGACTCCCTGGCCGTGAGATGCATTAGGCACATCCTCATATTTCTTTACAAGATTTTCTGAATGAAAGTAATGAGGCACACTGGTAAATCTGAGAGGATATCACAGATTCCAGTAAGGAAAATGTCTGGGATGAGCATCAGCACTACTGGTTCTTTTGATCCCCCTTACCATACATACCCATTATAACCACACAGCAGGAAGATCTTGGGATAAGTATACACTGCAGGAAATTTCCATTTATAGATTATTTATACTGAAATTAGATGTTGCTTGTTTAATTTTAAGGCCCTCCTTTTCAGTGTGAGAGAAGATCAGTGTTCATGGTCTTTTAGCATAATTTAAGAACAATGTGAAGCAAGAAACTTCCTTTATCTGCTTAACCATAAAATATTATTATGTATGATTATATAGGATTCTAGGAAGTTACAAGTTAGTATTCAAAATCACTACAGAAATGCAGATGAAGAAGTAAACGAGAAAATTAAATATTCACAGGAAAAATAGTTCCTTTTATGTAGGGCAACACAGCTTGATGTGGCCTGGCTACTGTATTAATTGAGGAAAAATCTGTCACCATTTCTCATAATTAATGTCCTTTCACTGCCTGGTAGTACTGGAATAGAAGCAGAAATTTTCTGAATCCATGTAGCCTGAATTCAGGCCCACATGTCCCAATTTCTTGCCTGCCTAGGTTTGCATATCCTGAAAACTCTGTCCTTAGGCATTATTGTACTATCTTTTAATGTTTGGACACACTGGGGAGTTCCAAATTTGTGTTGGTTAAAAATATACTCATCGGAACCTAAATTTCTTGATTCAGTTTTAAACATGTCCAAACAAACTTTTCAGATGTTAAATGAATGTGCTTTCTTAACAAACAACTTTTATTGCCTTCTCAAAAGCCAGTCACAGAAGAAAACTGTGCAACTGTATCAAGACTCTGATACAAGAGTATTTTATCCCTGTTTATTAATATTTGAAATATACATGGAAACCTTAATGTGAATTCATCTGGGTCTCACCTAAAAATGCAGGATTTTTTTTTTCTCAGATGCAATTAAAATGATACCAACTTGATTTCCTTGAGCACAGAAATTTCTTCACAGTTATTCCTATCAAGAACATTCAGTTTTGAATGTATATGTTCTTGTGCAGTGGTTAAATAGTAAGGATAAAACTGGTAGACTACAAAATTAGGATAAGTAATAAGAATTAAGAAACCCTATACATTTTAGCAAAGTTAACCTAATTCCACAGTGACACTCAGGGATAGACAGATAGAAAATTATTCTTACTTTCAGCAGATATTTGAGTGTGTTTTCCATTGAAAAACACTCTTTATAGAAAAATAATACTCTAAATCTAACTTGTGTGATAACTTTTACATTACATAGAGGGCACTTTTAAATGATGAATGAAGGTATACACCTAATTTACACTCTTGCATCTTATCAAGGAGCAAAATAAATTCCCCTCATCACAAACAGCTTTGAATAATTTTTTAAATTTTTCTTTAAGTTTATTCTTAATAGCTCAGTAACCTTCAAAACTTTTTATGACAGATGAAAGCAAAAATACTATGCCTTACAGTTAGAAAGGCAATCATTAATATTATTTTTATTTCTCAGTGGTGTAAACTTGATGACGGAAATAAGTAGGCAATTTCAAAAGGGCCCAAGAGTCCAAGGTCAGATTGAACTGAAGGAGGGCAATCCTAATGTTTACTGTCATTTAAATGAAATGTCTAAAGAAAAGCCTGTCACTAATATTTAAAGCCAAAATGCTCGCATGAAGAAATCTGACCTGAGACAGAAGTTCTGACCAAAGTCAATATAAATAAAATTCAACCTGTATTATGAAGGAATTTCTTACCTACTGAGTGAGGCTGTAACTGAGCATTAAAGGAGTCTTCCTGAAAGGATTTTGTTAACACCAGTTTAAGTTACTTGCCATGTATTTCCTACATATCAATTTACTTTAGTTAGTATTATAATAGTTAGAATACTAGAGTTCTAGTAGATGCTACAGCACTAGCTATCATTCCATATTATATATCACTTAAAGCTATAAGCCTCTAATTAATATAATATTTTGTTAATATACTGAAATTTCAACATTATAAGAGAGAACTTTTAGAGAGGTGGTAGAACTTGTAACTTACAGCCTTTGCACCTTTAGATTTATTACATGCAGGTATAGACTAGATCTAAGTCATACTTCCATACTCTATTTGGAAATCATTCCAGAATTAAGGCTTGATTATGTTTTATTAGACAGTTCCATGACACCTGAATAAATGCTTTGGAGAAATCCATGCACATTTTTCATATGCTGTATTAAACCTTGGGTGTAAAGCACTCTATTTTCATGCTGACTTTATGTTAATTTTCTTCCTTGTGTAGGAATGATGACATTCAGACAAGGACTCTGTGTAAGCCTCTCAAACAGAAGTTCCAATTTTTTGCCTTTGTTTTCTTAGAGAAGAATTGTCAAATTCCAAATATAGTCCATTAATCTTGTGTTATATGAAGTTTATTCTTTCATATTTTGTATTGACTAGTTTCTGTGGCATAGTAAAACTAGGAAAGTAAGTGTTTCATCTGCATGGTTCTTGGTGATTTAATTACTTTTCCCAGTTTAGTTTGTTTCTTTTTTCTTAAAATCATAAGCAATGTTTTCTGTTGCAAGAGCATTTTTTAAGTTTCCCTATAAAAATTTAGAAAAGAATAGTACTTTACAAACAGAGCTTTCTATTTCTTTTATACAGAAAAATCAATACTGTGATGCATTTAGATATTGTTCACTGATGTTTTATTCAAACTTCTTTAACACCTTCCTGTGGATACTGTTGTATGTACCAGGGTTTCACTTGTCAGCGCATTTAAATTTTGAATACACGAAGTATTAGGAATTAGTTGAATTTGGACAAATAATTTTGTGGATAACTGTTTCTTGTTAATCTCTGACTGGATTAACACTTTTACAATTGTTTAACACCAAATATCCATACAGCTGCCCACAATTTCTATTCTATGCATTTGTCTCTCACAGATTTCACTTAGGTGGTACCACCACTGGCATATTGTCCAATAATGGTCTTTATAAGAAAATCTCATTTTGAATAAACCCATTTCTTTCTTTTCCAGTTTATTGTTACATTGACAGGGAGCTAAAGAGCATGAGGACATAGTTTGAAATGTTCTTTGAAGCAATATCATGTCTCAGAATTTGAAACATATTCTAACCAATTTTAGATTAAATGCTCATGCCATATATGCAGAAGACTTCAGGAAAGAGCCATCTATGAAAGAACCTATGTAATCTGTCCATCAGGAATCACCTCTGACTAGGCCTGACATTTTACCTATGATTCATTCTTGGGAGATGAGCTAAGATCAGCTACTCTAAATAAAAATATTTTGGTCAACAAATTATCAGCCAAAATAATTTCCTATCATCACTTTCAGCTACAGTAAAACTGTGTAATCTGCACCCATCTATGAAAATTTCTGGTATTGGAGTGAGAACCAAAGATATTAGATCAAGGAAAAAATCCTAGAGGTTTGGGTTTTGTTTTTCTAAATTTGCTTGGAGGGGATTTGTTTGTTTGTTCTTGGATAGATTTTCTTTGTTTATTTGTTTGGTTCATTTCTTCTTCTTGTTGTTTTTCAGTGTATTCCAAATTATACAGAAAAAATATGTTAAAAACTATATGAGATGAGATGAGATATTGGTTGAAATCCTGTAATGAAATTACACTTACATGGCCTAGGTCTACTACAAATTCAGGATAAAGGACACATAATTTAGCCAACCTGCTTCTTTCAAGTTTTGCTTAACTACCACTTATACTGCCATGATGCACAGAGGTAGAGACAAGGTTTGGGTTACACGTGAAAAAGGGTTCTCTGTCTTGTGCTTTATTTCAAAATACAGATTTGTTGAAATTATCTGCTCTTCTAGTGTTATTAGTAATTCTCACGTAAAAAATTAATTCCTCAACATTTTGCAAACGAGCAGATATTTTACAACTGGAGAGAAGTAACACTTCCCTTTTTGAAAATAAATGTCATATGAATGTTCAGTGTTAGTGATTGTTCTTTTATTAGGAACCTCTAGAACCCCTTTCATAATATTTTGCAGCTTGTGAGCAAAAGCACTTAAACATTTTGCTGTATCTGACCATGAGATCAAATTTCAGCCACAGTGCTGCTTGAGAGGCAGAATCCAGATGCACCCAATAGTCAAAGGGATGGGGAAGTCCTGTCTGTATCCCCAGGGAAAGCTGCATCCAGTGTAAAATGTGCATTGGTGGGTAAGTATCAATGGTGGCAGAGTCATGATTCCCTGAGGTCAGTACTGGAGACACAGTGTTCAGATGTCTTCAGTGGGGCCTCTCCAGTAGTGACTCACCACAGCAAAATGTGCTGCATCAGTGCTTCACTCAAAATGACCAAGACATTGAAAGAATTTGCTCTTAGCCATCATTGGGATGAGTTTATGTTACATTATTAAACAATGAAAGCTCTAATTATGTTACCACTTATTGTATATTTGGGAAAATGCAATTCTAGATTGATAGGAAATAGTACTAGCAATTCTAGGTTAGTTTTTGAAACATTGTCTCTGTACTTTAAGTACTTGGAGATCTCTGTCTTTAAGAGTAAGAGAAGCAGCAGTGGTCCAAAAGAAAGCTTTCACTTTTTGTTTCCCCACCTTTTGTGTTCTCTCTGACCTGATCTGTGTCTACTCAGATTTTCTTTATTTTATCTACAGAGTTTCTACAGTGGCTGTTCATTCTCACTGTATTTGGAGAAAAGTATTATTAAGAGCTGCTTTGGCAAGTGCAGAGACCTAAAAGAGAGGGATGTCGTCTTCTTTTCTTCTCTAGGAGTAAAAGCAAAATAACAACAAAATAAAATAGTAAAAAAAAAAAAGAAGCCAGAAATATATCTAGATGAGATATCCAAAAGAGAATAAATATCTCAAAGACAGCTCATCTGAATCTCAGTGGCTGAAGTCTATGTGTAAGATGTAAGTAGACTGTTTAAATGTAATGAACTGGATATCCAGATTATTAAAGACTGGGAAAGACATGGCCAACCTTTGGCCAGCTCTTGTAATGATGCAGGTAATTTATACTGAAGAACCTGAAGATCCTGATTTTTCTGATATTATATTACTTGTCAGGGAAGAAAAATTTTGTTGTGTTGCACAAAGAAAAACATTCATACCAACAATCTCTCTGATAGATAACTTGAAGAAGTACCTGTATGTTCATGCAAATATAGAGTAAATTAACTTCCATGGCTGCTTAAGGACAGTAAATCCTTTGGAAGTAATGATACACTGCTCAGTTCCCCAAATGACAGGTGAGAACATTCCTGTTAGTCTGGGATCTACTGTCTACCATGTCTTACCCCATCTCTATCAAAG
>WEIU01005994.1:0-10244 GCA_013389925.1 Aegithalos caudatus | reverse complement strand
TTTTTTTTTTTTTTCTAGAAGAAATTGAAGGCAGCACTTCCTGATTTGGAATTTGATCAGAGCACAGTTACTTAAATGTAATTTATCTTTACTTCCAGAAAACCAGTACCTGAATTTTACAAAGCAGCTTCCCAAACACTAAGAGAGGGAGCTAAGATGATTCATTTTTTCAGTGTCCCAGCATATGCTCCCTTGTATCTCTTTCCTCCTCAGGACAGTAAGAGCTTGAGTTTAGGTATTTTTCTGATATCAGCACACAAGACTACATGTTTTATTTCTAAGCTGCAGAAAGTAATCTCTAGCTGATGCTGAGGTGGTACCACTAGTTTCTGTCTGTGCTACTGTGGGAGACCCACTCTTTTGATTTGGACAAATAGCTTTACTTCCATTGAGACAGCTGGTCTCATTAACACTAGTGATTTAGAGGAAAGTTTTTAATCCAGGCTTTAGCATCTGAGAGGTTGTTGCAGGCTTGGTACAAGGGAAGATACTAGTTCCAAATTACAGTTTCTCAAATAGAAGATTAGCATATGAAAATTAGGATAGCTGGTCATTTTACAGATTCCATTTGCTATCCTTGCACTTACTCCAACTCTAATCAACGGTTTCAATTTTAATGGAATGAAAATCTCAGCAGTCAGCTTTTTCAAGATTTTAGCAGGCAGTGCTTTAAAGGGGAAAAAAAAACCCAGCAAGGTTTGCTGTTTCTCCACCTTGAAAATTTTGAAGAGGGTGTGTGCAGTTTCATGCAAAATGCAAATAACCTGTTAGATAACCTGAAGATTTTAATAAACAATCATGGTTATCTACCTGGTACTTACACTGGTACTTTCACTTTTACCATTTGCCCTATTTAAGATATCATAAAAATAGATACTTTCAGGCTACTTCTTCTGGCTGTTTCAGGGACATAGAAAAATTAATTTGACATTGTTAGCAAAGATATTTTACTTACTTTCTGACTTATCTTCTGTAAATTATTATTATATTAAAAATAAAATGTGGTAAGTTATCTGTAGACATAATATAACTAGCTGAAATATGTATAAAATCAAAAACATATAGATTACTGTTTATCACTCAATCATTATTTAAAGGTAGGGACTGAAGGAAAACTGGAGAAGGATTTATAGAATGCAATGCTCAATTTCAACTAAATAGCAAAATCATGTCTATAATAAATGGGAACTTCATTTTTCTAATGAAATGTATTAAATTATAGAGCATTTTATATATATGATATATAGACCAGAATTGCATTTCAAATACTTGAAACTCTCTTTTCTGAGCAGCAGAAGGTACTGAAGGACCTATACCACATGTAGTTTTGAGACTCTTTCTTTAAAATTTGTTTTTTAATGACAGTTATTCTGAATTATTAGATATACAGAATGTCTGAATTCTGCCTAATAACATTTGTATCCTGGCAGTTTAGTTACCAGATAGCAAGTGATTTTAAAACCAGTGAAGGAAGGAGAGAGAAGCTATCACTAACAACTGAGCAGTTCATGATTCAAGGATTGCTAAGAGCTTGTTCAAGGCTCAGTACAGGCAACAGCACAAGTTTTGTTATATTGTTCTAGTAATTAATGTATATATAGCAACAGTAATCAGATACGTATTTCCCTGTTGTTCTGTTAAGCTTTGTAATCTAAATTAAATGCTTGGGGCATATTTAGTATAGGAAAAACCTTCTTGTGTAACAGCAGCAGCAAAGAAAAGATATAATTGCACTAGACAGTAGTGGAGGCAGGTCTCAAGTAATGTTTCCAACTCGTCAGGAAAACTTTTTTAGGGCATGTTTTTTTCTCTGAGAAATACAGTGAATCCCTAAGTTTACCAGTAGTTTCCCCAGTCAGTCACTGGCTCCTTTGTGGATTTCTAGCAATACAAATAACATATCTTTTAAGTGAGGACAATGCATTTTGTTACAGCTTTCATAGCTGTAACTGTTAATGGATGAAAAGCAGCCTAAACAAATGCACTGAACTATAAAGACGAGACAGACACACTGATGACTTGATTTGGATGCATCCTTTGAGTCTAGTTTCACAGAAATGGCACCTAGGGTGACAAGTTGAATCAGAGACCTGTAAAATCAGGAATAAAGAAATGAATTATTCAGAAAGACCAAAGAGAAACCTCAGACATCTTCTTAGTTCATTAATCCTGCATGAGCAAAAGTAGTAATCAAAGGACTGTATCCAGAAAATGAGTGTGCTTTTAATTCTCAAAAGAAGGGACAAGCTTGAGTTTAGGATCCTTATAATTGGGAGTTACATTAATTTAAAAAAGGAATTAGCAAAGGCCCCCATCTTGTACAAAGAAAAAATTAGTGGCAGAAATTTCAACACAGAAGTCTGTGATAAGGTTCCCTGCTGGTGATTCTGGCTGGCTTTATAATTTATTTTTCCTTTTATACTGCATCTGTATCTCCAGCCACTCCAAGGTCTCTGTCATTCTGCACATTACATTAACTCGTAGTTCTCCAGGACCTTCCTTGAGAGAAATTTTCTTCTTCGTGTCTACAGTACAGTGTATTTTAATTCTGAATTTATGGTCCAGTACATTGGTTCTGGTCTTGTATTACTTATCTGATTGGTGCTACAATCTATGGACTAAATTATTTCAGTAACCTCAGTGCTGATCATACACACTGATGCTGTGCTGTGAACCCACTGCAGAGAAAAATACTTGAGGTGGCACAGGAACATGAGTCCTTACCATGTCATTGGATTGCTAATTTGGATTTAGGTGTATGCTATTTCATTTCTTTCCTCCAGTTTCTTACTCTAGGTTTTTCAAGCACTTTTTAACATCCCCTTCTGCCTTCACATATCTTATTTCATAAGATCATTACTACACACAAACTGCTACCACTTTGTGTGCGTGGATTTCTACAAACTGCTTTGGACAGGCAAGAAGCTTTAGGAGAAGGACTATTGAATGAGTGCAAATGAGCAGAATACTGTGTCTGAAATTTAGATGTGGCATCTCCTGAATACCGATATAGTACATTCATGAAGTAATGTAGCAAAGGTTACATGCCTTCATGGAACAGAAAATGTAATTAAAGCTCATTAGTTAAGCATTGAAACTCACTCTTAAAATTGGTTCTCATAATTAAAAATTTTACAACATAATGCCATAAACTCTTGAAAAGTAGACACCAAGGAAGGCTTTAATTTCTTCCCTGGTGGCAGCACTCTTTAACCATGTCTGCCTTCCTTTTGCCATTCTCTCCCTCCAGCTATTCAAAGCTCTCAACTGTGCTGTACAGTACATCACTTTAAATAACTGATCCTGCTGCAGAAGAACTTGAAGAGAGAAAAATAACACTGCTTTCAGCTGATGCACTGCAGGACTTCATAAAGAGACCTGCTGTACAGTACAGAGTTCAATGCAGAGAGCAGGGAAAAGCAGCATCACCCACCACTGGTACTAAAGACATTCACAGGGAACCAGAGTCTTAGGTTTTGGGCTAGTTTCAGTCTGAAATAATACTATGACTCCTGCCTTGCAAAGAATCAGAAGCAGCATCTTTTCCCACATAGCCTTGATTGTACATGCTGTTTCCTTTTACTTAAAAGGCCTGTGGTTTTGATTCACAACTAATGGTCAATAAACACAACCTAAGCTGCTCTGGTATCAAATATTAGCCTTCACCACAGTTAAGTGTCAGTAAGAAAGAATTATACTTGTTCCTCCCTCCTTTAATTCATTTGCTGTCATTTAAACAGCACCAGTCATGCAAAACCTTTTAGTTTAATGAAAGAATTGACATTTGGAAATTTGTGTTACTGATGCTTGAAAAAATATGGAAAGATAAAATCTATTAAGTAGTAGAATGTAGGTTTATAATATTCAACAGTACCTCACAGAATATGCATTTATACNAGCTGTACCGTTAAAACACTTGTATCAGCAAGTTGCTCTAACTGGGAGTGTCCAAGGACACAGGCAAAGCAGTATCTGTGGGCAGAAATAGTGTCTTTTTCTGGATCAGCAGGAAAAAGCTGAAAAATAATTTATAAAATATCTAAATAAATTCTCGACAGTTGCTTTTAACTGCCATTCAGCCTTGAAATATGCTGCTTCTATTTCTATTTAAGCCTGGAAAGAGTTTCTGACCAAATGTTTGGGTTTTTCCTATTGGTACAATCTAGCTTGCCTAAATTATTTAATTTTCTTTTATAGGTCATTCTTATGCAAGAAGCTAAAAGTAATTAAATTTGCAGGATGAAAACATGGCACAGGCACTGCTGGTACCACCTGGACCTGAAAGCTTCCGCTATTTTACTAGAGATTCTCTCGCAGCTATTGAAAAGCGTTCTGCAGAAGAAAAAGCTAAAAAGCCCAAGCAAGAGCATACAGATGATGATGATGAAAATGGTCCAAAACCAAACAGTGACTTGGAGGCAGGAAAGACACTGCCATTTATTTATGGTGACATACCTCCAGGAATGGTATCTGAACCTTTGGAAGACCTGGACCCATATTATATCAATAAAAAAGTGAGTGAATTATGTTTTGCACATAATAGAATATTACTTTATACACTAGAAAAGTTTAATCACAAAATGTGGTTGTTAGAACTATCAATCTGCTAAATATCCAGAATCATTCTTTTATTTAACAGAACTGATTTATGCTCTTCCATATTTTGACTGCTTCAATTCTGTTGAGTTGCTATTTGCTTCATTTTAAGGAAGATGTTTCTTGGTTTCTGGCAGACCATGGAAAAGCTTATTTTTGAGGAAGTAGTTGAAAAAAGACATTTTTGGTGTTCTGAAGAGTTTTCATACAGAAAGACCAGAGCAAAGAGTTATGAGATAAAAGCAATGTATCTAAGTTACATGTGTGAGGCTGTGACACAATGGGATCATTAATAGCAAAGTTGTGCTCCATGAAGAATGCAGACTCCTAAAAGAGGTGTATTTTCCCTTCCAGTTTGCACAGTCATACACAGTCCTCCTTTTCACATGACCCCCAAGTCAGGGACTTGGAGATAGAAAAGGTAGTTCAAACAGATCCATTCAAGTAAAAAGTTTGACTTTTTAAAATCAGGATCTTCAGTAGAGTGTATGGGTTCATGTCTTGTAGCAGTGATGCATACATTTGGAAGCAGAGAGGTGTTATTTGATTTAAGAGAAAGACAAGGAAAAAAGTATATTTCCATAGCTGGGATTAGTTGTAAACTGTTTTAATATCTTCCAGGGTCTGAAATTTTCCAACCTGGGAACAGGTAAAAGTACCTTAGGTCCTGCACTGATTAGTGAAAGTACAGGTGACAGTAAGAGTAAGTTTTCCTCTATATTATTGTTTATTTCTGTGTGCTCCTTTAGCAGCATCAAGATATTCTCTCAGTTTCTGATAGACCTCAAAGTCTTGTGGGTAAGGAGAGAGAAGGAAGATGAAGAGGTGGATAACACGCCTAAATTTAAAAATGCAGAAGGTATTTTATGGAGAAGTACTTGGGACAATCTTTTCCAGTCTCTCTGAAACAGAGAAAGAACTGGACACAGTTGCTCTATTGACAGCTTGAAGCATTCCAGACTGCCATCAAGATAAGAAACTTGATGTTGAGCCACTATAAAAAACTCAAGGCATAAAATACTTTAAACTCCAAAGAAACTTTGCTAGAAAAAAATCATGCAAATAATACTCTTACTATTGTGGCTAAATTTGTGTTTGCCTTTGGTTTGTAAGACAGCTTTAAAACTTACAGCCTAAGTAATGGGAAGAGAAAATAAAGCAGAATCTATATGTAATTGCATAACCTAACAGTTGCCAAAGTTAAATAAACAATGCTGTAGAGAATACAAGTATGTATATTATTAAGGAAAGGTAAAGAAATTAAAGCTTAAAGAAGTAGACTTTCCAAGGGTTATTTAAATTTATATGGTTTGGGTGTGGTTAGGCAGGGACAGGCGCTCGGAAGATCTCGCGATTGTAACGGGAAAAAGGGCACAGGGAGACCTCCCCTCCTTGCCTCCTCGAGATAAGGAATCACCCCTGGCATGCATAAACCCCCCTCTAACCGAATGCCAGTACTTTTCCATACCTCTACTAACCTTATAAGGAAGCAAAGACCCTCCTGACTAGAGATAAGATCCTGAAGGTATATAAACTGTATGCTTATGAGAATAAACGCTTTTTGGAACGTCTTTCACATTGAAACAGCGTCTCCTTAGCCCGAGTCTCACACCGAGAATGTGGTGACCGTACTATCCCTTTGATCCAGGCCATCAGAGCCTGCAGTGACCCCAAAGCTGCAGCATTTGAGTTATAACAACAGTTCTGTGCAAATTCTTACTTAAAATATAATTGCTAAACCCTTTCTGGGTTAATACTAAAGCCTTTTCTGGACTGGCTGCAAAAAGGTATAAAGTTTCATAAATAAGTTCAGGGATAAAGTTGTCTGAACAAGTGAAGTTTCAGAAAGCCTGAGAAGTTCTGAAACCTCCATTGATCAGAAAAAGTAGTCAGATTTTTTGTAACAAAAGTGTAAAAGCTCACATTAATGATAAATTTCTTAGTATATGAGAGCAATTAGTAAACTGGTATCTTTAGTCACAGGTGACATCTGTGTTTATATTACCTAGCAGTATAATGATGCTCAACAGAAAACAAGTGAACATCTCAAATCATGGACTAGAGTTAATCATCCCTCCTCTGGTGTATGGTAGCAACTACCCTTAATCATTGACTTGTCAGTGCAGAGGAAATCATATGTGAATTTTGTCTGTCTTCAGGCTCAGCTGCAGCAGTGACCTTGGGACAGGCAACATCTTTTTAGCATTTCCAGCTGGGTGAAGGACTGTAGGGCAGGGAGAAATGCCAAGGAGTGTGTGTCCATTCTCTGCCACCCTCAGTGTTAGCCTGATATTTTTTGAACAGGCACCAGCAACACTCCTTCACCTATTTTCTTTCCCACCATGGAGAGGTTTGCTTTCCTTGCCCAAGATGACTGTCCAAATAGGCAGTAAAAGCCACAGAGAGGGCTGAATTTTTCTGATCACAGCCAAGTTTTTACAGAGATTGGAAATCAACATGGAGAACAGTGATACTATATAGCTTTGCTGAGAGCATAACAAAGACTCCATTATCTTAACACAAAGCAGAGCCATTAATATCGACAGAGCAAAAGGAATGAAGATTAGTTATGTCCTGAAGAAATTTCAAGCAGCACCAAAAATGCAAGTAAACCTCATTCACAGATAAATGCACTTAGGCAATGACTGCCCTCAGAAACAAAATAAACTGAACACAAACCATAGGTTTATCAGACCAAGTTGTAAAAGATAATCACTAGCTAAATTTTCTGCTTACATACAGGGAAAGTAAGAGCATATAGTTAACAGGAAAACCAGCAAATTTTTAAAAAATATTTGTTGTGATAGGATGCCAAATTCTGATGCTTGTCTCACATTGCTCAGAACTATGTTAGCTGGGAATATATTAATCATTTTAATTTTTTCACAGATACATGTTTTAGAAGATGCATATAATTCATATTGGTAGTATTTGAAATATAAAATTAAAGCAAAATTGTTTTTAAATTGCGGTTGGTTTTGTAATGACAATTTCTCCTTGTCATTATATATATGTATGTATATATTTCTGTCAAGTATTTGTTCCAAATACAAACTGGCATTTAGAATTGTCCTTTTGCTATTTTGGTTTTCTTTGTGTTTGCTCACAAGGTGAAATTTATTTGATAAATTTGAAGCTCTCACTTTAATCAACGACTTCATAAGAAATAAAATTGAAACATTTTAGTGGCAAAATCCTCCATCTTGCTTCTATTGATAAACTGCCATTGTTTTTTGTAATCCCCACCAATTTTAATTACATCATAATTTGTTCCACATGCTGGCAAGTTTTGCAAATTAGAGAATAGGCTGTGGAAGGCTTACTCCATTGTATTAATAGAAATCAGTTATTTTCCTACCAAAGGCAGACAGTAGAATGTAACTTACACCTCACAGGTGGAGAATGGAAACTTTTAGTAGGAAGTGAATTTATATATGTAGTCAACGCTGTATTTTAATTTTGTATTTCTTTTTTGCAGACTTTCATAGTATTGAACAAGGGAAAAGCAATTTTCCGATTCAGTGCCACATCTGCCTTGTATATTTTAACTCCTTTTAATCCCATCAGAAAAATTGCTATCAAAATTTTGGTACATTCATATCCTTTCTTCTTAATGTTGACTTAAATTTTGCTATTTGCAAATACTTAATGACTGAACTAATACTTTTTATGTGGATACACAAATTGTGTCCATGGGAGTGAACTATGCTAAATAAATATATGTTGCTCACACTTAAAAAAAGGAGCAATATCACATGTGAATTGCAGTATGATCTTCATCCCTGCTGAGAGAATTCTCTACTGAACCACCTAAATCTGTCAGAGTTTAAATATCAGGCTTTATATCTAAAAGGAGACCTGATCCCATACTAAGCCCTGCAGCTAAGGCCACATTAGTAACAAACCATTGCACTTGAACATATCTAAGGTCACACTTTTACCAAGACCAGTAGTACTATTCATGAACTAGACTCACTTAGCAAGGACAAAAGAGCATGGGTAAAGAGCAGCTTTTTTGGCATTGTGTTTTCAACATTGGGATAGGTGTCCTACAAAAGATTAGAGATAAAGGAGAGCATTTTCAAATATATTTCAATCATGTTCAAAGAAAAAGTCGGGCCTAAACAACCAACTTCCAACTAAAGATCTTTTAGAATGATCCACCTGAAATAAATGAGTAATTACATTTGGGTAGTCATTTCATGATTACAGACTTAAAGATATGTTTAAGCTTAATTTAAAACCTAAATTACCTAGTTACAAAAGTATTGCATTTTTTTACAGAAGTGCACCATAATATGCCAGATGGCACACCATTTAAAATACATAAAATTATGTACAAAGTTTTATTTTTAGGCTTTAATTAGTGTCATGTTATTTGTACATATTTGTAAACACTTAATATTTTTAAGTTATTTCACTGTTATAAAGCTGACCTACTTTTTTGACCTATGTGCCTTAACTATAACCTACATTATTCAGCATGCTTATCATGTGCACTATTTTGACCAACTGCGTATTTATGACCATGAGTAACCCTCCAGAATGGACAAAGAATGTAGAGTAAGTTAAACATTTTTACTTCTTTATTTTTATGTCCTTTTTTTTGTGTGTAAGTCCAAGCTAGAAGTATTTATAAAAATGCCAGAATGGGCTTGTCCACAGTTAGGAAGAATCAGATTCCATAAGATCATCAATATCATTCCCATTTTCTCCTGAATAACTTAAATGATTTAAGAGTAACACCATGTTTGTTAAAATTATGCCTGAGGAATATCTGAACTTCTGCTGTGTAGTACAAACAGGAACTCTTGTCCTTGGATATTCTAAACTGTAAATCAGACAAAGAGCTACAGATGTGCATGTAAAATTGTGCATGTAAATTTGTTGCCATACCTTGCTTGAGTAACCATGATCTCAACACAGTGGGACTTTTATTGTGCCTTACTGATTTGACCTCAAAAGTGCCTGCCAAAGCAAGGACACACAACCCACAAACCACAGAAACTCAAACTGCTGAGGAAAGGGCCTTACCTATGAAAGAGTAACAAAGAGCTGATCTAAATAAGGAATATTTCTCTTTCTTGTTCATGGTTATAAATGCATGTTTATCCTTTAAAAAATCTTTTCCTCTGAAATACTGCAGAATTGTGGAATGGTTTGGGTTGGAAGGGATCTTAGAAATCATCCAGTTCCAACCCCTGGCATGCAGGGACACCTTTCACTAGGTCATGTTCCTCAAAGCCCTTTGTTTTTATTTGAAATAATACTAGTGAAAAACCTGCTGCTCATCACTTGTTGCTTCTTTCATTCCCTCGTTTTCTCAGAGAGTCATTACTGTTTTTTATTTATTTATTTCTCTGCATTAATGAGCCTTACACTGAACCCTGTTTAGAAACGACTACAATTAACCCATTCCCAGTTAACAGTGATGATGGCCTGTTAGAGTCTAGAGAGTCTGAAAGGAGAGCAGTAGGGTCTGTAGGTAGAGTTCCTTTATTCTGGAGGTCCACAGAGATCCATGTGGGTCTCAGGAAGTGCCTGCATTACGCTGGTTATAACTGACTATTCTATGTTGTTAAGTGAATAGCTATTCCCACACTAGGAAAGCTGGTTATCATGCTCCCCCATCTTTCAGAATAACAGTC
>WEIU01005993.1:19929-120360 GCA_013389925.1 Aegithalos caudatus | reverse complement strand
ATCAACAATGGGATTTCAATCTCATTTTTTTCTGTAATGAATCCTGTTAGAGCAGTTGTTTGCTTGGACATACTGCTGATTGTAGCAGATTCTGGGAAACTAATTTTATATGGAGGACACATGATGTTCTTCAGCAAAGTAGGATCAGTAAGGATCTAATATTCCTAGCACACAGATATTTAGATGCATATGGTGCTACATCTGAGCTGAGAAAGCAGAAACATATCTGCATGCAGCATGTGCAAAGATTGTAATGGAAAATTTATATCCTTGAGTAATAGAGCAAGTCTTTCTGTATACACTGAAATGCTGCTGTGAATTTGTTTAGAAGTAAGACTAATAATTTGAGACAAGTGCTCAAATATAAATACAGGTGCTCTGCTTTTAGGTGTGTAATATCTGTTTTGGAAATTCCAGTTCTGCCAGTGCCTGTAAAAATTGTGCTTGGTCCTAACAGATTAAGCTCAGCACCATTGCCTTCAGGCTCAACATAGAAGTAGCCAAAAGAAAACAGCGAGTACAGGAGTTTGTCAAAATTTTCTTGCTTTCAGGAATGAAGGTACAGTAGAAAGCCACACATTATCACATTTTTCTACCAAGGACTCCCTTATGGATGTCATCCACTGCAGCAGGGCTGTATTTGGAGAAGGCAAAACAAGTAGTGGTATTTTTCAATTCTCTGGCTTCAGATTGAAGGATAAAATGAGAGCTATTGCCAAAAAAAGCTTGGCAGATCAAGGCAGAATCCCATCTCTGGAGTGGATATGAGACCATTATTCTGCAAAATGAAGGGTTTGTTTTTTGTTCCCTGAGTTCCAGCTCAACTTGGGAACAGGAGGAAGTTTGTGACTTTTAAGAGTTGAGATTTTAGTTTCAGGCACTCATGTTATCTGAGATGTGTCTGAATAATTCTCTCAATTCTCTGTATTATCTCTAGAAAATTATTGTAGAAGCAGACTGACATTTTTGGTTCCTTCCCACCAAGCTAGAGCCCATTCACCTCTAGAAATGAATGAACTCTCTGTGCATGGAGAATGACTTCTGCAAAACCTGAAAGAGGTAAAAGATACTGCTAACATACGTCCTTGCAACTCTTTCCTCCCTCTTCCAATAATCTTTGTCTTAATTCACAGTGGTTTCTGAAACATTCTAGTTATCTCTAGGAATTTATTTTTTTAGGCATGGCATAGTGTGGTTCCTAAATTATAAGTAATCCACTGAAATAGCTGATTTGGACTGGACTGCTGGAAAAGATTGCTGATGAGTGTTTTGAATGACTGCTTTTATAATTTCCATTACCCTTGGAACACTAACATGCCCAGAAAGTTGCTCAATTCATTCTAAATTGGACGTAAAGCCATTAAAAAGTCTAACTAGCTGAATGCGTCAGTCACACTGGAGTATAATTGTCTTGGTAGATAGTTTTGTTTGGTGTGTTTTGTTTCCTTGTATTTAACAATTATAAAGACATTCCAAATAAGCAGTGCTGTAGGAAGTTCCCTCTGGATGTCTGTGGAGTGTGGAGACATCCATTTCAGTTCAGAACTTCTAGGGCACAAGTGGTGTCAGAGCAAGTGACAAGCTGTCTCCATGCCGAGTTGATGAAGCAGGAGACCTAAAGGTAATTATTTCGTGTTATTTTTTGACTCCCTGGTCTGAAAGGGATAAGTGAAGAAGTTGTGAATGCTGGTTATGGTGATGGTGTCAAAGTACTAAAATGCAGGGAGAATGGGGACAGTGGGCAAGGCAAGGACTAAAATGTGTTACCAGTGTTCATTTGTTTTCTGAACAATGTTTGACTTCCCTTTTACAGGTCCACCTTCCCCTGTGTATAGCAGCACCTCAGTTTGACCTGCTGTCTCTTACTATGTCCTGCAGTAACTGCAAGCAAACCAGACAATTTTAATTAATAATAAAGGCAGGATAGACCACTTCAAACAGGACACTGCATGTGCTGTGTTCAAGAGGCTAGATATAATAACATTAGAACTTGTCCAGATGTGGTTGAAATCACTAATGGCTGTTAAAGGCAGAACCTGCAGCACTGAAAAACAGGTTCCATGTGACTAAATCCATGAGACAGCTAAGAAGCCATGCTATGCCTCTTGGTTGCAGTGCTCTCTGGCCATGAAACACATTCAGCAACACTTTTTCTCTCTTCCAAAATTATGTCAGTAGATACAATCCAGATCTTAGCAGAGAAACATGGAAATTCATATTATTTTCTGCCTGAATTAGAAACCCTCTTTTCTATGGGAGCTTGCAGAATTGTTTCAAGATTGATGGATAACATTCTCATTTTGATGTTAAGTGGCAACATTTCAAGTAGGACCAATTTATTTGGTCTGGTGATGTAAAAGAAAATCTGAAAGTGTTTGGAGTATTATGGATTGAAAAGGGAATTGCAATCATGCAATCTTTGTCATTAGACAAAAATGACACTTAATTAAAATTAAACTTCCAAACCCAGCATCCTGGTAGAACAAGAAGAATCATAAGGTTACTAGAAGATAGTCCAACGAGAAGACCATTTTAGATTCAAGACAACCTTGCCATAAGCACAGATAACTCAGAGACTTCTTGACATTCTGATATAATGTTTGATCCAATAAATGAGGGACAATTCTCAAATATTTATTGAAAAAAAATCTTAAATTGTGAGAGCTATGGACTTTGCATAGGAAGAAAGGCAAGATATCCTGACTAGGACAGGCTGTTAAATTCCTGTGTTGGCCTTTTGCAGGTCTGTTGATTCTTTTTCTACATTGCTCACCTGTCTTTGCAATAAACAGGCTTTTATTTAGCTAGTCACAAGGTTTATTTGAGGTGAAGCACCTTGTTCTGAGATGGTGCTTTGTATCTTACACTGTCGTAACATGTAATTTCACAGAATAGTCTATGTTCCACTCTCCAGGCAGTTGAACATCATCTCTGCTTCGCACCCTAGGGAGTGACTAGTTCATTGGCCATGTCATGCAATCATATCACAAAAACCTTGGGGACTGTCAATGTTTAATCTGCCCTTAATGAAGCCTGCCAGATCAGCTTACACTATTTGTCACTATTTTCTGGCCTGGCTGCCAGAGCCTTTGCAATGCTTTGTGCTTCTAAAACAAGGAAAAAAAAAATAGGCAGGCCTGCAGTTGTAAGAGTTAACTAAAACTGAAATCCATGAGAAACCCAGGCAGAAATCCACCTTTGATCTGTTTCCTGCGTGTTCTAGGCTAGATGGAATCAGTTTAGTTTTAATTCCCATAATGACTATTCCTTGGCTGAACTCAGGCAAGATCCATGCAGGGACTGAAGCCAGATGTAGGGCCTGCCTACTCTCTGGGGTAGACTAGAGTTCAGGAACCCTCAATCCGGAAAAGTCACAATGGAGCGCAGGCTTGTGCACAGCACACAGGCTTGTTAGTGGCCATGCACAGAGCCAGACTGTGTGTTTGTGTGTTGAATGTCCCTGGCATTTCTATTTTATGAGTCAGTATGCAGATCCTTGCCGGCTCAGGTGGCCCTGCACCCACATTTGTAGACATGGCTTTAAATACCTAATGGCCACCTTAAATACTTCAGGCAGGAATGTCAGCTTTCAAAACCTGACACGTAACCCCGGTGTCTGGAGATGCTAAGCAGCAGCACGGGCTGAACAACTGGGCATCTCGCTCATACTTAGGCACAGGAGACACTGTGCCTGTCCTCTCTGAAGCAGTTAGTCTGGCAGAGCTCAGAAAGCACCTGTTGAACAGCAAAACAGCTCCTGCCGTCGTGGGCACAGAAACCCGATTCTACGCCTAATGAACAGCCAGTTACTGAGGCAGAGATTGGACTTTCAAGGTTAGTGCTTTAAAAAACAGCCTGACTACAGGCTATGCAATGGTCTTTGTTCGCTACTGCATTCCCTTTGCTATTTGCTAATAGCAAGACAGCAGGATTCCAAAGTTACAATAACCTAGAAAGATACAATTAAATACGGGAATGTTGGCTAAGCTTTTATCTGGCTGCTAGGAGATTTGAGCCCAAATCTGTCATCTCTTGAGTACTGTAATTGGCTCTCATCTCTTCCCACAGTCAGTTTTTTAAAGAAAAAGAACTTAAGAGAATGAGAATGTATGAATCTCATTTGGAGATGAGCATCTTCCTGCAGTCCAGATGAGGATACCAAGTTCACGGAGGGAATTTAAGATCTTACCATTCACAGTAGCTAAGTTAGACAGCTCTGTGCTAATGTGCTGGCTTTTGTGGGTGTCATTCCTGTGGCTTACTTAAGCACAGATATCTTGGCAGGAGGATCTGCAGACTGCAAGGCACCTTGTGGTTAGGAGCTGACACCCCTGCCTGTGCCTCTTTGTGAATCTGTCTCTTCCTTTATTTACTGCTAAGATTTCTTGTCGTCATCCAAAGCATGTCAATTCAAGTAGATGGGAAGTAGGACTTTTTCACTATAATAGGACCATGAGAGAAAAGAGACTGCAGTATCAAAAGCAATGCAAATCTGATGAGCAGTCAGTGCCCTAGAAATATAAGTAATCTGTCTGTGTGAAAGGCTGGCATGGAGTTAACTGAGGTGGTGTGACAACAAGAGATTTCCTTTGGAATAAGTGACATAATATTGTACAAAGGATTTCCATGACACTACTGTTTCTGACCAAAGTCGTGTGTAATATTATGTTGTTGATGTACTTTTTCATAGACCTCATGTAATGGCGTGGGAAAAGATGTGGAAAAGATAATAAATAGTGATGGAATGGGTGAAAGACATTTTAAATAACCACTGAAAGTCTGCCTTTCTCAGGTAGACGTAGGGTTGCTATCATGTTCCATGAGGTGTGCCCAACAATGCAGATCATAACAGCTCAATTACATTTTTTTCTGAATCTGTCAGCTGAGAGGCCATTTTTGCAGATCTTGGGCTGTCAAGAGAAGCTTGGACGCCTAGAGGGAACTAACTCGCTGCTGGAAGGAAACTAACAGCAAGTTCACAGGTTACAGCTGCACCTTTGTGTGCCTGAGTCCTGCTATGAATGCAGATCTTTCTTTTGTTAATCTAACTGCCTTCTCAGCAGTATCTCAGCCAGGTCCCTTACAGCATGATTGGAGTTTGAGGTAAGACGTGTAAGTGCTGTGTGTTATCATACTGGAAACACACTGGCACTAGTGAAATGTCCACTCCTGAGCTGTGTGCCCAAACACCCTGTCTTTTGCCTGAGGAAGCCACAAGTGTCCACAAGCTGGATACACACAGATAAAGGAGATACTACACAGATATAGGAGAGGGATCCGAGTTCATGCTGCTTCCACACTGAGCTGGCTAGATGTTACTTAGCTCAGTCCAGAAGTCATGTAACCATGTCGGCTTTCGCTGTGCTATGCTTTTCTGTGTTGGGAGACTTGGCACAGCTATGAAAAGTACTTGAGCCTTCTCATTCTACATCAGATATTTGCTGCTTGTTTTTTTTTTTTTTTTTTTTTTTTTTTTTTTTTTTTTTAAATAAGCTATTAAGTTCATTGCTTTACCTTGTTGTAATATTCATTTCTCAATTTGTCCCTGTTGCTGTCTTCGTGCAGTGTACTCTTTGAAGTTCAAGGTTTAACATAGCAAAATGTCAGAACTACATGAGTTTAAGTGACAGCTTGGATCTTTCTAATCTGCTTAAGGAATCTTTTCATTTTATTGCTTTTCTTTTTGAATATATTGACTTTCCTAGGGCCACTTAATATATGTTCCACTAGACATTGTCTAATTATTCTTTAATTTTGTATATAAGAATAATTCAGAAATGGATGTAGATGTTTTGTTGAGATTTTTTTTTTAATTTTAAAAAGGAAAAGATTGATTATAATACTTTGTGGTTGTATGTCCTGTGGATAGAACAGGAGAGCCCTGGGGTTTAAAAGTCAAATGTCAGAGAGGCCTGACTCCTGTGTAATGTTTGTCTTGGAATGTGATACTTGATAAATCATAAAATTTTCAGTCATGTAAGTTTTAGACTGTATCCTGCTGATGCTGAACTTCCTCAAACCCAACTGAAGTTAACACCATGTATCAAATCTCCTTCATTTTTCTGTGTAAAAGGTAGAGAATGTTTAGTGCTTTCACATCTTCATACAACCCTTGAGTTTCACAGACAAAAAGGTGTGTTTGTGTACAGCCTCTGATAAAATACTGCGCTGTGTGATTGTCAGAGTAAATCTCCTGTATATAGGTCAGTTTGGGTATTCAGTGCAGTTTATGGAGCAGTGTTCTTTAATTTATAAGTCCAGGGACTTTTTCCCATTGCAGTGAAACCTCTTTGAGGGATTTTGTATTAGGATATGTCCAATTACTTGTAGCACCAGCAAGTATTTTGTGAAACCCTGTTTGGAGTATTTTGTGAACACCTGTTTGGAGAAGCCACACCCAAACAATACTTTGCCTTCAGGCAGCATGAATCTCTTTTGTAAAAGTATGTCCACCACGGAAGAAAGATAGAAAAATGCTGTGGGCTTTGAACCAATGCTTCATGTCTGCTTTGTCCCATCTGGAGAGCCCCCCTTTGCACTGCAGGATGAAAAAGGACCTTGCTTACGTTTTGGAGAAATATTCTGTAGGCCAGGTACTCTCTCTTGTTCATCTTCTGAATAGGAGGAAAGAAGAAGAACCAGTCTTCTGTGTATATTAATGTGGTTTATGCTAAGAATAGGAGCTAGGTTGACAGGTCAGAAGAGAGATCAATCCACTGAGTCACAGTACAGATATCTCAGAGGTAGGATTTTAGTGAAATTTCCCCAACAGTATTGTTCAAACTGAAATCACCAATTTTGTGTTGAGTTAAACAGGTAGCTTTGCCTTCTTAACCATTTGACTCTTGATTTGTACAACCAAGATAAGGGTTATCTGCAAGGGTGGCTGCACATAGGTGAGGGATGGGACACACCTACCTACCTGTTTCACTGGGGTCACAAAACATTTGTGATGTGACTACTACTTCATGTCATTCCCAACCAGGCAGGTCTTCAGCTGCTGACTTAGAAGGCTTACCCTGCCCAGCCCCATTGCTGGGACCCTAACATCCCCCTGTCCCTGATGCCATCTGACAGAGCTGCCCTGCCCTCCCCACCAGGGCTGTGTGTCTCTGAGCTGAGAGAAAGTCATACAAACAGCAGTGTGCCTTCTCTATATCTGCTCTACTGCACGCTGTGTCTCACTGATTCACACAGCTCCTTTCAGGCACTTCCTGGAGTTTTGACGTAGCATGATTTCATAGTGTAGGGTAAGTGACTTTGAAGGTAATATTTCAGTTTTGAATGGGGTAGATGTCAGCAGTATTTGGGCTTACACCATTAAATGAGGTCCTGATTGCTGGAAGAATAAACATACAGAGAAAATTTTGAGTCTGCGAGATGCAATATTGATTGCTGCAGTGAGCCATGATGTCAAGTATATGCTTCCTTCCTCCTTGCTTCCCACAAGTGCTAAATAATAGACCTTGTTTACTGGCATTTACAAATTATATTGTCTTTATGACTGATCCAATGACATGCCCCCTATACTCTCATTTCATCTGTAACATCTTTTGGATTTTTTTATCCTACATTTCTAATGCGATTTTTAAATAACTGTATTTCCTGCTCCCCAGACAAATGAGCTCTAATTTTATAATAAGAATTTCAGGGTTAGATTATTTTTAAAAAGAATCTAGGCCATATACATTATGTAAGGTTACCATAGTAACAGTTTCTCCGGGGGGAAAACCGACTGTCCGTAGTTTCCACAGAAACCACTCCCTGCTGAGAAGGTGCCTTCAAGGGAAGTGAAAGGAATATAAATGAGAGAGAGAAAGAGACGCGCACAGATGTCATATGACCTCTGCGGCATCCCTGCACTGTTGCAGATTCAACCGAGCGTTTCTGGGTTTGTTTTTAGTTTGTTGTTTTTGACTGCATGAGTGGCACCTTCTCTTGTCATATAAAGTCTGGCTGTCCTTCCCTCGCGTGGAACTGGTTTTACAGCTGGAGGTACGGCGATGCTCCACCTTGGCAGTGAACTGACCACAGCAGATACTAAAGTCCAGTGCTCTAGGAACCACTGTGCGTGGGAGAATTTAAATGGTAAAAGAGAATTTCCCCTCTTTTTTATTAACTTTTTTTTTGCCTGAAAGAAGTCAGCAAAGACAAACAGGTATGGAAATGCGTCCTTCCAGAGAGAAACAGGAGAGCAGGGAAGCTCAACTAATTTGTCAGTTAATGGTTTTGTTATTTTGGGGGTACAAGCATACACTGCTAGGAAAAATCTGTTCTGAAAGGAAAAAAAAACCAACAAAAACTCAATTCCTAGGACTTGTTAACTGAGTGGAAAATAAAAGGCGAAATGTTTTTAATGTACTTTAATATCATTGAGGCAAGTATGGATTAACATTTCTGAAATCCTTTTGCACATATTTTTTTCACGAATAGCGTTGATTTGTTTTATTTATTTATTTTTTTCAAGGGCAATAAAAACTGTGACATTCATTCAAGGCTTAGTGCAGCCATAACTACAGATTAACACACTGGCTACTTCATCCTGTCATCTCTCTGCTGCTTTCTGGGGAAAGCAGGCTGACATGGTTATTAAATCTGGCAGCTGTGTTGTATGCACATGGGAAGCAAGTAGAGCACAGCATATAGAAAATGAGTAGCTTTCAGATAGCAGCCTTCATTTCACTGCTGCAAGACTTGAAAGGCAGCCTAAAAAGCTCTTTCTCTTCTTTGTAATCACCAGTGGCTGGATCAGTGCGCAAATATCACAAATACAGTTGCAAATGTAAGTATTCCTTGCCTGTGTGGTGCTTTCAGGTTGCTAATTAAGGTTTCTACCTTAGTCTTCTGCTTGGAAAAGCAGCTGAAAACATCCTGACAGGGAAAGCTTCTCTGCAGTATTGTTCTGGCTTTCAGTGGATGAGCTGTTGAGGGAAAGGGATGCATGAAAGCTTTCCATAACAAATAGTTTGCAGTTGTGTTTGTTGATTTTGGGGATGTCTGCTTGCCATTTTGTCTGTGAGGGGAGAAGTCCATCAAATGCAGAAGGTACTCATAGTGAGATCTGCTTAGACTAGATAGTATTAGATATACAGTAAGAAATATACTTCAGCAGTAATAAACAGTTTGTGAGCACCTAGAAGAAAAAAATTCCATGGTATTTTTCACCTGGAATGTTTTTTTTTAAATCCATAAGTGCACACTCGGACTTCTCATTAAGAAACTCGACAGTACTTTATTATCAGAAGCGCAAACAAATATTCATCATAAGGGGCACCAGTAAGTCTGCATCTGACCTGATAAGAACAATGAACACAGCACGGTGAGCAATGCATGTTTTTCACCCATCTCACTCTGTCTATACATGAAATGATCTTTATCTGCTACAGTGGCATCAAGACAGGATAGTAAGGTGGTTGGGATGCAGTGGAGCTGAAGGTTTCTCAGTGTTGTGGTGATACTGTAAGGGAGAAAATTGATATTTGTCAGTGTATTTTTGGTTGCATAGCACTGAAGAAGCAGCAGATTATTTTTTATTCTCCTTTCTAATTCAAAGCTTCTGTATTGCTATTGTCCTATCCAGTTTATGGCTAATGAATTCTTACTGTGCTGTGAATGAAATCTGCTTCTTAAAAGCAGCTTGTGATCATCAGTACTGAGTATAAATGTCAGATAATTAGACAAGAAATGCAGGCTGTAGCCAGTTTGTTTCTGTTGCTATGTCACATTTCTTGCTCTATTTCCAGGTTTTGTTAATTCTTAGGGACCATTGGTACTGTCAGCTTTTCATGAGCCATGTGAAAATGTCATTTTCACAGTTAACAGGTGACTGCCATTAAGTGACGAGGGAGACAATATATGTGTTGTTTGCTGCAGTAGAGGACTAAACATAATCATGGTATAACCCCCTTGATAATGCTGCTGTAACACAGGTATTTGATGACTTTGTTGTGTTTATAAGCTGCTTTTGAAATACTTCAGCCTCATCTTACACATGTATATGTATAAATGCCTGTCTTCACTGTAGCAAGTAAAAGCTGATTTTGAAGCTTCCCTTTCCTTCCTCTTGTCTCCTATTCCCTCTCATAGGTATAAATTTGTAGCTTCACTGAAACTTAGCTGCGAAAATGGTCATTCTTGATGACAGCTGTGGAGCTAAGCTTCTCAAGCCTGAGTGGCAGCCAGCCAGCTGCTGAGACAAGTGGTGACCTTTCAGGACAATGTCTCTCACAAAAATGTCAAAATATTAAAATGGCAGGCATCAAATGCCATGTGCGTGGGGAAGGGTAGTCATCTGGCAGACTTTCAGCTGAAGACAGTTAATCCACTGCTTGTTTGGATTATACATTGAAAGCCCCTGCCTAAGTCTCTAAAATATAGAGAAATTATTCATATGTGTCCTGAATAAATTCAGAAGTTCTGGGAAGATTTGGGACATGGATGGAAAATTTCAGAGTTGTTTTATTTAAAATCTACTCAGGCATCTTCCTGACAGATATCCCAAAAAGAAGATATTAGCCTTTAATTTTGGCCTTTACATCATATGCTAGTTTTCCTCCCAAATCTCTTATCCAGAATGTAAATGGATCCTGATGAAGCTTAAGCAAAGTTCATTGATGTGCACAGGGTGCTGAAATTCTGATCGCGTGTGCACTGACTTTTTAGGCATATGCTCACTGAATACTAAACAATCCCCTGCAGTTCTTGGTGCTGCAGCCCTGAGCTGAAATCTCATTTGCTATTACATGCATCGATGCTTTGTAACTTTCTCTGAAGGCACTGAGGTGTGAGCATTCCCGTGCTTGCTGGTGTGTCAGATTTTCAGATACCTTTACCTCTGGTAACAGATTAGTGACACTGATAGGCTGCCTCATTGGTTTCAGCCCTGCTGCATAAATATTTCTGGGAGGTGTGAAACTGCCTGCTGCTTTACCTTGGCCTGTAGGAAAGCCAGGCAGTGTGCATGGCTGATCAGGGAACAAACCTGTTCACCTTGTGGCTGACCCCTCTTGGAGCGTAGGAAGGGGTACACCAGTAATGGCACCAGAGCAGTCTTGTCCAGCCAGTTTGCAACTGGCCACAGTTCAAGAGAATTTTCAATATTCTCCTTGCAAAGCACAGGGGGAGCTGCCAACATGGATAACCCCTGCAAAGCATTAAATATTTAGATTTAATAGTACCAGTTGCATTGTTACTTACCAAGATGCCTTACCAAGTTGCTGAAAAGGAAAATAGTTTCTTCCACTATTTCTTTTCCTTCCCTTTCAAGGGAGGAGTTCTGTCTCACTCCAAGTTTTTTCTCTTATCCAAGCAAGCAGCTTTTTCTAACTGTGTTTTAGTTCTCTGACCTTCTACTCATAGAGGAAGTGTTTCCTCCCCCCTCTGCTCTTTAAAACTGGGAACACTGCATTCCATGATCACCTTCTCTCTACTGTAGTTATAGGAAAGGCTACGTATTCATTTTGGTCTTTTCTTTCCAATTGGTATTCTGTGATCACTCCTCCTTTCTCCTAATTCTCTACAAGAAGAATTATGAGGAAAATGAACTAGGTAAGGACAAATTCCCATAAACATGTTACAGTAATTAATCCTTCTTCCTTACCTTCCTTTCTTCTTTCACTTGTCTTCAAATTTTTATCTGGTTTCACACAAACATTTCTGTTATTTGAGAATTCCCAAGATGTAAAAATCTGTTTGGAAGAATAACATTATACTTATCCAATTGAGGAATAAAAAGGTAACAGAAGCATTGATTAATGTAAATTAACATAGCTCAGATACCTAGACTGAGTTTTGGATTTTGATTTTCAAATGACAAAGCATATGTAGGCCCAATCTATTTTATCATCTGATAATGTTAAAGAAAAAAATAAATAGGGGTGCTGCTGTTTTCTGTGAACTTTGCTCGAAGAAAAAATCTGAGAAAAATAACTGTAGAAGTGGTAATTTCTCTTAAATAAAATTATACAGGACTTGGTTGTTTTCTAAGAACTGTGCAGTGTCAGATTGATTCAGTGCAGTTCATTAAACATCTGTCAATAGACCTCATATAAAATTCTGACTTGCACCAGTGGCATTATCATTTTATTCTGCACTTATATTATTATTACTCTCTGCTATTTCTGTAGCATCTAGGAATACCTTTTTTTGTTACTGAGCTATTTGTTGTACAGAAACAGAATGTAATCAATCCTTGTCCCCAGACTGCTTACAAGCTCTATTAGAAATAAATCAAAACCTTCTTTGCACTCACTTATTACCTTTCTTGTTTGGTTGTTTATCTGAATTCAGAACACAGATGTCAATACTGTGTTATCTGAATTGGTCTTCAGGATACCAGATTTTACTTAGACATGGGCTTGAAATTTCATGTAATTAAAATTAGGGAATGACATACACTTACTGTGACCTTATATTAAAGCTGTCTTACTGGTTTACTTGAAGTATCTCCCTTAGGCTGTTAATGTTAATGAAGTATATTAATTGAAATTAACTCAACTGACCAAAACATGACTACAGCTACAAAATATTTCTGGACCACCAACAAAGATTTCCCTTAAAATTGTTAAGACACTTGCCAATTACTAAATTAATAAGATTCATGATAAATTTAATTACTAAGGTAATAATATTCATTATTAAGCTTAATATGAGGTATGTTTACTTCTGATTATTTACAGAATCTAAATTTCAATGTTGATTATTGACATGAAATAGCAGCAGCATAACACATGACCATCACACACCATTGACTCATGGACAAAATGATTTGGGGTGGACAGTGAGGATCACAATGTGGGTGAGATGAGAGTCTCATAGATGAGAATCTTCATCTGCATTTTCTATAAGACCAATTTTTCCCATCACTCTGCTCCTTGTCCATCTTACAAGTAGGTTTCAGGAGCAGTAACACATCTATTAACATCACCTCTTCTGCTACCTTCTGTTTGAATGATATGGGGTAAGGTACACAGTAGTTTTTATACTCATAAACTAGGGCTAAACTGCCATCTGAAATCAGTCAGGACAACTCCCTAGTTCACAAAGCCACATTATAATACACTATTCCACGCTGAAGGTGTTTCATGTGTTCAGTTTGTATACTCTTCACATCACCTTTCACAAAGCAAGGCTGTAACTTAATACAAGCTGTAACCTAACTGAGCAATGTAACCAACATATCTGAGCCAAAAGGCATATTTAGTCTTTATGGAAATGTATATCACACAAACCACTATGATTTCCAATAGCCATTTTTATTTTGAGGTGATAAACGTTGTTGTATATGCAGGAATAAAAATTCCCAAGGATCCCTGAAGGCCAAATCGCAGTTGAAAAGATATTGTACCTTGAATTCCCTAGGATTTTAAAATTTAACTTTGAAACTATAATTTGTGATATCTCTTTTTGCATTGACACCACAACTTGTATCACTTTAGTGACATATTAAAAATTAAATTTAAATTTATTCTGACAGTGTTGTTGTTTTCCCTTCCATAAAGCAGTTGAAGGATCTACACAAATGCAAGCTAACAAACATGAAGGGCTGTTGTACTCCTCAAATGACTTCATTTTCATACAGGGAATGATGAATAAAAGTCTGAAAGATTATTTGCAAGCATGCAATTAATCATAAATCCAGCTTGATCTGGATGGATAAAACAGTAATATATCAATCTGGTTAGCTAGTACTTTGAAAGGATTTTGCAGAACTCATTAGGCCAGGAATATTAAGATGGGTACCTCTTTTCTTAGGAGACAATAATGTGATTCCCAAAGGGATAAGCTAGAAGGTCAAAGTCAAAACAGTTTATCCCCAGGAATGGTATGGATTACTGTTAAGAACATTCTGAAATCCTGTCCCATCATTCTTTTATTTCAAAGCATTCCTAAAAGTAATGACCTAATTTTAAAGACAGTAAATCAGAAATAACCAAATCACTAAAGCTTGTTTGTCTTTTAGAAACATGGGTTGTCTTAATTTAATCGCTTCAGTACTTGAGTCTCCTTTACCTATCTAGGGGAGCAATTGAAAAGAAGTTAAATACTTTTCTATTCTGTTTGCCCCCCACTCTTCAGTTCAGTGGGAATTCACTCACACAAGGGTCCTTTTTAGGAAATTAGAGTTTGCAGACTGATATTGAGCTACCTCTGTGGAATACCTTGTAATGAACTAGCTTCCATTCTTATTTGGAAATAGGTTCGCTGAAATACTTGGTTTTGGCAGAATGCAGAGGAGTAGATCCTGCTGGATGTCATGGCTAGGTTTTTGAAAGAGGAAGTTGACATCAACTCCCTTGGCATTTTCTGAGTGTTGCCCTACTAACATACCTGAAATCCATAGGTTGCCATAGCTTTGTTACAGTATGTGTGGCCTTCAGATTTTAAATTAATCAGTAGTAATTGCTATGTAAAAGTCAGGGTAATTGCTGTGTAAAAGTAAAGCAATGAGGCTGAAAATTGATTAAATAATTAAATAACTAACACCCAAATTATTTAGAATGTTTGGAGTTCCCAGGACAATATACTTACTAGCCTTGGACCAAGACATAGCCATCCTAAAAGTGAATGCAACTCAGACTGCATACTCCCATGGCAAAATTTTATCCCAAATGGGCTTCCAACCATCAGTGTCCCTACTGGGTGGAATGGCCAAAATACTCTTTTTCTCTATGAAATAATAGTGTATGCTTTAAAATGAGAAATGGAGAACTTGTTCAGCTTTTCTTTTGTTTATAAGAGCATGTTGACAGTTAACATAGTGAAGCTTGTAATATAGATGCCATTGTATAATGTTTATAATGAATAACATGCTATGACATCAGAGGTCTTCTAGGAATCAATAATTATTGATGAGAAAATAAGTCATTATTTTCACTGTAATTATCAGGAGACATGTGATGATTTGTTTTGGTTGTGACCTTGATTGTTCATGCACTGAAATAAATAATGGCAGTTAATTAATTCTTTTCCATAAATGTTCATAGATAGTTCAGCATCAGAGAGTATGGGTAGGGGAGGACCACCATGTAAAACACTTCTGTTTCTTGGGAAGTATAACTTTGTCCTTTTGTGGCAACAAAAGCCCTCACCAGTGGCTTATAGTCATGCTTTTTAAAAAAGTGTTCTGTCTTTAAAATGTTTTCTGAAAGGTTTTTCTTTGCTTTATATTGAAGATGTGAGGGCAGATAGACACATCTGAGTGCAAGTGCAATGGAGATCAGAAAGAAAAAAAGGTCTTTTTGATGTTCCTTGATCCTCAGCCAGCTAACCCTAGGAGAAACCAGAGATGATGTTATGATTTATGGAGCTGGGAAAACATGATCCTTGAGCAGCAGAGACCCCACACTACTCTGACCCTATCATCTGGAAAGCATTTCCTTGTTAATATTCTTCCCCCCTGTTTGTCACTGAGGAAAGTTTGAGTGTTGTCTGAGCAACAAGTGGTACAACATCACTATGTCATCTGTGCTTCTGGTGAACTACCTAAATAAAGGGTGTGTTTATAAAGAGATCCCTTGAGCTGATTGCTTTTATCCAGTATGGGGATTAAAAGTAGGTATAGGGGTGCCTATCACACTGGCAAATGCAGTTCTCTAGGTGAGTGAATTGCTGTCTCTTCACAGGACTATTTGGGTATGTGTATATATACCATAGTCCATAGCACTTTGTTTATCTGCTGATTCAGAACAGATGCTGAAATCTCACAACTTCCATGAAGGAGGAATTGACAAAGAATGCAGATGGGGTGAGGATGGTACAAGAGACTCCATCCATCATTCTCCTAAAGGCACAATGAATGGCTTAATTGTTGCAGCTAACAATTGTTGGCCATTTTACTTGCTATAGCTAAAGTATGATCCCACAAAGAGCCAGCTTGGAGGGATACAGTGACAGGGTAGTCTCTTTGTTCTGTTCACTTGGCATCATTCAGTGAATAGATTCCACTGGCTTTATCTGGACCAAGACCTTCCACTACTGCTCACCTGCAAAGCACTCTTCTTGACCACAGTGAGGTCTTGAGCTGGCTAACATAGCAGTAATTAGGAGGGAACAGTGAGGAAATAGTACAGTATGCAATAAAACCAGCAGTATTTCATACTGGGGAGTTTTTGTAAGACAGTATGTCTTCTGAGAGAGATGCCCATGGGAATACTTATCCTTGTACCAGAGTTTCCTTCAGTGACTTGTGAGTTTAATCTATTGTCTTTCATTGAACTGGGTTGGATGTGTGTGGTTTAATATCTTCCTCTGATGCAAGGTTTGTATTTAAGGGATGCTACACAAACTAGGAGAGGACAGAAAGCAGGCTGCCTGTATCACAAAAAAAAAATTCATCTCCCAAGTGAGTATGCATTGGGTCGCGGTGAGGTTAATGTACATATTCATGTGATGTTAAAAAAGTCATTGTCTGGATTAAAGCCTCTCCTTATTGTTCAGTATCCAGGCTCCCACTGAAAAACTGAGGATTTGCATAGTTCTCAAATAAAGACACCTGAATTTGTCATGCAAAGCAATCTGATTTTCTTAATCTTGTTCTTAGAAATAACTCGATTATTTTGGCTGATTTTTTTTTTAATGAGGCAGACAACTAGTATGAAAAATTTCATGCTAGCCAGTAAGGCTGTCAATCTCTTAATAGCTGAAATAGTCACCTAATGGAGAAATATAAAATTATCATGCTTATACATTACAGTATTAAAATGCACAATTGACAACAAAATTCTACTTTGGGCAAATATCATGGCATCCAGTATCTCTGTGTGTAGCAAGGAGGTTCCTAAGTATAGGTGTAACAAGACTTCTAAGAAAAACACTTCGAAAGATAATTTATTCTGTTGAGGATGACATTAAATATCTCTTTGGGCCTTCTCCTTCTAAAAAGTGATATTGGTACTTGCTGTAGAGTCTGAAATTACTGTGGATGAGGAAGGAAGTGAAAAGAAAAAAGACTGGACCATCTTCAGTTTCATTTTTTAAAATGCTACTGAGAAAGTTTAACTTTTTCCCTCATTCACAGGTTAAACAGATTTTTGACTCTGCAGAATATTTGCTTTTCAGAACACATGTGACCTGTTATTCTGTATTGTGGACACCAATGTTCTTGAATCCTCTGGAATATCAAGGGATTTGTGTGTGTTTGGTTTTAGGTATAATCATACCTATGGATGCCAGTGGGATGAATTCAAGATAAGCTTCCTTTCTGGCTGACTTGTAGATTTTGTTGCCTTTCACCCAACCTTAAAATGACCAGGAAATATATCTTTGAAATAACTGTGTTAATCTGAGCAATTGTTGAATTTTAGCAATTACATTGCAATAATCATTGCCTCCTTCTGTGAGGTCTCTCTCAGCTTGAGCTTGAGTCAGAAAGCAACCAAGAGCAAACAATCCCTCCAATGCAAGAAGCCTCCTTTAAATGTGCCACTTTGCTGACCTTGACAAGCATGCAGAAAAGCAGAAGTGAATGCACATAAAGTTTCAAGGCCTGCTGTTCATCCAGACCCTGGGTACTATGCAGTATTTTGTTCCATGCATGCAAAATAGAATCAGTGTGTGGGCTATAATTTAATCCCTGTTGCAGCCTTGCTCAACACAAAGGGCCTGGTGGAGCACTGCGTTGCAGTTGGGCAGCTCTGGCTGTTTTAACAGCATCAGGGGATACTTGCTCAAGGAATAAGAAAAAAACCCCAGACTGACATGGAACTGATTTCATATTACTATAAAAATACCATAGTGATACTGGATGCAGGTTGTAGAAATTATAATTTCTTTTCATGCTACATATTTTCAGGAAACTTTACTAATTTGGGTAGCATTGGCACTTCTTTTGCATATACATTTTTATTTATTTGCTTGACCTAAAATACAGTATCTCCAAGTGTCTTTTCTGGCTAGGTAATATTTCAGAAGACTTTAAGTTTCTTCTCCCCAGTTAACATTTGCAAGAAATGTATCTAGAATTTTTTGGTTTAAATGAAAAAATCATTATTTTGGTTGATTTTATACTCACATTGAATAAATAATTAAATTATATATCCTTTATACTTTCATATTAATTATAAGTATGTTAGTATGTTTTTATATAGATTTCTCCCTATAATTTACAGTTGCTGTATAAACATACAATCTTATATAAATACTTTCTTATGGAGGACTTGTTTTAAATATGTGTAGAACTCATAAGAAAATCTATATTTCTGAAGAGTTTTAGCATTCCATGGAGTCCATTTCTTTTCAAGTCAGTGAGCAGATACTGTCCAGAACTCCATCCTTTCAGTATGCATTAGTTTTTAGATTTGCTTGAATTTTGTAGACTGTACAGCAATTTTGTGGTAGATGCTATCACTCTGAAGTGAGCCATTTGTCTATGGACTTCTTTGCTGTTGTTCTTGCCTTTAATTAGAACCTTTGTACGCTGAGTCTGCTGATGTTTTCTGTTATCCATTCTTACTCAGGTTCTTATATGTGTGATTGACTGAAGAATTATTCTAGGATTATTTAGACCCCCAGTTCTGTTTTCTTAGGCTGCTGTAAAACAACATAGCATAATTAAATCCAGACATGGATGTGATTTGGTTCTGATTACATGACAGGTTTAGGCTTTTTTGCTGCTTGGATCAAGGGGACTTTTATATTTTAATTGAGTTTTCCTGCATGGCTGAGGTTTGCAATATCTTTAATGGTAAGGTCTTCTTTTCCTCTCCTGCTGCTCAGAATACCTTTATAACAGGGCTGGGCTTGAGAACTAGTATGTCCCTGTTTTTTTTTTGGGGGGAGGATAGGTAGTCATGAGAAACTTGTCTTGAGAGCACTTGGAATTCATTAAAATTCTTCTTACTAGCCTGTTATATGAGGATACCAAAAACTTGGACTGTTGTGTTTGCTTAAAGGCTTATACAGGACACACCACCATCTCTTTGGATTTCTTTGTCCAAATGAATGATTTTGACTTTTCTTGTGCCTCTGCAGTTTCAAGCACTTAAATTATTTAGGTGTTTCTGCATGTTCAGTAACAGGCACACTTTGCCTGGGCTTGCTGGGTAGAAAGGGGATGTAGAAGTAAGTTGGGTATAGCATTTTTTTTTAATCCCACTCACTCCAATTCAGCAAGAAGTCATAAAATGCATCAGTAGTCTCATTCAAGGAGAAGTAAATTCCTAATCCACACTGAGAGAGGGGAGGGACAAGTCACATCTGCACCATTGGACACAGACCACTCTGGCCATTATTCAGAGGGTGTGTATGTGTGAAGGGAGTTAATTCCTTTTAGTTCCTGGATAAATCCATGGCTGACCTCATTGATGTGACAGTGAAATCAGCAGGAGTTCTCATATGCTTGACAGAAAGGCATGTATTAAAGTGCTTTCTTTGAACCAAGGTCACTGCATCACTAATCTGAGTATTTTTCCTGTGATGGGCAAATCCCTCTTGGTCTCTGAGCATCCTTTGCTCTAGTTGATGCAGGAATTTGGTTCTGTGCCAAGGAAACAAGTGGGAATATTTACTGCTGAGTTCACGATGAATAGGGTTTCTTATGGGAGCAGGAACCACAGCTATCTTGAAGGCAGTCTTCTAATTAATGCTGTCTGTTTGTTGTATAACAGCAAGGTCTGCACAAAAGAGTTCTTTTGGATATTTCTCTTGAGTTCTTCTGTGTGAGCAAGAACACAGCCCACAGAGAAGTATGAGAAACTGGAGATCTAGTATCTTTTTCCTTGTGACAAACCCCACAGTGCAAAGGCCATACCTCGCAAGGAATTTATCAGTTCCAAAGATACCACTGGAAATGTTTATACTGTTATATAGGAAAGCATTCCTTGGAGACAATTAATCTTATAATTTGAAATTAGAGTGGATGTGTGTGCTGCTGGGTCTGTGGCTCTTTTTTAGCTCTCTTTGTCAGCATACCTGGCACTCTGCATGTAGGTCTGCTCCAAAGCCAAGCATTTGTCCTTCTGAAATACATTTTTTTTTTACTCTAAACCTAATCAGAGATAAGGGGTGTTTCAGCACCATTTGCAAAACCCTTCTAAGAAGGGCATGAATCACCCCATAACAATAGTGGAATTTAAATGTTGTGTCTAGATAAATTCACAGAATTTCACTGAGGAATGCCTCTAGTGTAGTATAGCAAGGCCTAAGATAGCTTATAGCCAGCTTGGATATAGAAGCCAGTTATGGCAGCATGGTGCCCAAGACAGGCTAATTTGCTTTTTCCTTGACTGAGTTTTCTCCTGCTTTAACAGCACATACATTAGACAGATATTTCAGAGGTAGCTTTGATACTTCTTGCTACCTTGCTGTCACAGTTCTGTCTACAAAAACGTTAAGGCTCAAAAACTCTATCAAATTCCAGGTGAGATGAGAACTGAGGCCATTGGTCTGCAAATAAGGTAGAGCACAACTGAATGGAGAATGAAGAGCGTGTGCAAAGCATAATTTGTACTTGAAAGGCCTCCTCTGAACTTTGTGGCAATTGAAGGCTGTAAAACATCTCTCACTAGGAAAAGGGACATAAGGAAGCTAGGGAGAAAACTTACATAGTCGGACTTTAAAGGTGTATCTCCTTTTATTAGTGTATTTGCGCTGTTTTTGGAATGAGTAACCTTGAGGTATAGGAAATTTAAAAAAAAAAAAAAAAAGCTTAAGTTGCCAAAGTAGTTATCCTGTTTATTTGCTTTCAAAGGATATACTTTTTAAGCCAATAGTGAAAATAAAAACAGTTTGTATGCCTGAAACGTCTTCAGTGAGAGCTTCAAAGAACTGTAAATGTATCCACTTCTGTGAAATAGGTAAGACATAATATTACCACGTTACAAAGGGATATAAAAAATGAAATCACTAACAGTAATTTCATAGTGCAGATCTAACTAGAACATCAGTGATAGTCATGGCAGCTGTTGATGTACATCAGCTGTATAACCCTTGTTTCTTTCCACACAGCTCCTCATGCTATAATTGTATTTTTAGTTACAGTTACAATTTGATAATACTCTGCTGCTTTTCCATTCCTGTGAAGCAGCAAAGCAGGTCTCTTGGTTCAGTGTGGTGTTATTTACACTATTAAGTTGCAGCAGGTATCTTTGTTTGATCTGATCCTTGGCATAGCATTACTGAGGAGGTGTAAGGAACTATTCTGTCTTGAAGACAGGCAGATTCTGGATGGAAAGCTGGCACATTAGGGGGAGATTCCAGCAATCATTCAGCACAGGAAAGAGTAGTTTGTAAGGCTCCTGTGTAGGGAGCCATGAAAAGAGGTGCTGACAGCAGTTCTTTGGTTTAAGCCATTTGGAGTATAGGGATAGGTCCTATAGTCCATGTGACCTCCAGGGGTTGGACACATCCCCAGAGAGTGTTCTGGCATTTGCTACACCTCAGAAGGCACCAAAGGGTTAAATTGTTCCACGGTGTGTCACTTGCTCTCTAATTAGGAAGTGGTCCAAGAGCTCAAAGTTCAAAATGCACATGGTCTGAGCTGGGACTAAGCCCAAGTTCCCATTGACTGCAGTCTCATATGTTAGTGTGGTGCATCTGCATACTATCTCTTCCCCTTCCCATTTCTGCCATTTGTTTTCCTTTTTAACAGGAAAATGAGACATTTCAGCTTCACTTCTTTTGTTACTATCTGAAGTCTTCCATTGCTGGAGCTTGTGTGTTTTCTGGGAATAACTTGTAAACCCCTTTATAACTGAAAACAAGCCAGTAAAACACAACAAAAAAATCTCACTCCACCCCATTCTGCAGAATCTGTGGCTTCTGCTGGAGAACCAGGGCAGGTCTCCTCCCAGCAGCAATGGAGACAAACTGGCCAGCCTGAGCCTCAGGGGGCCTGAGGTTCCTTGTTGACCCCAAAGGGAGATACAAAGAACAGGCAAAATAGCATCCAGCTGAGCTTGTTTTGAGAAGAAAGGGCAGAGTGAGGGTGGGCTGAGGCCACAAAAATGGTAAAAAAAGCAGTTTTGGAAAGAGAATGATAAATAGTAGAAGCCAGATGCATGGATGATAATATGAAAGGGACAGAGTCAAAATGTCCCCCATGGAGCCTGCAGCTGAGGGAATAGGCAAAGTTCTGCTGAATCATATCACAGAATCATAGAATACACTGAGCTGCAAGTGACTCATCTGCTTTTGAGATCTTGTGTTTAAGAATGGCGTGGGTTTGGGGGTCATGGTTTTAAGTTTCACCCCAGAATAGATGGTAGCTTCTTGGGGATGACAGCTATATTTTGCATACCAAAAAAAAAAAAAAAAAAAAAAAAAAAGTGATGATTCTGGTTTCCACCTTTTTCTCTCTCTGTCTTCAGCCACATGTGTTTACTGTTTCCCTCCACTGGGACTTTGGGTGCTTAATGTGGCAGGGATATTGAGTCAGATCATTAACCTGTCTGAAAGACATATCCAACACACATTTAGTCTGTGAGCTTTCACACTGTTCTTGCAACAACTATGAGAGAGGAGCAGGCCTGTGCATCTGGGAATGGTGGTAAATAGAGGGGGATGATGACCTTTTTGATAAAAGTAAGTTATTAATTCAGCTTGGCCATCACACTTAGCTGGTCCCTGGGTTGGTATTGTTGGCAGTGCTGGTAACCATTTCCTGTGTCATACAAGGCTTAAGGACAAAGAGGCAGACTGGAGTCACAGGAGTTGTACCCAGGATGACTTTGTCTAAAGTGTGCCTTTTAAACTATGTCCTCTAAATCAACTCATTCTTGCTCTCTCTTTTGTTTCTTTATTTGTGGCTACACTGAATTAGCATCTTAAATAAATTTCCATGGGAGTCAGAGATGCAATAGCTAGCTTGCCTTCTCTTGTGCATCTACAAACAGTCTTTTCATAGAAGTCTTTTCACAATTTCATTTACAGCGTTTTGGCACTTGATCCATATCCATCAAGGGCTTTTCATGCCTATCCTGTTCCATAAAAAAATCTAACAGCATAACATGCAATATATAGTTGATGATAAAAGATTTGTAGCACGTATATTTTATATACACTGATGAAGCATCTCTCTTCCTGATGTAACTTTTCACCTATTCATTGTTTCTCCTCCTCTCACTCTGATACATTCTTCTATATTTTGTGACATGCAGATTGTAGAAAAGAAAGAAAATTAGGTAATTTGATTTGATGAAATAGGGCTTCATTCTCTACATAAAAGACAAGGTTAAAAAAGAGAGCTTTGTAAAGAAGAGAGAAAGCTGAAAAGCAAGACCTTCTGATGAAGAAAGCTGTGGGAGTGGATCAGTAAGAAAGGAACTCTGAAAAGGCCTTGAAGCTCAGGACATGAAAGCATGGCTTTCATGGAGGTGCAGGCAATGTGGCTATGATATGGAATAAAACATTACCTCAGTTGCTGAATTTTTGTGTTAACACAATGCAGGTGCATTGGGAATAAGGTCCAGGCTCAGTAATCAAAATAATTAAAGTAATTGTATACTGTGATCACACGGTGGACCTGGCAGAGATTTACATGTTAAAAACACTAAGAGAGCTCTGGTAAAATAATGGTGTTGGTGTGGATATCACAGACTGACTAAGAAATCTGGGTAAAAGTAGATGCAGTGTATGTTATGTACCTGGGTGGCAACTGATGGAGCTATGCAATTGCATCAGAATCTGAGGTGTCACTGAAGAACTTGCCCTAGTACGTCCCACTGTGAAGAAAAACTTCAAACGTGACCTGAGCACATTGCGATGCAGCGCTTTGTGCCAGAACTCTGGTGCAGCCTGTCAGCAGGAGCTGCCGTAGCCCGCCCATCTGAACGAGGTGCTAACTCCAGCATCTGCTTCTGCAGCGACTTCAGCTCCTTTGTCAAAGCAGAGGGGGAGAGAAACGACTTGTGCCAAGACTACACGGAATGTAGTGGGGTTGGACTGCTTTAATTTGACCCCAGAAAAAGGATCTTAAAATTAGGAGCTGTCAGGGCATTTAATACAGTATGCCTAAAACACAGCGTGAAATGTGGAACTGGAAAAAAGCAGAAAGCTGAAAAATACAAAGGGATGCTCGTAACAAGAAGTAGAGTGCCTTTGGGAGTGTGAGAGAGGGAGGAGTAGATGGTGAAAGAAGAATTAATCAGAAAGGTCAGAGAAAAAACAATGAAAGCCAAAAAGATGGCATGGTTTTTAAGGAGGATTTTAGTTATTTGCAAAGCAAAAAAGAGCTCAAAGAGCCTGAGGCTTGAAGTACAAAGCATGATATTTACGCAGGGAGTTATTATAAAACACTTGATGAGACGGATTTTGGTGGCAGACAGGCCTCACAGCCAAACTAGAGGCATAAGAAAGTAGGACAGAGCTGGGATGAAATGGGATCAGCAGCTGTAAGCAGGGTATTCAATTAACTAGGAACAATTCAATTCAAACAACAAAGGAGAGAGGAACTTGGGCAGACAGGTGGGAACATAGATAACTGAGGCAAGATCAGAAGGAGGTTATATTTCAGGGAGTATTCACTCCATGCAATACCTCTTTTGTCTCTGTGTTAAGATCAGTAAACTGGCAGAGAAGCATTTGCTTCTGTGCCACATTACCTTTCCTTGAATGAAGGGTGGACGGACAAGCAGGGCACAGTGTGGTGCTGAAGAGAAGGGAGACTTAACACCTGCTCTTTTGACAGCAATAGCTTGCTACTAGATCAACGTGGTTGTCTCACAGAACCTTACTCTAAAGTGACTCTGCTCTTTTCCAGGGATCAGGACCCAAAGAACAAGCAGTTAAGATGGAGGAAAAGAGAAGCAATCATAGGAGGATCAATAAAGGTTGGGCGGTCAGGTCAAGAAGGTCAGGGTAAGACATTTGTGACAGAGAAGTGAGAAATGCCACTGTCAGCAAATAAGCAGATAAAGCATGTTAGGAAGGATGAGAATAAGAAAAGGGATGGAGAGAATTAAAATTAGAGACTTTGCAAGTGGAACTTATATACAGTGAATATGAACTAAATTTAATTTATAGGTCTTTTGTTTGCTTTTATGTTTCATTGCCTAAAAGGAACAGTGCATTAGAGATGCTCCCTAAAAGTATTTGTATGAATACACAGCAAATATGTTCTTTTCCTGAAGCGATCTATAGAGTTTTGGTTTTCCTTCCACCTTAAGCATTTTAATACCTAGCAGTAAACCGTCAAGCCTCAGCCCTTCCCAGTCAGTCCCTCTTGTTCCCCTACTTAAGAATGAAACGCAATATCTTGAACACCCAGAAAGGGAGGAAGGAGCTAATCATTGGCTCGCATTGTGGCTGGCAGGGCAGGCCCGCCTCTTTGGCTTGTGCTGACAAGCTGTTTATGTTTGTGCACGGCCACCCTTTAACTCAGCCGCCCGATAGCCGTAATGGGACCAACTGCCTGAATGCTGCAGGGAGCTAAATCTTCTCATCAGAGTGAATTTCAGCCTCTGATTCTCCCGCCTGGACTCTATGGAACACTAGTAAGTAGCCTTCTGTCTTGTTGTGGCTTTTCTCATAAAACTAAGGACATGTTTTAGCAAGGCAGATAGGTGCTGTCATTCAGAGAGGCAGCTATTAAAGCATTTTCCTCTGACTGAAGTAAAAGAGCAGCTACTTTGTATGCAGTGTCATGACTGCAAGGATGGCACGATTTCAATCTCAAATGAGACCTTCCTGGGAGGCGAAAGGGAAGATGTTAATAAGGACACAACCCATTTAAACTTACTAAGTTGTTGGGGTTTTTATATATATGTGTATGTGTATATATATACACATACATATACACACTTAATTTAATCTGCATCTCCGCATCTAGTTCTTATTTTTAGATGTATTTACAGTATTTGATCATCCAGTCTCATTTTCAGCAGCAGCAATTTTTGCAAGGTCATGAGTAGTGTGGTTTGGAAAAGTGTGAAATGGCTGGAAATGAGGTACTATAAAAGGAATGCTCCCCAAAATGTTGATACGTGCTGTCATGTTTGAAGATATATACCTAGCAGTAGAAAAAGAAAGTCGTGGTCAGAGATTTCAATCTTCTTTGTTGACTGAGAATTATTATTGGGAACTGTTCACAGCTCCACAGAGCAAAAGACTGCAGAGACAGAATGAGCATGGCTTCTTGCATCTTTAAGATGCCCTTTTTAATTTGCAGAATTTGAGATCAAATATTGCCTGTTCAGGCAGTATTCTTCAACTTACACCTGCACTGCATATATTGATGGATTTTTTTAGACTTTCTCTTTCACCATTTACACCAGCAAAGGAAGTCTTAACGTCCCTGTCTGAGGGAGCTGGCAACCATGCAGAATCTCAGAACTAGTCTGCTGCTGAAGTTTGGGCAAGTCTGTGTGTAGATTTCATGTGGTAACTGAGGCTCAGGCTGTGAGTTCAAGACACCTGAGGGGGAGAAAGGTGGCTGTCACTGTAAGGAAGCATGTTCATTATTCCTCTATTTAAAATCACAGGAAAGTAAGCTGCAATCAGATCTTATTAGCCTTGACTCATGCAAAAGAAAAAAAAAAAAAATAAAACCAAATCCAAGGCAAGGCCTGATGCCATGTTCCTTTTAGCTTGTTTAGCTTGGCCCCTGTGGATGTACCCAAGAGGGGAATACCCGGGGGGTTGTGCCTTTGTCTCTGCTGTGCTGCTTGTGTTTTGTGGCTGTGCACAGCTTCCTCAGACAGCCCTGGTGCAGCCTGGAAACTTTTGGCTCAACAGTCCTACTCACCTATAGGATGTTAATGACTGCATCATTCAATGAGTTGTGGATTGCAGAGAGCCAATCAAGCAATATTTTGTTTAGAAAGCAGTGGCTAAAAGACAGCTAGACAGAAAATTTCTGATAACACTGATCAAATTATAGGCAGCAGTTGTACTTAGTACAGTTTAGGTGGGTCTTGATGCTGATTGTTGTTCAGCTCTTGAGTCTGAGCCTTCTCTACAGCAGTACAGTGCATGTGTGGTAGTGTATGAAGTAAAGCTAATTACTGCAATAAGCTGCTTCTGTGCCAGGCTGTGAATACAAGCCAGAGTGTTTCAGTCAGTTGCACTAAGCAGCAGATAGATACTAAGCCTTGATTAGTAAAGATGGGTTTTGTCTATAGATTAAGAAAGCAGGATCTCAGTACTTAAATGAAAGCCATGAGATACACCACACACCTAGGAATTGTGCTGTGCCCTTGCAGTACATAATTAGGAGTAATCAATATGCTCACCACATTGTCACTCTTGACTAAAGAAAGAAATCCCTTGTGCATCACGAGCTCAACACAACATGGCTGGCTCTGAAGGGGTCTGTTTGATTTGCATCAGGGTAAACAGGCAGAAAATTAAAATTGATTTTTTTTTCCTCCCAGAGAGATAATTTTGAGGATGTATTTAGAGAGCTTGCTAAAACAAGGTGCTGAATCAACATCTTTCACAAAAGAACTGCTCTGAACTGAATGAGCTATAATTGCACTTTTTGATTCTGAGCTGGTAGGCAGTTTGTGAAAACGCAGTTATTTACTAATACTCATTAACAATGCTTTCAGATGGCCTAGCAAGCGAGAAGCATATCATGCTCAATCTACAAAAGAAGGAGATAAAATCTGCAAGGAAGCTGGAAATAGAACTGCTTACTGTGGTTCATTTTCTTCCTCTGGTTCTGTAGGTGCATTTGCCAGCACTTTCCTGTGGCTGAGTATTTAGTCTGCAAGCACACTTGTAATATAGCTATTGTTCAGTTGTTCAGAACTTAATGAAAAGTATTCATTTGGGGTTGGCTGAAACCCTGACCACCTCTTATATTTCCCAAATATACTCACAGTTACCAGATAATTAGATCCACTCTATTTCCCCTACGCTGTCCTTGGGAATGTCAGACCAGCTCCCAAAATGATTTGATGTCTTGGGAAGGAACAACTCTCTAGATTGCTAAGAATTTTGATTTATTGGAGCTTTAATCGCTGACACTGGGCATTTGAATTTTTAGTGAAAGCAGAAGGCTTTTACGGTATTTTTTACCTCAGAATTTATTATTAGCAGATGCTCTGCTGATATGTCCTATGTGCTTGACACATATCAATTAAGGTTATGAAAAGGGAGAGCCTGTGAGTGAAATATTGCATGTGTCTCCCTCCCATCAGCTGCTTGAGTCTGACCAGGAAACTGAACTGTCAGGTAACAGGAAGAAGTCTGGGGGTCTGAAAGAAGCAATGGCAGCCTTCTGTCAAGTTTGGATAGATTTCTTTGTGATATCACTCACTATGAGAACTCAGGTCTTCCTAGGGATTTAAAGACTGAGATTTGCCACCTCAGCCTCCTTGGGTAAATTGTCTTCTCTCTTAAATCTGAACCCTCTGACTGATATCCTCCCATGCCTATGAAAGCTTCTTTTTCATTGTTTTTCTGGGTTTTTTTTGTTTTGTTTTGTTTTTTCATCAGATCCCTTTTCCTAAGTATTAGGTGCTAGGTAAGGGACGTTGTTGCCACTAAATTGGAGCATACTAGTTGGTTCTAAAAACATGAGAAATGCCAAGCATGCAGCCTTTTCTATTAAAAAAGCAGCAGGGCTGCAGTACTCAGATCACCCTCGTACATTAAGAGCAGAGGGTCTTCCTCTAACGTGTGCATTTTATTTTGGTGGTGTTACCTGGAGAAGGTACTGCTCTTAGGAAAGAAAAGGATTGCTTGGCAGGTTATATGTGCAAAATTCACCACAGGAGAATAGAGGAAGTCTCTCAATCAGGTATTTGCCACAGGTCTCATTCTGTAGTGTGCCCTGCTTGAAATATGCCACAATAGGACACGAAATAAAGATGATTGACTCCAGTCAGCAGGCAGAAGAAAATCAGAAGGCTTTATTTACAATTCATTCAGCCTTTTTATAACATGCTGCGCTAAAAAGGCACATTATTGGTCCACAGGATTGATACCTCTCTCCAATGGTTAAGTAACAGAAATAGCAAACAACACTTGGGAGGGAGGTTGTTATGGGAAAGGAATATTGTTTACATAAAGTTGTTTTGAAAAAAAAGGAAAACTGTTGAAAGTTTCCCTTGGGAAGAGCTAGCAATTCTCAGGCTCAGAAATATCAGGCCCACAGAAATATAATGGAAAACTTGTGTCAAGACAGAGAAAAAAAGGGATTACTTTGTACCTTCCTTGCCTGTGACAGAGTGAATGGCAGTGGCTAAGTTGTCTTCAGGGTGCTGTCTTTAAATCATCAGTATCTACCAGTTTCCGCTGGTTCCTTTGACTTGTCTCCCTCCTGTGTGATGTATCTGGCCTCTGTGCTAGCCAGCAATGCTGAAAGAAACAGCCTTCAGTGGCATTCCAGCACTTATACTGGCTATGCTTTGTACTCATGCTGGGAAGATGTTTCCTTGGATTCCATTGGCAAGCCCTAAACTTTCTTCTTACTGGAATTACTGGCTTACAGAACAGGCTCTCTGCATTGCTGCTTTCCTTTGATAATGTGTAGAAGGCACAGTCATGAAAACTACTCTCTTTTAGGGTACATACAGGACTGGTATATTAACTGTAGCCTCCAGATGTCTTATTTCTCTCTCTAGCTCACCTCTCTCCAGCCCAGAAAGCAAATTGTATCCCAGTATGTGCTCAAATAGGCAGGAAATATTATAGATGCCATGGTTTCTTCATCCATGAAGAAGCTTTTAAATATTTCAGTTTCCTTCTTTTTCCCGTGTAGTTGCCCAAACATCTAAGAAAGCAGCAATTTTAGCTTGTAGCATAAAATGTCCCTAATTAAGAGGGTAGCTTGCTGTGTTCTTCTTTGTTGCTGCTGTCTAAAAAAATTATCACAGCTGTCATCAGCCTTTTCCTCTTATCACTGCTCCTTCACAGCTTGGAAAACTGAGAAGCATTGTATCTGTTAAAATTCAAGGAGTGCACTGCCGTTTCTCTCACAAAATGAAATCATACTTCAGCTCCTTTTCTTCTTGACATCTTTCTCCTTATGCAGCATCTTCAGTTGACACTTTACCTAATGCTCCCTAATGTAATCCCCTAATGTACTGTCAAAAGTTAACATTTTTATACTAATATCCTGGCATGGATTTCTGCAGGTCTTACTCTGGCAAAGCTCTTGCTGAAGGCAATAGAGAGGCTGGTTACTTAAAGACTGAAATGGGACTGTGAGAATTACAGTCTTCCCATATGTGTGGTTTAATTTCTGTGTCTGACGGGGATGCTTAACTTTAGCATGGTACCTTTGGCCTTAATTTCAATTAGTTTTCAAATGTGTAAGAGCAAGCTGATAAGTATTTGATGAGGTTTATATCAACTCCAGCACTGCAATAGCTGAATTTTCAGCACTTTTAAGACATTGTCTTCACGAGACCATCTGTCTAAAGAAATGTCTCCTTCTCTCTATTTTCCCAGTAATTTTCTCCTGATACCCACTCTTTTCTATCACTTTGAAATCTATGCTTAACATTCATATACACTTTGGGATCCAGAGCTATATCAGAACATTTCCTTGGATCATACTGGCTACGGAAAATGTTACACTGTCACATTCTGGCACGCAGATGGGAAAATATGAGCCAGGCCTAACGTGGATGCATGTGGATGGAGCAGGGACAGCATCTTTTATATGCATGCAGGTATGCAGATAAGGATAGTTTCAGTAGAGAAAGTCTTGTTCCCTACCTGCCCCAAAACTGCCCAGCTTCAAGCCAGTCAGCCTTTCACTCTGGCTTGCAGTGTCTTCAGCCTCAGGCCCCTCAATCCTTAGTTCAAGTCTCCAGCTCATGCCTGTGTAGGGAGAGCATGTAGCTTTTCCCTGTCATTCATGACCCTTGCCTCACTTACAAACTTCACAGCCTCTTCATATTTCTGTCACAACTCTTTTCCTATCCTAGAGGCACCTTTTTTTCCCTGGCCTCCCATATCCCAGCCTCCTGAACCTCTGTGTTCCATGCCATTTAAGATGCTTGTTCTCCCTGCCTCTCAGTCCTTAAGAGCTTCCCCAGAGCACTTCGCTCCCTGCTGTTTTCTCTTCCTACTCCCTGTCTTCCTCACTAGCCCAGTGTTTGCAGTCTGAGAGACAGGGGGCTCTTTGTTCTCCCCTGGACTCTCAGGTTCTTCAGTGCAAAGGTCTCAACATACTTTCTTTTTCCTCTATTGTACTTGAAGGCAGGAAAGTAGGACAGGTCCAGGGTAAACCAGGCACATACTAGATTTTGTGTGCTGTAAAGGGGGATAGCTCCAGGCAAGGTCAGAGAAAGAAAGAAATATATAGACTTCTTTTATTTATTTTTTTTATGTAGCCCTTTCTTTTTTTTTTTTTTTTGGCAAACAAAGTGTCCAGTATTCAACAAATATCTTGTGAAACAACTTCAGGCCCAGAGCTGCTTTTGAACCGTTTGCTGTGATTCTTCATGTGCTCATTTCTTTGTGTTACCAGTCACATGGTAACATTTCTGATTCTTGGGTGAATGAAGTTTTCAAACAAAAAGAGGGATTTGGACACATTACTTTTGGTTCAGAACTTTTCATGAATGCAGACATATGAAAATGTCTTAGATCAGTGTTTCCTGGACACTTGCTTTTGAAAGGAAGCTTACATGAATGGAACTTTGTGAAAAACAGTAATAATGAGACAGTACAATTTTATAGGAGCCAGGGCTGATGGTTAATTTCTCAAAGTAGCAAACTATGATTCAGAGCAGTGCAGAGCAGAAACGTGAGCCTGGCACAAACTGAGTGTATGCCCATATTTAAGGGACATGTTTGCAACAAAAGTGTGACTGAAGACCTTGGAGTAGGATTACAGTCAGGAGGAGTGTGGGGCTTACCTGTTGTTACATGGTACATTTTTATAAGAAACTTGAGCATTTGGTTGCAGTTGTCTTTCTTCCCCTGCTCCAGTCCATAATGTCTGCAGCCTTCAGTGGACATCTATAATTCTCAGGCTCTCTCTCAGGTTGCAGAAAATAGATGCATTTTTTCATAGGGCAGTTTTCTGTCAGGCAGTGAACTGTCTGTTCACTGGGGAGTCCAACAAGTGCCTCAGTGTGAGGTAAGAAGTGTGAGGGTGCACTCCGAGGGGAATAAAAGCCTTTGAAAACAGTTGGTTTGTCTATTGAAATTATGTTCGTCTAATATTTGACCTTCCTTGATGAAAACCACTGGGGCATATACATTGCATAGTGTTTGCTGACTTGTTGTTTAAAGAATATGTTCTACAGACTTCCAGGTGGGAAAAAGGAATCATCACTTCATTTCACTTACAAAGGAAAAGGCTGTGTATGTCTCCATCACCAGTGTGCTCAGAATGAGCTCATCTGCCCTGGGCAAGCCCAGATCCCTGCAGTTACAGATGTAAGTGAGACTTGATGGGAAAAGTGGCTTAGTTATGCTTATTCTCTTTATTTCTTTCCTGGGGACAGCCAGGGGCTATTGCAGGCAGTAGTGAAAACAGAAGAGCAGTCATGGGGCTTCTCCAATGATGACATCAAGGTTAATAATGCATTGTGTTTTTCTCTGAGCTGTATTTTTTCTTTCTGTGGAAGTGAAGTGATATATTATAAAGCCAAATGCATACATCATGAAAAAAATTACCAAAAGCATTGAAACAGCCCCATTCTCATCTAAGGGTTGGAGCAGGCAGCAAAGGATTATCACATGATATCTCTTTGGAAGATCAGCTAATATGTGCCTTCTGGAGGAGGACAGGCTTTGCCAAACTCAAGTCACTGGGCACCCAGCTGAAGTGCTATGATAAAATACACGAGGCCAGACCTACTGAATACAAGTTTAGCATTTGAACCCAGACCCAAGGCAGCTGTTCCATGTGTTGGCTTTAAAATGCTGGTGATAAAATGATTCATAATGTCACAGCTAATTTGTCTTTTAAAAATGAGTTATTGCAGTGCCAAAATCTACATTATTTTATTTCATTAAGTGAACTGAAGCTTCACCTTGAACCCTTCCAGAGTAGTTTTGCCTCAGTTTATCAGATCTGTGGTTTTTCAGTTGGTACATTCCAGCTTGTTTGCATCAGAAGACTCATCTAGAACCTGAGCTGTGACCAACTAGAAATCTGCATAAATGTATTTGAAGTCCAACACCAAGTGGTCTAGTGTTAAAACCAAAGGTGAGCATATACTTGTGGTCAGACCCAGGCTTGTTAATCTACCATCCTGAGTTTCTATCATTTAGGTAATTTCACAGATTCAAATGAAATGGAAGGTGCATCCTCCACCAAACCAAGACCTTTCACTTGTCAATTTCTCAGTATTTAAGCTGAAAAAAAAAAAATGGTTGAAAAACATATTGCTTTCAACTATACCTTTGCAATGCAGTGCTTCCAATACAACCACACTAGACTAAATGGGAGCAGAATTCAGACCAAGAGAGATACATATTCTGCCACCTCCTGTGCATCACAACTTGTCCATCACTGACTGAGGAGGGACACTTTTCCCTTGTTTTATGGAACATGCAATGGTGTTTGAAAAAAACCTTTCAAGCATCTACATATAAAGATACATAATCAGTGTCTAAACTGCATCCTACTCCACTCTTGCCCTACTAATATTGCTAACATAGTTGATCTTGGTGAAAAATTTATATGGAAAATAACATGGTAGTTTTGTAGCTGGTATTTGAAAATGTCCTAAATGGAAGCTGCCATTTTTCTGAGAAGACAAATTGCTTCTAGAAAAGTTGTTTTTCCTGTCTGATCTGTTATTTGTTGCAGTCTTTCCTAGATGAAGCTTTCTAGAGTAAATTTTCTCACCATCAAAGTGATTAATATATTCCATCTCCATTTCTCCAGAAAGCTGAGATCCCTGTGCTCAAGAAGAACATGGTACTTGACTGTTCCAAAATTCACAGAGAAAAAGTGTGAAAATGTGAGCATCAAACAATGCCTTAGATCCAGGCAACAGTGAGGGGCCACACAGCTGGCCTGCCTGGAGGCAGGAGCTATGTATGGACAGTAGGTATCTCATAAGGATGAGATAAAAGTGGAAATGAAAAATACACCAAGATCAACTATGTTAGCAATATTNAAAAAAAAAAAAAAAAAAGGAAATAAAGTTAGTAAGTATGATCCCCAGAGCCTGGAAAATGAAAGGTCTTTTTAAATTGATCTATTGTTTTTGAATCTTGAATTTTCTTGAGGAATTGCTATTTGTGAAAGCCACCTTTAATATAAATGGAGCATTTTTTTGAGAGAGCAGATATATTGAAAACCACCTGAACAATCAATGTGAATTAATGCATTTGCTCCTTTGGGGGAAAAAAACATTCAGTCGCCAAAAGCATCACAAACTGAAAGTGGTTATTTTCACTTACTCCTCTTTTTATTACCATGTTTCACCAAAAAAAGCATTCTTATTCCAAAGATAAGTCATTCAGCTTGTCCTTGTACAGTAGAGAGAGACCTGCATGCCCAGAAAACCACACAAGGACTATGCTGTGGCCCATGAAATAATTTCTGTCCCCAAACCTGTAAGTCTGCTCTACAAGGATCAAGTTCTTTGCTATCATGGAAAATATCAGTGAGAACATGAGGTAGTCAGTTCACCCCACTTGTTTCCTAAGTGAGAGAATAACTCACCTGTTAGCAAACCCTGCTTATTGCTGTTTCAAAAAATTACTATTTTTTGCTTCAGCTGACATCTGTGCATTTAGTATGTTTTTCTGCTTACTACCTTGACAGAACAGAACAGAAGAGAGGAAAAATGATAGACTGTAGGGAAAGTTGTCCAACTTTAGTAGCAGCTGAGCTATAGAGCATATAGAATCTGTTCTCATAGACCTCTTGTTTGTGTGAGGTGCCCTGGTGTCTAATAAATACAGCTGAGTTCATGTGTAGCCTTTTACATCGGATCACTGGATTGTATTTCACTCATCTGGACAGCTGCCTTTTTCACAAAAGCTGTAGGAATATAATACCTTTGGGATCTCTACCTGATGTGACTGAAATTATTCCATGGGTTATACAGGTACTGCAAGGAATTGTGACAGCACAGGCAAAAATAAACACAAAAAATTAATTCATCATTTCCTCCTTGGCTTCTACCAATTAGACAGGCTTACTTTTTGGTTTTTGTGGGCTTTTTTTTTGTCGGATTTGTTTGCTTGTTTGTTCTTTAATTTTTTTTTTAATCATTCAACTGCTTTTGGCTTTAACAGACAAGTTGTGTCAGTCCTGGATCCAGGTACAAAAGAGTAGACAATCAGCACATTCCTGATTGTACCAAGATGAAAAACTGAGCCAATGACAAGGCTCAGGACTTTTAGGCAGAGCGTTTACAATGGTGTTTTTATTTTGTTAATGATTCACTGTACTGATTCACCGATGCTTTAGTGAAAGCTGCCTTGTTCAGAGTCTCATTGTTCAAGCAGAGTAAGATTATTCCCAGAAGAAAAGCTTGAAAAAGTCCTCTGCTAAAACTAACAACTAAATACAACTTGTTATTTTAAGTAACATAAAGATAACCACAACAACTTTAATTTTAAGCAATGGCAAAACTTTTTTATCCACCATAAATTTTTTTCTTGATTTTTTTTTTAAACTGGGAAAAGAATCTTCTTCAGTCCTGACACAAAAGCCATGAAATATCCAAAAATATAGGTGACTCCTTAAGCCTTTGGTACTTGAATGTAATCAGGGCACTAGACCTTTAAATAGATGAAAATAGGGGCTGAAGGTGACTTGGGGGCCTTGAGTCACAGACTTTCATGGGGTGCATATCAAAACTTTGCTTCTGCTATTCTTGGTAAAATGTTTACTCTAGTAATGAATGGCTTGAACAACCCTACAAGTTCCCTATAATATAAATGGAGCATGGCTCTGTGTTTCCTTAGTAGGAAAAAAAAAAAAAAACCCTAACAAAACAAAACTTACCAACACATTAGATTTGCTTCCACCTGGAAACATTTAGAGGATATAGGGGGACCAGCATTCTCTTCCCTGATTATAAAAACCAGGTTGTTCTAAATGACTTGCTAAACTGTTGAACGATTTCATACAACGCACTGGACTTCCCTGCCCTTTCCAGAGGGGCTGTTAGCGCTGGGAGCGAGGGAGTGCTGCGAGGTCGGTTTGTTTCCACAGCGGGGAGCGAAGGCACCCGGCCGCCGCTTCCCTGAGTGCTGGGTGGTGCTCTGGGCTGCTCCAGGCTGCCTGGGGGAGCGCTCAGGCATCTGCACATGGGAGAGCAGCCCGGCATGGGGCCAGCTGTTTATTTTCAAAGCCTTTGTACCTCAGGTTACTTGTAAGGCTGATGCTTGGGGAGTTCTGCTGAAACTGGACTGTATACGTTCCCTGGTTTGCCTGTAATTTGCAGTTTATGAAAACCAGATGGATGACTGAGTGTTCTGCAAGTTAGGGTAGGAACGGGATCTTCTGACATAAGAGCAGTTTTTACAGAAACACTGAGTTAAGGCGATTCAGGCTCAAGCGAGATTGCTTCTTCCCTCCCCCCCCCCACTTTTGTCTATTTTTACTGCATCATTGGTATGTGTCCAGGGAAAGTCGGCCATATCATTCGGAAATACGAGGGGATAAACTTTTGACTGTCGGATCTCTTCAGGCTGGGAGACTCCAGAGTACATGAACCCGGAGAGAAAGAATTAAAAGGAGGGATTTCTTTAGGTGAACTTTTTTGGTTGTCTGCTCTGCTGACAGCAGTGTAAAATAACGAAGAAACTGCAGCAGTCCTTTCCCACTGTCGTTCTAAATAATGTAAGTTACCCTTTCACACTCATCTCTAAATGTTCGTGTGCTTTTTCTGCTTTCGAGTATTTTGTGAGAGCAGTGGTTTTATAGCCAGTAAACTCTTGCCAGGAGCTCTGCTGTGTGAATGAGTGAATTGCTTTGTCTTTCCTTTTCTTTTTTAAGTCAGGGTGGTAGGGGGAAGCCGAGCAGTTTGACACCGCCTTTCTTTGACAGTCGTGTTAGCTCGGCTTTAGATGGCTGTCGAAACCTTTAAACCTTTTCAGTGTTTGTGCAGAAATTTGTTTGTAGCTGGCAAAAGACAATAGCAAATGTTTTGATTGAACTGTGCGTGTCAGGCTTGCAGTAAGAGCAGGCGTTTCAAAGGGGACTGTGTGATGCTATGTAAAGAAGACAGGATGTGACAAGGGAAAACAAATGTTTCCTGCTCTTTAATATTTAAAAGAAATAATTGAAACAGAGCCAAGGAGTTTACCCAAGAAAGAAACAGTGGTGTTTATTCAAAGCAAAAAATGACTGTAAATCTGAGAGGACAATGCCAAGGTCTAATTATGAGAGTTTACTTTTCACAGTGGTTCATTTTTGAAGCTGGAAGTTGGCATTAATGTTGCCATATTCTGTTGTGCTTTTGTGAAGAGTAACTTCAGCCATTACCTGATGCATAGCTCTCCATAGATTATACAGGTAGCTTGATTACTCTCCCTTTATTAAATTTTGCTATTTTCAAAATGCAGACTAGGCAGACTTGTCAGGCAGATTGATAGGTTTATGTAAAAACAAGGGGTATAATTATGGATAATATACCAGGTAAGAATAAAACAAGAAATAGACCAAGAAAATCACCCTGAGCTCAAACATTCATGAGGCCAAAGCAGTGACATAGATGTCTATTTCAGGGGGACAAATGAGAAAAATATTGTGAAAGTACATTGACAAAATAAATATTTCTTAGATGAGGATGTGGCTTAAGAAAAGTTGCTTTCTGTTCCTGTCTTGTTTTTTATTTTTGTGGGCAAGGATTTATTATCTAGATAATAGCCTGTGGCCGACTATTATGACCTAATAATCAGAAGGTTTTTTTCCTCAAAATTCCACACTGCTGCTTGTGTGGAAACAAATGATATTGACTAGCAATACTAACAAGAGTTTCTAGACAATGTAAATATTTTAATAAACTTGGGAATATAAAGTGTAGGGCTTGAAAAGCATATTAAACAGTTTGTTTTGTTAAAATCTGTATAAACTTGTTTATTTTCAAATTAGTCCCATAATTTTCTAGATAATATCTAAAGCATGGAGTGGTTATAGACAGAAGGTACCAGAAGGCTACTGTACCTGGCCTTGGGACTGCATCATCCTGCTTGCAAACAAAGGCAGCAGAAAGAGGAGGTTGTTCCCTCTTTCCAGAGAGTTTGGGGGAGGAATCAGTCTGTTAGCTGCTGACAAAATGAAATAAGGCTTCTGTGCTTTGGCCCTCATCCCGAGCTGCTTACCATAAACCAAAGGTTTTCTCAAACTTCTCAGCAAAGCATTTGACAAGCGTGAGTGGTGAAGACACTCTGACATCTGATCTGGACCTGCATTGCCCACAGTTTGGTTATAAAGAACAGGTTTGTGTTTTCTTCGTGGAGAGTTCATTTCAGTTCTTGAGATGCATCCTTTTTCATGAGAAATGGCTTTGATAGGCCTTTAATAATTACATCTTTCTTCAGGGAGAAGGCTAAACTGAACTTTGGTTCAAGGGGCATCTCTAATATGCTGCTTGAGGGCCAGAAGGAAACATTAAGTGGGTTTATGGCAGAACAAATTCTAGATTTCATTATAGGGTTTCTGAGAAGAGGGAAGTTTTAAAATCATGGTAACAATTAGTCAACTGGGAAAGGTCATTTGATTTCCTTAAGTAATTTGTAAAGGGAGTAATTTTTCTAATTTTTATTTTGTGTCTAGAATGTGTCCTAGACACAGAATAAAAATTAGAAGTACATATACATTTAAGGCTTTGGGGGAGCAGTGGAGGTATGTGTGTCTTAAAAGTTCACCTTTTTCATGGCACTGATTTTTGATGAAATCTTGTGTTCGAGGCTAGATTTGAGACAAGCAGTGTCCATGGTCTGGTGGCACATGCAAGTGCTGTCTGAATTCTGCTACATCCCTCAGCATGCACAACGTTTGGAACATTAGACCTTACCTGGACAGAGATAATTGTGCTGAAGGATTTCCCCAGGCCCTGATACTATTCTTTTTCTGGGAATCCTGGTTGTAGCTTGAAGCTCAGGTTGTTTACTGGAAAATCCCAGATAATTGGTGCTTGAGGCCATCATGAAAGCATGCTGGGCCTGTCTTTGCCTGATAATGGAATTTCATTAATTCATAACAAACCTAGAATTTGGACAGCTTGTGTAAACACAGCGATGCTCCTGATTCCTTTGAGGAAAACTGAGGAATTAAATTAACTGAAAAGGTACTGGGTGTTCTAGTCCAGAGAACAAAGTGCTGTACATTACTATACTGAAGCTGAAATTTAATCATCTGCATAAAATATTAAACACACACAGTTTTGCAGAAGCATGTAATACTGTGTCTAGACACATGAACTATTTTTATAAAAACAAAGGCACAATGTATAGTAGGTTAGGATAAATCCTTGAGCCACATGTAAAAGCATTTGATTTGATCTGCTGGCAAGCATATTGCTTCATCAGAATTAAATGTGTCTGAAGATACAAGTGTAGCTAGTTTGAACTATTTTTTATACACAGCAGCAAGCATATATTACTGCAAATGGTAAGTTCAGTTTATAAAGAATGTTCCTTAATACAATGGTATTATATAAGGGAATAACACTTTAGATTTAATTAGTTATTTTACAGACAATACAGTATTTTGTATTATAAAATGCCACTAATTCCAAAGCCCTAAATTTTTTCTCCTGGAATTCTGCCCATCCATATTTTTCAGAGTAGCATACATGAACTTGCCTTTTCCAGTTATTAAAGAAATCCAGTGACTGCCAGATTGCAATGCACTATTGCAAATGCTACACTTGGCTGACACCTTCAACCAAAATTATAATTATCAATAATTATATGCTATTTCCAGAGACTGCAGGTTGTGGTTATGTTTTCTGTTATGTTTTATGGTAAAAAAAAACAAAGGTGGGGAGAGCTAAATATGTGAAATGCATGGCATGAGCTGTTAAAAAAACTGGACTGAAAACAAAAATCAATATTTGTGGAAAGAAATCAATACTGGAAAGGAAATAATGACTATTTAGAGGTTTTCAAAATGCTGAAGGGAAAAGAATAGGCCTTAGCAGTCACATAAATGGACTTCACCTCTCTATATCTCTATTTTTGATAAGTTACTTTTCAAGACATGCTCCTTCTGTTAGAATTGGACTTGTGCTTCTATTTGTTATGTGACATGAATGGATTGCAGGCAGTCCCTTGGTGTGCTGTAAGGTTTGTATTAACATGTCTGTAAAGGAAAGAGCTGCTTGGCTGCAAACACTTAACAATGAAATTTGGAATAATTCCTGTTTTGAGCACAAGATCTCTTTTTCTTCCTTTTTGGTTTTGATCTACTGAAATAAAGATCACCTTCCACTGAACAAAACTCAGGCTGACCTTTGGAGAAATTAAAATGGCATTTCATGTAAAACTTTCTGAATGGTTTTATTTCTTTGGTTTAAATAGATAAATATTTATTGTATAAATTGTAACATTAAAGGCATTTGCCTTTGTTTCCTACCAGACTATCTAAATATTTTCTGTCCACCATTTGTAGACATATTGCATACCACTCGTAATAATTGGGGTGACTGGTTATATTGGATTGGGCATTACTTATTTTAAAAGGTGATTTTAGATGGAAGTCAGTAATTTAGTTTGATCAGAAATAACAGTTTATAACTGGAATACCACACAGTGACACAAATGATGTAACTTGTCACTAATGTTCTGTGTGGGGACAGCCAAGGATCTAGTCAGCTGAGAAGTCTGCTGGAAACCAGGCAGACTTCCTACTTGCTAGCTGGAACTTTAGGGCAAAAACTCAGAGGCAAATCCCATTCAAAGGGAAGAATTAAAATTGGAAATGCAAATAAAATACAGTTTTTGAGGTGCTGAACTCAGCAGCAGGTAGATATAGCAGGTAGATGTTGGCTGGCTCTGTCCATCTGGCCACTGTCTAATTGCAGTAGGGTTAAAAGAGGCACAGCTAAATTAAGAAGAGGCTAATCATAGACACTTAAAAAATGTTAGCAGCGTGTATTCTGGCACTTCTTACATTACATGGTGACCCTGCTAACACAGGCATCAAAAGAAACTCATGCTGAAATGGCTGTGATGGTTTATTGTTAAATATTAAATCTAGGCAATAATAACTTAAGACTATGCCCTGCCACTAGGAGAACAGAAAGGACTTAAAAATTTACTGTAATCACATATATACCTAATGTTCCCCTGGAAGAACTCCAAACAACTCTGCTTTTTATGGTCAATACTTTTACTCATGTGTAAAAGTATTATTCATTGTATTAATCATTCTGTCTCACTTTAAAACATCAATTTTGGAGTGGTTAATTAGGTGCATGGTGATCTTCAGTCCTTGTGGCAAGGTGGATGCTCGTGAAAGAGATGTAAGGATTGAAGTAGATGCTTTTGATCAGATTTTAAATGCTTGAGATGAATGTTCAGCAATTTGCTTGCTCCTAATCCAGTATGGATTTATTTGTCTTAGTGTTATTAGTCTGCCTAAACATGTGTATGATCAGTTTATTTATGGGTGACTTTCTGTTCTTTTGTCATGGGAAGCTATTTGTTTTGTGCTGCCATGAGCTTCTGTTCTTGATTTTTTTTTTCTTGTAGTTCTGGAAACAAAGAGTGACAATCCCACTTTTTTTTTTTTTTTCTTTTAATGGGTTTTGAATGCTAGTTTTGAGGATGCTCCTTCAGTGAATGTGCAGTTTGGAAATTTGTCATGCCTGGACTGATGTCTTAAAAGAAGTCTTAGTCCCTGCAAGGATCTATACTGTGCCTGCTTCCTTCTACATCAAAGTTCAGCAGAACCTGGTTATTTGTGAGCTTGAAGGTGTATGATATCTACCAGTGTGTTTTGTGAAGTACTCAGGGGTTGATTTATCAAGGAAAGAGCAGTGTCCAGATTATTTTGAACTACATAACTTGGCACAGTATGAAAACATGGGAGTGCAAAATGCTCCTGCACCTTTTGCAGAACAAAAGCCCTCAAAAATAGTGATGAAATCTTGAGCAAATACGCTTGAAACAGTTTATTGCAGAACAACAACAAATTGTGCTCAAAAAGATTGTGTTGAACTTGGAAATGTCCTTGAAAAGATCCCAATAATTATGGGTTTTCTGTGCCTTTGAATGCATTAATCTCTGTAGTGGTCCTTGGAGAGACAGTATGTGTCCCATATTTAGCCCCAACCATATTTGGCCCTCTTAGAAAACTTGCATATTCTGTGAGAAAAGGGACTTGCAAAAGAGCAGGTGTCAGCAGTTTCAATGATGTCTTCAGGTTCCCCTGGTTCTTGTGAGGACAGCTGTAAGTGGCAAATACTTAAAAATTCTTCAGGAACTAAAATGACCCCCAGGAATGAAAATGCAGGACTGAGGAAGAAGCCTCAGCATACAGAAACTTGTGAAGAGAAAAAGCTGCCTTGTTTCTCTGCATTTGCACAGTTTTTTGATTTGGTTTTGCTTTTTCTGTTCTTTTTCCAGTGAGGAAACTGTTCATGAAATTTCCTTGTACAACTTTCTCTCCTGTAATCCCCCTGTTGGTGGAAGTGTTAATGTAAACCTTCAGGGATTAATTCCCACAAGACAAATTTCTGCAGGTGCTGATTTGTTTGGTTTTTTTTTTCTTTTTTTTTTTTTTTTTTTTTCAATTATGAAAGGAGATTTAATTTGATATCTAGAACTCAAGTCATTGCACTGTGCTGAAGTTAGGAAACCTAGAGTTAAATTCAGCAGAGCCACAGATTATTTCATAGCATCTGAGGGTTGCTTTTTTTTTTTTTTTTTGTTCCTGAGTGTTACTCTGACACAATACTACAGTATGGGTTAATATGTGGTCTTTCCAAAGTGCTTTTAAGTTTTACTGGACTCTTTTCAAAGAACTGGTTCTTCTCTTATTGCCTAATTCTTAGTCTGCTCTGACTAAGAATTGGGAGCAACAGGTCTTTTTGCATCTCAGCTCAGAAAACGTAAGAAAGATAAAATTAAGTGTTGCACCATGAAGATTTCATTCTGTTTATCAAATAAGCAGTGATAAGTTTTTGTCTTGTATCTAAAACAGCTGGAAATAAATTTTGGTTGTAAAATACAGACATGTTCTGAGATACTTAGTTCCTAATTAGAGACAAATAGTTTTTCATTAATTTACAAAAGTAATCCTTTACTGAAAATCTCTCAGTGAAGATAAGTGCAACACTTTACTACACAGAAAAAGAAGACATTAAGCATTGGGGGATTGTTCTGTAAGAATTGCACTACATGTTCTGTGTAGGCAGAGAATCCCCTCATCCCTTAGCTTCCTCACTCTAATGAGATTTTACTATTCTATCCTGTAAAACTTAGTTAAAAACCAGACTAGATTAGAGCATGCAAAAATGTTTGTGTCTATTAAGGTGGATTTACCAAAAAAAGAAAAAAAAAGGGAAAAAAAAAGAGTAGTTCCATTTTCTCTGTTGGCACAGTTGAAAATTTTTGTCTTATTAGAAGCTGACCTATTACACAATCTTGAATACAATTAATTGTAAAAGCAGGAAGATTTCTTCCCATATTTAACTTTTGAGATGGGTTTTTTTCTGTGCTCCTGAATGGTGGCTTTTATCATCTGAACAACCATTTTATCATCTGAAAAATCATCGTTTCACCTCTGGGATGTGCTCATGCAGAAAGCCTCCTCTGTGCACTGTCTGAAGGGACCTCTGGTGATGAAGGTGGGCAACTTTTAAATGAGAAGAGGACAGTGATCAAGGCATGATTTCTCCAAGCCCTATGACATTGCTTAATGCATTAATAATACAGAGTACCTGTGCAGAGAAACCAGAAAAAGTAAATATCACTGGAAGTCTCTTTTTCTTTTTTTTTTTTTTTTTTTTTTTTTTTTTTTTTTTTTTTTTTTTTTTTTTTTTTTTTTTTTTTTTTTTTTTTAAGGATGAAGTAAATTCAAAAAAGTAAGAGGAAGGAGGAAAAGAAGTACTAGGTTATTATTGTGTTCACTATGAAAGGGTTCTTTGCTTGGGGTGATTAGTTATTCACCATTGTTGGGAGCCTTGTTTGTATGACTTGAAATGTGAGTACCTGCCAAAGGTGCTCTGTGGCCTTGAGTGGCTTCCCCATGCAACAGTGGTGTAATAAGGGAGATGTCTGAGGGATTCATTTCACCTGACTTCCCTAAATGACCCAGCTTTGCAAAGTGGTAGAAGCAGCCCAATTCATGGCCATTGACTGTGCCAAAAGGGAGTGGCTCCTGTGGTGTCTGCTCTTAGTAATTTTAAGGTTTGTCTGCATCAAATCAAAAGTAAATCTAGCCTAGCCTTATCATTTGGATGGTTGCTGACAGTAGATGCCTACAGGAGAGCACAAAAATGGATCAGAAATATAATGGTACTCTTCAGAATGATCAGTCATTTGTGCTTCTAGTTCTCCTTCTGGTAGAGGTGGTGTCTTTAGTCAATTTATTCACCATGAATTTGCCCCACTCTCCTGGAATGTTTGTAAAATATTAACAACTGTAGCATCCTGGACAATGGGTCCACAGCTCACAGGGTGAAGAATTATCCAGCAGATTGCTGGTGTCTGCAAAAGAGGCTTCTCCTCTGTGGCCAGTAAAAAGGAATAGTAAAAAGCAATAGATACAAATAGTGAAGAAACAATACATTGTGAATAAAATTTAACTCAAGAGGACAGCAGATTCCACCTGCCAAAAACCTAATAAGGACATCAACCTTCCAAAAGCATTTCTTTGGATTACATCCTAAGAGCTGCTCACTGTGGAATCTGAGTTAGAGAATTTCAGTACCTGAGGTAGGGTTGTCTCCATGTCCTGTTTGTAACTGTTTTTCCTCTAGGATTTCTCAATTGCTTGTAAAATCACTGCTTACATCTGGTTACTTTGCATACTCCTCTCATGGGTTTTATCACTTAGGATGTATAATCTGTTTCAGTAACAACATGGTGCATCTTGTCACAGTCATCATAAGGACTGTTTCTAAAATCTCAGGCAGTTCTTATATCCACTTATAGAGTTTGCAAAGGAACGAGGATGCTAAGGTCTGCTCCTATTCCTGACTGCAAGAGTTTCATGCAAGAGTTTCTTGCACCTCTTCCTTTACAAAGATAGTTCTTATCTAAATAGATGGTTGGCTATGAAAACTTATTTCGTAGTGTAGAAAGTGCTTAGTGTCACAGATAGAGTTAAATAGCAATCGTCTAACTGTGTTTGGCCTTAAGATATGGCCTACCTATGTTTTTGCAAGGGAACTTTGGTGCTGTGTAGCACGTGCCTATCGCAGCAGGATTCTGGTACTTGAAAGAGATATCCAGTTGCTATCACAATCCAAATGATAATGTGGTTGATTTAAGACAATATTGTTCTTATCTCGCCTGATGCAGGATTTTTTTTCAGGTGCCTTTTTTTGTTTAAACAGGCAGATGCATTCACATGGTTATTATATTACAGTTTCCTCTACTGTCCCCTAATTTGCTTTTCATGTGCACAAAAATGTACTGGTTTTCCTGTAAAGTAAAATGTATATGTTTTCATGGAGAAATAAATGTCTTGGATATCCCAGTTTAACTTGGGAGTCTTATAATTGTGCATATGAGTGGTTCTGCTTTATTCTTCTTTCATTAGCTGTTGCTTCCTAAGTTGTGATGCCAGTTGAAAAGACTGATATTCATGCAGGAGTGTATATACAAGGTAACCTGGGAATGTAATTTTTGCAGAAATCTAACCTATAGCAAAGCTAAGTGTTTGCTTATGAGCAGCCTGGCAATGCTCTATAAGGGTCTTTGGGCATCTGGCCTGAACCTGCGAGAGATGTCCAAGAGGAGGCTTAAGAGAGTTGTTTTTGGAGATAAAGGGTAAAGGTAGACAGCTTTGTATCATGTGTAAAACCTTGTACCTCAGGGAGAAGGCTTGAATGAAACCTGGGCTGAGCCAGAGGGGCTGCTTGGCAGGACTGTCTGGGGATCCTGCCCACACTGGGGTTTGATGGACTTTGCAGGCAGATAACACACGTTACTGTGTTACTGTGGCTGTGGTAAAACTCTGCTGTGGAAGCACATGCTGGGTATTGATGCATTTCTGCAGGCAAGGCACAAGGTGCAGGGAGCACTTAATCCCTGCTGTAGAAAGGTTTCAGCTCTTTCCAATAACAACAGCTCTTTAAATAGGAACACTGGCATGCAATCAGCAAATGAGTGTCCTTGCTGAGGACTGGAAGGACACGTTTACTAAGTTCAGCCATTGGATGTTTCCAAGTTTTGAACTGCTGGAGCTGACTGCTGGGAAGTCAAATAGAGTGTCCCTGTGAGTGCAGAGGTGGAGGACACAGCGTCACAGCTGGCACGCTCGAGCTCTGAGCATGTTGAGCTCCCACTGAGAGCTGTAGATGGCTTTTGGCTATGGTTGTTTGGTCTGTTCAGCTCCTGTGCCCACAGCCATTGTTAAAACCCATAGAGCTCCTTTTGCCAAGGTTGTCCTGACATTGTTTCTCACTATTGCTGGTTCTGCCAGACTACCTGCTGCACACAGCTATGTGTTTACCTACTTGCTGTGAAAGTTCAGCATTGCACTTTTGCCAACATTAAGAACTTGCCTGGGTAAACTTCTTGCCTGCCACTTAACACTTGAGGAAGGTTTTCTCTGAACCCGAGGACAATATACATGTTTAGACATATTGCTGTGTTTTTGAAAGATACTTTGGTTCAGAAGAAGACTTGGCAGATATAGAAGTTAACATCGCTGCTGGGCTGTGGACAAGAAAATGAGGTGGGTACTGTTCAATAGCTAAGGTAATATGGAGGTGCAGCAACCAGTATTTTGTACTTTTAACAATGTACGAGTCACAGAGGATGTGAATCCGATTTCAGGCTGCTCACATGTGGGAGGGGGGCTCTTTTTACTCTCTCCTTCTTAGTCCTTATCCCAGTGTGTGGTTTTGCACTAAGAAGATAATAATTAATTCCCTTTCTGCCTCCATCTTTGCTTTTTTAAATACTTAGATTCTATCTCCTGTTTCTTGCTGTGAGACACCTAAGGTGGCTTGGGTTTCTTTACCTCCTGATTTGTGTTTCATGTGTTATATTTGATGGGAAGTGGACGTTTTGAAGGTGGCAAGAAAAACATTCTAAAGGGTTGGCAATCTCTTAAGTTAATATTGCAAAGAAGTTACGTGGCTTGTAGTGATTGCAGAGTGCTGCCTTCTCCCTTGCTGATTTGAACTTCATGCTAGTTCACCAAAATCCTACTGAATTAAATGGAAACAACAGAGGAACTTTTTGGTGGTCATCAGAGAATATGTGCCCAAACTCCAGTACCTGATGTATGTTACCTCCCCTGAAAGGGAGAGCTGCAGTGGACATGAAGCATGGGGCAGATCCAGTCTCAGGAGGGAGTGAAGGGGATGGTCTCTACAATTTTTACCACACAGTTCCACAGTACCGAAAGCACTGAGCATTTTCTACTTCCATTTATTTTTTTCCCTGTTGCTCAGAAACTCTGAAGAAAATTCCTAGAGCATTTTTCAGCATATCTTATGTTAACAGTAAATATAAAAGACCAAGGACCTTTTTCCAAATAGATTCTTGATCAGCCTCCTTCTTTTTGCTCTACTGCCTGTTTTCCTGCTCCTGGAAGTATTAACAGTAATTAGTGTCGAGTCTTCATGGAACACTTAATATTTTATTTTATTTCAAGTAGCATTTCACAGCAGATGTTTATGGAAACAGCAGTGTTTTTATGTGCAGTTTTAATTATTTGTCAGTTCAGCTTGGTTTTATTTGAGCCTGTGTACCTATAAAGGCTGAACAGAGATCTGTCAATGTTCACAAAATAGGTAGACTAGAGAGTCAAAAATGTGCAGCTGTAAGGGTGATAGTAACAGTACCAGTAGTCAGGGTTGGGTTTTTTTCAGTAGAGATGCTCTGTCTCACTGCTTTGGATGGCAAATATACAATTTAAAATTCTTTACTTATGACTGCACAACATCTAGTCCCTGAAATAATTACTTTGACATACCTCACTGCAGATTTTTTTAGGAGCTCACCTGAGAATATGACATTTTATTAAACATGGAAAGGGCCCTAAATTGCACTTCTGATGCTGTAATTTAACCTGATACTTTTATCCTGTTATTTCCCTTGGTGTGTCCTTTACATTAATTTCCTATCCCTTCTCTCTGAAATCTCATTTTTGAAGAATTTGGGGTATTTGGTTGAGGATTCATGGATGCCCATTCATGCATTGTCCTCACATGTGCAGTAAATTCAGTGTGTTCCAGCTGTTTTGGAATATATTGTGCAAGGCCCTGAGTCAAAATGAGGTCCTGAAGACCTCAGTCACACAAACAGCCTCAGTTGGTGATGACTGTGTGATCACACGAGCTCTAACCTGCCAGACTTGTCCCTTGGTGTGTGCAGTGCAGCCACCAGCAGGTCCCCTCTCCATCCAAGGACAGGACAGCTGGGAAGTGGGGTCTCTGGGGACAGAAGCAGAACTGTTCACCTCCAAAGGGGGGTGGAGAAGGGGTACTGCAGAGGCAGAAGTTGTGGAGATGAGGAGAGATAAGAAACATGGGTATTAGATGCCAGCCATAACCTTCCCTCTACAACTGGTGTATAAAGCATTAGTATGCTGCTGTCTTAAGAGGTCCACCCACGTTTCAGGGGCGCTCACTCTTTTGTAAGCTTTGATTACAGGCTGGGGAAAGGAGGAAGAAAAAAGAGCAAGTCATTAAACATGTAAGACTATTAAGCGAGGCTTTAATTTGTAGCAGTGACTTCTATTCGGGTTATTCTTGTGCCTTCAGCAGCTGAAAACTTTTTTAAAAATCTAATTTATGACATCTGCGTCTGACAGCGATACTGAAGGTGAGCCCATTGCTGTGCAGTAGGAATGCCAGAATACAGAATTTGTTTCTGGTGACTGCAGTGCTACTTCAATGGCAGATAGCCAATAGGGGGAAGAGAAGGAATAACAGAGGGGAGAAAAGCAGTTTGTGTTTGGTGCTGCCTGACTTGCAGCTGCAATGGTGGAGAGAGGAAGGAAATGCAGTCCTGCCAGAAAGGCTCAGGCTGGCTGAGCAGGGAGGCCAGGCTGTCCCAGCTGTGCTGCAGTTGTGCTGCAAAAGCTGCAACCTTGGCAAGCTAAACCAGGCATAAGGAGAAGGTAGAAGGAAATAGAAGGTGGCAAAGTCATAGGGACTGATGGGAAAGTTTCCAATAGCCCAGCATTACATCTTAGGCAAACCTTTCAAGTTTATTGCCTCCCAGGCTATGACAAATCCCTTGTGTTGGGTCACAAGATTTGGGGAAAAGCATCTGCTGTGCTGGATCATAAGATGAGGGAGTGACCATGGCTCATGGCTGTGGCTGGTGGGGAGGAACCAAAACCTAGCAGAGCTCCTTTTGGGGCAGACGTGCCCTCCGGCTACAAACCCAGAGTGGGAGGAAGCTGTTCTCTTTTCAGATCGTGTGAGCTACAGCCTGGACTACTGAAGGATGTGGAGTGAGGGCTGGAAGTTGCACTTGCTCTCTGGAAGCTGCTGGGGCTGCATGGGTGCACAGCCACAGTGGGGAAAGGTAAAGGCCACCGGGTCATGAGGCCTCATAAGGCCCTTGACTCCTGGTGTGGGCATGGCTCCACAATGAGAAAGCTTGGCTGTTTCACTTCACTTGCTCTCCTGTCACCAGGGTCAAATTAGGGATGTGTGGAGCTGGGTGATGGCTGTCATGGCCCATCCTGTCCTGTGTTTGTGTTCCTAAACTAATCCTCATTTCCAGCACGTTGGCTTTGGGTAATTGATTTCTGGTCTCTCACATCTCTTACTTTTCAGTCAGCCTTAATTGCCAGGACTTTGGTCATTTAGTTTGATCAAACCCAATATTTTTTTTTTTTCTGCTGACCTTAAAATCACTTTTGTACAGCAGGGTGAGCTAGACTGCTCTCTATTCAATCAGTTTACAGTATAGGCTTCAATGCAGGCCATTAATCTTAACATGGAGTGTTTGGATGACTTACTTAGTATTAGGGAAGATATCAGTATCTACCTATGACCTTTAAATTAACTGTGAGGTTTTTTTGGTAGTTTACTATGTATGGTCTCCCTAAGAATATGAATTCAGTTTGTGTTTGGAACAGGAAAAAAGACTAAGTTATTCAAAACCCAGGACATTTACAGGGAATGACAACAGAAGCTAGATCACTCTTCCATGGCACTATGAAGATGGCATGTGCTATGTATTTTTTCTCCAGAACTTTCTTCAGTAGTCAGCAGTGACACAGATAAGTCAACAGCAGCAATTTTCTGTTGCCTATTCTTTTAAAAATAAAAACAGAAAAACAACAAACAAAACAAAGCATGTAATGACCACCCCCGCCCCCATCTCCCAGCACAAAAGACGTACACATACAATAAACCTATTTGAAAGAGTCTAGTTGTAACTGCAGTGGGGGTAAAGTGCAAGATTGAATCCTTTTCCTCTTTGCTAAGCAGAAGAAACCAACATATCAACATGTAACAAGAAAAATCTCAGGGAAATGCTATGCCTTTTGTCTCATTTTCCTTGCCACAAGGTAGCAAGTTTTTGTTTCGTTAAAGAAGCAGGATCATTTGTGGAGTATCAGCTCATTGTCAGCAGGAAACTTCTCAGAGTTAATTGTAAGAGAACAGCACTTTGAAGGAATCTCTTGTTTGGGGGTGTATTTCCTTATGAGAATGCCTGCAGCTGTGGCTCCAGCAGTCTCCTTTGGCTATGAGGTACGTTATGGGATCAGTTCTGGGGGGGTATATAGTCCTTACTACTGAATGTAAATGGGAGTAGTAATTTGAGTGATCCTGGTCATTGTATTTTAGTGTATGTAAATACGGTGTTTGAAATGAGCAAGGGAAAGCAAGCAACTAAATGATATCTGCATGCTTCTGTCCGACAGTCTTCCTCTTCACTTCTAGGAGTGCCACTCCTGAATTTTTTCACTTGATTTTTAAGTGTTTTTGTTCCACTGGCAGAAACACAAAGGCCTTGGATCTTCATGTTGTGGGAGTGAAATTTGTTGCTTGTTCTTTGCAATAGGGATTCCCCAGATAGTTTGAAAAGAAAACCAAAAAACTCCCTGAACCAAAGATAAAAAACCCACCTCTCCAAAAACATGCCTGAAATCTCTGGCTTTCTTTTAAACTGTGAATCCTGCTGTACAGGTGCCTGCTGCTCCTGAATGCTGGACCTAAAATGAAGCATACCTTGTGCTCTCTCTTTGATTGAGTTCAGCACATGTTAAAGGAGTTAGAGGTGCAGTATTTTGGCACAGGCACCCCAAACCCTAATACATGCACACACGCAGCCTGATGTTTTATTTCAGGTTATAAACTGGATTACAACATGCCTTCACCCTGTGGGCATTGTCCAGGGAAACCAGGCTGGATCTGCCTGATGCATAAAATGATCTGGCTAAATGATTGCCAAGTGGAAAGTAAAGTATGTGTGCAGAATTTGTATTTTTAACATGAATTTAGATTACATTTTTGTTACACTGAATGATTAATAATACGACTTAACTCATAAATTCAAGAATGGGATCAATACTATATTCTGGAAACCATGCTTAAAGAGCTTGGGACAACATTTAAAACTTTAAAAATAGCTATGTCTGTCCTAATTAAGTCAGGGTAGCAAAGAGAGTATTTAAGCCCCATGTGTGTTCTTCCTGGTGCTAATGGTGCTTTATGTTCTTTTATATGTAGGAAGCTTTGTTAGCCTCAGTTAGCTGAAATACTTGCATACGATTTGGTTTCTTCAGAAGAAAAGATACACTGTATTTGGAGATGCAAATACTACCTTGTCGGTAAAACCCACCAGCTGTTATACTGGAAGACAAAGCTTATTTTATGTTGCTTTACTTCAGTGGTGTCTGTGTATTCACAAGCATCTTTTTAACAACCTTTTCTGCATAGCTGAAAACTAGCAGGCACCAATTTTTTTTTTCTTTCTTTAGTAACAGCTTAGTAAAATCAGAGTTGATCTGTGAATTAAAAAAAAAAAAAATTAAACAAGTAAATAGATTAACTATGGAAATACTCCTTTGCATTAATGTTTATAGAAAAGTTAAACAGTCTATTAGCCTTGATTCTCAAATTCCTTTAACATGAGTTTACTAATTGCTGCCTTGAATATTTGACTTGAGACTGAATCAGGTTAAATATGTGGCTCTGTACTAGAAGCTGCTGCTGGTTTGTGTGTCAGTAGCACAGTTTTCTAGAGAGGCTCTTTGCTTCTGCTTTAAACATCTGGAGAGAGGCAAAGAACATTTGTGGGGTCTTTTGTTGCTTCTGGAAGTTGGAACGGGGAAGAATTACGTTCTAAGAAAGACCCAGAATCCTGGAAGAATTTGAGTGGAATCATTAAGTGTTAAACTTCATCTTCTTTATAAACGAAAATGCTTTCGTTTTATCTCTGGCAGCTGTCCTGGTAATGGATGTTATGTAATATTTACTCACTCCTTGGAGTTAAATAATTTTTCCGATTTGTGAGTAATATTTGCATATGTATTTCTTAGCTGTGTTGACATGCCAGATGCACAGTGGTAGCTGTCTCTGCCTGCTAATCCTGTAATAACATTCTGGTGACCAAATTCAATGGCCCTGCGCGGAGCCTCGGAACAGCTGATTGCTGAGTAGGGAGGAAAAAAAAATAACCCAGCGAATCTGGTTGCAGCTCTCTACTGCATCCCCATCCCACAATCCCTTGCACCATTTGCTGCAGTCTTTCTACACAGGCTGAGTGAGAAAAGGATGTGCTAAATAAAGATTGATTGGTTTGAATCCTGAAGGGGTCTCCCACTCGTAAATGACCCAGGGAGAAAAAAAAAAAAATTCATGACGACTTCACTGGGCCTCCTCTTATTCTTCCATTTTTCTTTCCACCTGTCCTCTTCATGGAATGGAGCATCATTCCTTAGAGCACAAAATCTCTTGTGGATCTAATAATGATTGTGCTGTGATAGGGATTCCTTAACAGTTTTATGCGAGGCTTGAAATATTAACAGATGATGGTTTGTTCGTTTGGATTACTGCGGAACTGCAGCTCCCTCCCTGCAAGGATTTTATCCTCAGCACTGCACTGATTAAGCTATTTTTCTACAAAGATGGGTAGGTCTGAAATGCTCAAGTTTGCTCAGTGTTATTCCTGGTGGTCGCTCCTGTTTTGGCCCCTGATCGTTCATTACATTTCTGCATGCTGTAAGAATGAAGTGGGTTGCTGTGTTTTAAACAAGGCACTAAGCTGATTGCAAGAGTGGGAGAGAAAGGAATGCAAATTTAGCTTACCAAGCCTTTTACACAAGTGGACTATGTGGCGGTTCTGATTTGCTCAGTGTGTTCTGTATTGGCTAATCTGGGGGCTGCTGCTAGAAAATGAATCCATTCTTTATTCCTAGAGATTGTGGACAGGTGATCTATCTGTTTTAAGGGCTTTAAGCCTCAGCTCTCCCAGTCCTTGAGGCAACATTATTGAGGTTCCCCACCCTTTCTTATGGCTCTGGAGGCCTAACTGTTCCTTTGGAATCGTTGCCATTGGAAACCTATTCATTCATAGTACATGAATAGACCCTCTAGGTTGTGAATACCATTGATAAGAAGAGGATGAATAAGCTGCAAGCAATTTGTTCTCCTCAGGCTGTACTTTCAGGCTAGTTGCAGCTCTGGCTGTGTGGATTTCAGAGACAGCAGTGTATCAGTAACTCAGAATTCTACTCTTTTACGAATAAAATCCTGTGAATAGTTACTTGATTCCCCAATGTCTTTTCTCGGCTGGGAAAGTAATAGAGAATTTTCAGGAGTTCCAGAGCTCATTCGAGGATACCTGTAGAAAGGGTGCATTTTTCTATTACATGTCTCTATTTACCTGAAACAACTCTTCTGGAACTGTTATTTGCTACACCTAACGTGATTTTTTTCTTCTCTCCCTTTTCCAGTGCTATAGGAAGTTCCTTTCATATGGGTGGGGCCGCACCCTGGCTTTCCTGAAGGCATGCATGCATAGCGGGGCAAAGCTTTCCACTAGCTTAGAGAGCCATTGTTTTCTCCTTTCTGTGCTGTCTAGCATATTTTAAATGAAAATCGTATATCCAAGCAGAAGGAAGAAGAGTGATGCTGTTTCTGGGGTGGCTGGGAAGATAGCGATCCTTGAGTCTCAAACGGGCGGGCGACAAAGGGAGTACATTTCAGAGCCCTGTACTGCACTTGGTTTAGCAAACCCGAATTTGGTTTTGATTGTGTGTGTGCTATAGATGAATGGGTGGGGGCTTATGTCTGCTTTGGTGCAATGTTTCCTAGTCCTTTTGCATGTTTAAATTATGAACTACATGGAGAAGTGATAGCCCTGTTTTCAAAGCACATGCTTCAGCTGCTCTATTTTGACTGAGATGTAAAGAACCTCTGAAAAGCACTCTGGTAGTTTTTGAGCGCAGAAGATACTACCAAAAAAAAATACATTTTTCTTGTGAAAGTCATGTTATGTTGCAAAAACTCCCACTGATAATATATTTAATACTTATGTTGCTGCAAGCATAGCAGTAAATCAGAAAAAATACTCTCTGGTGAAATTTAAAAACATTGCCTAAAATCTCCAGATTTTAGTCCGATAGTCTTTGATTGTACAGTTGCTTTCATTGAGTAAATGGGCAAAATCATCCTTCTCATAGCTACATCATATTCATTAAGATTACATCAAAGGTGGTGTTGCCTTAGAGAGGCTGCAGAATCCTGTAAATCCCATACTCAAAAGATGTTTTTAAAGGGACTGTTTCTGTAAGAAGTTGTACCAGGTAGTGGCCAAAGCTTGAAATGTACAGGTGGAATTCTATTTCCAGGTGCATGTTTTAAACCTGATTTACGTGATCACAGGGGATAAATGACCTGCTGCATTTCAGACAAAACAGAGAATATTAAAAGCACTTTTTTCTGAATCATTAATGGTTTCTTTCACTGACAAAGCTTAAAGCATGAGCATTTGAAAAATAAAGTGGCTGGCATGAGATTTATGTGCAAAATGCGAAGAATTACTTGATTTTGCAATTACATTGGAGGAATGTGAAAAACTAAGATAAAAAAAGGTTAAATCAATATTTTTTTCAGGCAGCAGCAGATTTTCTTGTGTAAGCACTATTTGCTAGTGTAGTTTTACTTGATAAGGGAAAGATGAAATACAGAAAATACCTGGTTGCTAGAGAACTTTCTTCTGTTGAATGACAGGCAGCATTCACTGGAAACCTATTCTTTCATATCTTAAGTATAGCTTTTTCCAGTAGTTTGTGTTCAGTCTATAACAAAAAAAATTATACCATTTGTGTGTCCAGTTTGGAAACCATGCTTTTGATAAGAAATCCTTCTGCTTCTGATTATCTTCCCTGTTTTGTTTGGGTCCATGCACCTAACATTTGGGGAGGGAGAGTGGGAGGCAAACACATCTGTGTAAGTGGTGAAATGAATTTTCCATTTGAAACACGTTGGTGATGTTCTGCATGTTATGCTGCCAAAGGTATGAATACGTTAATGATTGTCTGCTCTTTGTACTCCGTTTTGTAAAAGCCAGATTCTGGTTCCACTTCTTGTAAAGCCACCTTTAACTCAAGCTTTTTAAAAGTAACACAGCTGATTGGTCTCCTGAGATTTATTCAGTGTGATTTATGGCATGTAAATAGGAAAAAATAATTTGTGTTTACATTATACTCACATTTTATCTTCCTATGGTGAAAGAAAATTTTTAAAAATATTTTAAAAGATGGAAAAGACATGGAAATATTATCAATCTTGAAATCATGCATTTTTGGGTCTTGAACAGACATGGTATTTTATGAATATTAGAACAATTTTTATCATTGCAGTTTCCCCTTCCTTGGAAAAAAGGGAAATAAAAGGGCCCCTGCCATGAGTGTTTTCCATTGATTTAAATGTCAGTTACTGCTGTTGAGTATTTGAATTGTGAATAACTTTATGCTGCTTTATTTGCTAACACAGAAGCGATGCCCCAGGAATCTGTCATCAGGGAAGCCAGCACGGCTGACTTATGATCCATAATCACTGTCATTATCCTAGAAATAGCCCCTTGCTCAGTGTAGTAAGTAAAATATACCAGTATGGCTAAGTACACAACTGAGGAAGAGCAGCATGCGTTCAGCTCACACAGACTAGTGTGCCATTCATTCAAGCACAGGAAGAAGACCTAATGTAACACTAGCAATAAAATGCTACACAGGTCATGCAAATCATTCTGGAATTGAGTGACCTTTGAGCATGATCAGCAGAGGGCTTGTTGTTTCTGTCTTGGGAAGTCTGAACTGCCTTCAAGCTAGATCTCAAATTGTCAGAAATGGGTAACTAAAAAGGGATAGAAATTGTTTAGGAAGAAGTTAGACCCCACAGGAGTGTACCTGCAGAGGGGAAACCCAGCTGGGCTGGCAGCTCAGAGAAGAGGAGCCCGGTTCTGCTGTGGGTGCGGGAGGTCTGGCAGAGAAGTCAGTGCTGCGACAGTCGCGCCTGCGCCTCCCAGCACTTCAGCCTGCTGGAAATGCTGATGGAGAGGAGTTCCTGCTGGGCCACCCTGCCAGGGACTCTGCTTGCCAGGTTTTCCTAAACTATTTCAGCAGGCAGTTTAATTTTTTTCTATCGCTTCCTTCCTTTTCTTCCTGTCTTCTCTTTTCACATTTTATTCTGTTGCCTATAATCTGTATCTCCAGCTGAAAAGAACCTACGTTTTTCTCTCCCTGTGCCTTGTTCCAGGACAGGAGGTGTTCCAAGCCTGCTGCCATCTCTTTAACCTGCGATTTTAATTCTAACAGTTAGTAGACTTTTTTCTTAGCCTTTTATTTCATGCTTTATATGCCAGATTGTGAAGAATCCTCAGTCCTAGAAACATAATTCTTACTACTAGTTCTGCCTAGAATGACATTTTTCTTGCATTTATTATTTGGATGCACTTCATGTATCCTTCACCCTACTGTTGCTGATTCTCAGTGGCTATGTTGCCTCTTTGCTCTGTTTCTTTTATCATGAGGATTTTCATTTTGCCTCCCTCATCCCTACTGGTGATGCAGAATTTGAGCATTCCGTTCCCAGGGGCTGGCTGGTTCTGGATCTTCCTTCTTGAGGGCTTCCTGGAGACAAAATTTACCATATTTTTGGCAATACCAGCACTGACAAGAGAAAAAAATTGTTAGGTGAACCATTTTCAGATTCTGTCTGTGATGCAGCCATTTGACTGGTTGGTGCAGTTCCAGTTTGAGCGTTTTGCCAGCGGTACTGTGGATGTAAGAAATCCAATGTTTGTTAGCACTGGCTGAGCCTGTTGGCGCGAGAATGTTTTTATCATGGGTTTTCTTTAAAACCAGACAGCCCCATAACTCTTTCAGTCCAGAGGCAGCATGCCTTTCCAGAATGCTCAGACAGAGGTGTTGTAGATGTTGCTGATTCCCTGGCTCTCATCAGTGATAAACCATTTTAGAAGTTTAATTCTTTCTTGTTTTGGTTTTATATGGAAATATGAATTCCTGCATAAGGATAAAACATGAGTGGATTAGTCAATGATTTTGTTATTTCATGGAGTTTATAAGCTGTTTTTCTTCTTTTATTCTTTTCCCCACCCCCCTCCAGCAGTGTGCAGGGTAGACGGGAACAGGACCCATATGTCAGTGGTCTAGGATGGCCAGTGAAGGCTCCAACATCCCAAGTCCTGTGGTCCGTCAGATTGACAAGCAGTTTCTGATTTGCAGCATATGCCTGGACCGCTACAAGAACCCCAAAGTACTTCCCTGCCTGCACACTTTCTGTGAGAGGTAAGTCCTTTCCTCATGTGGGTAACTCAGGATTTGTGCCGTGCTGTAAGCACAGGACAAGGCATCCTTTTAGGACAGGGACTTTTCTCTTTACTTGTAAATGTTGTGTTAAGGTATGATAAAGTCTGGAAAGGCTGGAGAGGCAGGGATGTAGAAAAACACATTAGTGGCATGCAGGAAGAAGAGACAGCAGTGGCATATTTGGAATACGTTCTCTTTATGCAAGAGTAAACAAAAAAGTAAATCCAATTAAACTAATGAATATGGTTACTACAGTGTGAAAGGTGATGATAGCCAGAATTTGGACCTCAAATTAATGGTCTCAAATTTATTCTGATTATCATATAATTAGAAACAAAACAAAACAAAACAAAACAAAACAAAAAAAACCCACAAAAAAAAACCCACACAAAAAAACCAACCCTTTGTTGATTTACTAAGCCAATAAGTAATTATCCCATGCTTTAATATCCAAGGGTTATGGACATGATATATACGTTATTAATAACCCGAGATTAAATGTCTTCATTATTCTGCAGTTTGGTTGACTGAAGTGGGTAAACTCTCTGAAAAGAGATGTCATAAACCAGAAACCTGCCTTTTACTGTATTTGGTTGAAAGGATGAATATGCATAATGATACTTTAATATTGCATTATCTATCAAATTGTGGAGAAAATACAGCACCTGCAGAAAAGTTAGCTGAAGAGTTAGTGGTTAGAGTTCTTAATCTGACAGTGGGATGCAACTCTGGATTGTATATTGAATGGCAGGAGAATTTTTATAAATGGAATGTGGTATGAACACTTACTTAATTTAGGAGATTTCCACATCTTAGCAAGAATTGTGGTGTGAATCTCTAACTTTGCACAGGGTGGAAGAAAAGTTGTTGATCTCTGCCTGTGTCAGATGAACTGGTCTTTTGTAGAAGAATAGGAAATCCCAGCATTAAAAAGGCAGCACTGAAACTTTTACTGAAGTCGTGAGACAAGATTTTCACCATCATGTGTTAAGTTTCCTGACTTTCCCGTTCATATGTGAGACCTAAGGTTAGCTTCTGGTTTTCATTGTAATCCTCTTAGGCTGATCTTGTTATGGAGAGACTGGAAGAACTCTTCCAGTGACTCTTGCTGATGTGCAAAGCCTAAGCTGTCCTTACACAGAGCTCCTACCTCAGAGTCAGGAGGAGGGCTGCCAGGGAAAGATGAAGAGTGGTGCAACCAAAGCCCTTGGAAAAGGATAAGATCTGTGGAGTGTGTGAGGTCACATTTTCTCTCAGTTGGCATCCCATGAGGAATTTGGTGTAGCACTGCTTCCCTTAAGAACTGCATTCTGCAAAGCTTCTGCTTACTGAATTTGTCATATTGCATGCAACTATATGTTGCATGCCCAGCCAGGTGTTAACTTCATTTCCAAGGCAGAAAGTGGCATTAAGTCTCACCTAGGCCAGCCTGCTGCATATTGTGCATATTGTTGATTGCTGAACTTTTGTGTCAGGTTTATACTCTGTCAAACTTATTTTTCTGAAAAATGCCAGCACTGCCCTCCCAATCAAACACAAACAAAAATTTCCTCCAAAACTCCACTTAACATAAACTGTGATAACCTAGCAGGTAGTTCCCTATGTCATAAAGAGAGGTCTGTTGATTTTGGCTAGCTGCCAAATAACTTTCCAAATTGAAATAAATGAAAAAATTTCCTTTGGTTTCATTGGGACCATGTTTTACCTCTGAAACACTAAACCCACAAATACAAGTTACTAAAGGAGATTCTGTTGGAAAGACAAGGGTCAAGCATCGGTTAGTCAGTTAAAGGCACAGTCTCAAATACTTGGTGCAATTTCATGTCTGTCAGACTTTATCTGATAGTTTAAAATTTTTACTGTCCTGTGAGCAGGATGCAATAGGTCTGAAAGCATGATCAACTGCACAAATGTCTCAAAAAAGGCATATAACTCTTTTAATGGTCTCTGCTTATTGAACCCTTTTTTTTTTAATGTGGAAGAGTAAAAAAAGGTGTAAAAAAAATATTCCTGTAACCACTTTTGCTTCAGAAGCCTGTTTGATGTACTTTTCCTTTTATAAGTAAGGGTAGCACTATTTCCAACTAGCTCTTTAACTGATGAAAGGGTTTTTTTCTTTTTTGATGATACTTTTTCTTTCTTTCTCCTTTCACCTTCCTTCCCTATAGGTGTTTACAGAATTACATTCCAGCCCATAGCTTAACCCTTTCTTGCCCTGTGTGCCGTCAGACCTCCATTCTGCCAGAGAAGGGGGTTTCTGCACTCCAGAACAACTTCTTTATTACCAACCTGATGGATGTCCTGCAGCGAACGCCGGACAACAGCATTGAGGAGTCCTCCATCTTGGAGACTGTCACTGCTGTTGCTGCAGGCAAACCACTCTCCTGCCCCAATCATGATGGAAATGTAAGTGAGATGGTCTCCTGTGCTATCTACAGGTATTGTTACGTGCTGACTTGTCTGGGTTTCATGGATGTCTTTTTCTAAAGAGAAAGCAAGGAAGTGGAACCACACTATTTCTTTGATTTTGTAATATATCAGCAAAAGACATATTTTGCTGATATATTACATTATGCAATATTACATTATTACAATATTATGCATAAGCTCTTAGTGGAGTAGTGAAGTAGTCAGGATATTATTTTATCTTACCAATCATCTGGGATGATGCTGTTTTTTGGCACATTTGGTCAAAATAATTGTCCTGCAAGTACTGAACTTTGTGCCTTTACTTCTTTGGGTTGGGTTTCCTTAGCCCTAGTGCTTGTAGCATCAGCTGTTGCTGTGGGTACCTGTGTATTTGTCTGACAATATGTGACAAGGACCTTATGAGTTTAACTGACCTGCACACTGGGGCAGTACCAAAAGGTGTGTGCACATATTAACATAGAGCCAAATTAAAGTGAGTCCTAGCTTAGGATGCTTTGGATCAGCACAGGCTAGAAACAGAGAGCTTCTGTTTATCTGCGGTGTTTTGTAGATCTCTCATATCAGTTATTGGAGGCTGCTTTGTTTTTTCCCTCCACCTACTCTTTTTACCTAGCATGTCCCCATACACATCCTCAAATCATATCAGTATATTCTTTGGCAAGTACCCCCAGCTGAGTTAATATTCACAGATTTCTTCAAGAACAGCTCTAACTCTGCTTACTTCACAATTTTTGGTGCTAACCTGTGCAACTTCATGATAGGCATATGAGCTCCCGACTCATACCTAAGCTTATGCAAACATGTATGACAAGGATGCAAAACTCAGCCGTACTGTGTTGTAAACTGAATGTTGTGCTTCTGTGCAAGCCAAGAAACATATGTCAGTAGTTTAAGACAACTTTCTGGGGGCTGTTTAATTTGGTACTCAGTGTAGGTACATTGGTTGTATGGGAGTAATCCAGCTGATAGGTAATGATTACTGTAATAGAGGAATAGCTCAGTTCCTTTTCTGTTGGAATTAGGTGGACTTGTAGAACTGATGTTGGACACTGATTAATGAATAACTGGTGTAACTTTTTTTTAACGTGTACTATACCTATGTTTGTGTAGTGGTTACTGATTAACGCATTTCTAGTTTTTGTTTGCATTTTATTTGCTCTCCTTAAAATGAATCATAGTTGTTTTCTGACACAGCCATTCTCATAGGACCCATTTGATTGTGAAATGCAGAAAAAGATCAAAATTAAGGTGTTATTTGTTTTATATTTTAAATTGTCAGCTTGTTATTCTTTGGGTATGTTTAAAAAAACCTGTCTTGTCTACAATCAAAAAATAAGCCACCTTATACCTCTCTGAGAACTCCATTATAGGGAAAGGTGCATTTTTAAGTCCTCTAAAGCTACTTGGCTTGCCTTGAGACATAGCATGTCATTTAGGATGCTGATGAGTGTGTGATGGGAACATCCTCTCGCTTCAGTAAGTATCTGGGAGGGTTGGGAATAGCCTGAGGATGATTCCAGTTTAAAGGTTGTGAAGCTAAGAAATGAAAAGCTAAGTGCACACATTACTCCTTGTGATGGGAGGAGCTGAGGTAAGATTTGGGGAGAGCTGCCTGAGGCTGGCCAGGTGGGTCTGGCTGCAAGTGCACAGGGCAAGGTGTTGGGCACCTTAGGCCTCACTGAGGAAATGGGGATTATGCTGGCTTCATAGGTTCAGGACACAAGAGCACTGTGTGGCAAGTAGGTTAGATATTAGGAAATATCAATGAAATCTTAATCCAGAACGTCTTCCCTGGAACGTGCTTCCCAGGGAAGCAGTCACAGCACCAAGCCTGCCAGAGTTCAAGAAACATTTGGACAATGCTTTTAGGCACATGGTGTTGGTCCTTGGCAGGGCCAGGAGTTGGACTTTGACGGTCCTTGTAGGTCCCGTCCAGCTCTGGGTATTCTATGATTCTAAGCACCTGGCTGCTAGTAACTTTACTGGGGGCTTCAGGAAGTAAAAAGGATTGAGCTGGCAGCTGGAGGAGAATGCCTTTACAGAACCAGCAGTCATTCTGCACGAAATCCACCCTCTGTTAATTTTGACATATTGCTTGGGGTAGGGTCAGACCCATTGTATTTTTACTATTTGCATCAAATATATTTCTTGTAAATATTACCATTTTTTCTTCATATTAGCTTGGAAATAAATTTCTGTTTAAACAAGTTTCTTCAATAATTTTAGCCATCCTGGACTTAAACCTCTCTGATTAAAATGACATAGAAACTGATGCAGAGATACTTACTCATTTGCTTGCCTATCTCCTTGTAACTTAGCCTTCCTCAGGCCATGTAGATTAGATACTTTCCCTTCCCAGTTCGTCCCCTATTCCCATCACTCATATTTTCCATATGTGTGTATGTTTACTTTATTCCTTCTGTGCACATCTTTCCGTCCTCTCTTGTGGCATTTTTATTCTGTGTGTTCTTATGAACAATGAAACTTAGTTTGTAGTATCTTAATACAGAAGATGGTTACCTGTGCCTGAACTTTAAAAAAATGCTTTCTCATTTTGACCCAACATGAAGCACAGGTGTATGTTCTTGTTAAATCAGGGTAATAGGGGACATATGGAACTTTTGAACCTACTAGAAGATTCTTGTCTTCTACCTAAACATTAAAATAAGGTTGGTGTTATTCTCAGCTGCAAAACACCTGCAGCTCTTGTGTATAAAATTATTCTGGATTGGAAACATTGATCTACAATCATTTAGGGGCAGGTATAGAAGCCAGGGCAGGGAAGGATATGAAATTCTAACTCCATTGTATGTTATGAGTGGTGTAGCCTCTGAAATTTCTATGCCTGGCTTTTGTTTGAATTTGATCTAAAAGCCAGCTCAGAGTGGAGGAGCACGTTTTTACAGTCTCAAAGGTGGGGCAATGTATTTTCTGCCTCTAGAGTGTAACAGGAGAAGATACACAGTATTAAATGAAACACTTAACAAGAGAGAATGCCTTATCTCTGACTAGCTTTGTCTAAAAAGATCATAGCATACCTTGGCAACTTGACAGGCATAAGATCTTGCTTACAAAAACACTTCCTGAACTTGTGGAGGTGTTGCTTACTGCCTGTATGCTTTTGTTAGGAAAATAAAAAACACCTATCCTTGATACAGTAATGAAGTGACTTCATATATTACCTTTTAAGCCCTTGGTTTTTCTCCTCACCTCTGTACTTCCCACCTTGTCACTTACTCATGTATCTCATTAAAGTATAATCTGTGGGTTAGGCAAAAGCTGTGACTAGGGAGAGAGAAAAATGCACATTCTAAATTTTATCAGGTATCTTAGAGGTGCCCTGAGGTAACTCAAACTTACATTCTTCTGAAAGCCAAAGCATACAAAGCTGAGGTGCACACAAGCCCTGGGACAGAGGAATTAAGCATGTGTGTGTGACATGAGGAAGGTGGGTGGCAAAGAGCTGACTCATCATGTTTCTGTAGACTGCTCTTCTAATTCAAACAAATAGAAAGCAGAGGATGAGCAATGTGATTTTTCAAATGTGATTTTAGAGAAGAGCAGATTATGATTGGTGAGAACTTTTTCTTCAAGACCTGAACTTTGAAGGGCTGGAAGTAGTGTGTCTTGGCTGTGTAAAATCTAGTTCAGAAGTACTTGCATCCTTGATTATGCAAATTTAAAAGTCTCTGTAAATTCAGTTGAATTATAATAGTGAAGATGCACATGGGTATCTAGTTACATCATTGTGTTGAAATATGCTGGTCTGGTTTAAAGTGGGAATTAGTGGACAGGATTTCAGAATCATTAATTCACAGTTCATTACAGCTGATGGGAATATTCTTGTTGAATTTGGTGGAAATACAGCTGAAGCCAGTGCTGGATACTACAGTATATCCTGCCCAAGAGCTCTCTTGAATTAGGGAAGGAGAGGCAAATGTCATTTTCTGAGATGTTTTGTAAGGCAAACCTCTCATAATGAAAAATTTTCTGGGAGTGTCACAAAATGTGACACCCATGTTGGTCATGGAAGGGAGAGATGAAAAGCCAGTAATACTTGTCTGTCTGTAGTTAGAAATTAATCTTACCTGATTAAGAAATGCTAGAAACAAATCTTAGGAAATCAGCCTACCTAGACAGTTGAAGTCTGAATTGTATTATTATTACATTTTCCTTCTCCTTCATCTATGCACAATACAAAAATTATACTGGGAAATGAAAGCTGCTTCTCTCAAAACATTTTGAATTTGAAGCAAAGACAACTATTTCTATACAGAGATACACATTAGGTCTTCATGATCTATTTGCTGTTATCATCTGAGCTTCTGTTTTCCCAATGTTTGAATAAAAAGGAAGTTGTTTAGGCTGAACAACCTTTATGCCAATGAGATGCTTCCTTTCTTGTATATGTGGCTGCAAATATGATGATGTTTATTATGGAGTGGTCAATAGGAAACAAATACTAAATTATTCTAATCACTGTATCCAAAGACAAAAATACTGAATAAATAAAGGGCTTGTTGAAATATATTGAACCTAAGCATTAAATTATTAAGAGGTAGAAAGATGGATTTTGGACACTTATGCAAAAGAAAATATTTTTTTGGCAATATAAGAAGATTTCAGAGTTTCCTAAAAAAATATTCTTCCTCTTGGCTGCTTCTGATTGCAGACTCTTGAAGCTTTTGAAAAGAACTTAAATCCTAAACTCTGCTTAACTGATTTCCTCTATGCACTGTAAGAATGCATCACATCACTGCCTACCAAAGTAACTATCAGGCCTCGGAGGATCTAAACAACGAGACTGCTAAATTCACAGTGTCTGGAGTAGTGTTCATGAGGGTTGACATTTTTTAGAGGGTCTACTTTTTTTTCCTGTTGCTGATCTATTTGATGTTACACATGTTATTTGGATCAACTTCTAAATTTTCTCATCTTACACGAGTGGCTGACAAATGACTAAACCCTCACTGCATGTGAATCCTGTGTCTTGTGAATTGAGATAAGAGGGAAGAATGGGAATAAGACAGAAAGGAGCTTATCAGAGGAAAATCCCTGTTAATGCTTAGTGCCACGTGCAAATCACGGTTCTTGCTTCCCCCTCCTTAATTCTCAGGATGCCTTGGAGCAGCCAGCTATTTTGCACGGTGCTGTTACAAATCCCTCTGCTCACCTGAAAACAGCTGGTTCTACACAACCATCTCATCAACCAACAACTCCAGCACAACCATCTTTGTGCAAGATGTCTGAGTGCCACAAGCATCAGCTGAATTATTCAAGATTCTGATGCTATGCTCTGAATGTAAAAGAGCTGCCAATGTCTTGCTTTGAAGCATATACTATGAATTCCTTATATCCTTTTTAATAAGCCTAAAATGTTTTGTGCCCAAGGACTTCCTAGCTGTGAAAGAAAGTCTCATGCCAAATTTGCATAGATGTGCATTATTTTGACTAATATATGATTTTGGGCACAGCACTTCTGTTTCTTTCCCTTCATGAATATATTCAGAATGTGGGGTATCTAATATATGTAAAGATCTATTTTTATCTTTAAAGAGCATCTCGCTGGGTACTTAACAGGCTGAAACAATTTCCTCTTTCAAGTGTAGATCAGCACTCCTATTGCAATCTCAGCTATGAGGTTTTAATGGTTTTATGGGATTAGTAATGGGATATGGAGATTTTTCCCTGCAGCATGTTGGTTCATTTAGGGTGCTTTCCTCTGGCAAATATACTTTCTGTTTGGTGATTTCTATTGAGTTTGTGTTTCAAGAGTGGCCCTGTCATGAAAAACAGGCTAAGTTTACACTTTCTTAAGCAAGACCCTATGGGAAGACTAAGGATTGAGTTAGTGAGGGTAGTTGAATGCCTGTTTCTTTTGGGTTGTTTCATGGAGTACATAAGAGAGACCAAAAATTACTATTACACAGTATAAAGAAGATGTTAGGGCCAGCAATGAAGTCCAGCATTGTTCACAGGCTGCTGTTCTGACACTTTATGATTGAATAAAATGCTTTTAAAGGAACATTTTGATATAAAAATACATAAGAATAACAGCCATCTTTTGGGCAGTAAATTATAGGTGCATAAGAAAACAGAAGCTTTGTCTCAGGGCTTAGCTAATAGATGAGTTCAAGACTCAGTAAGATGTGCTTTGACTGCTGCCGTGTTTGAGTGTAGCATTGTGCACTTTTCCAGGTGATGGAGTTTTACTGCCAGTCCTGTGAGACAGCCATGTGCCGGGAGTGCACAGAGGGAGAACATGCAGAGCACCCCACAGTACCACTCAAGGATGTGGTGGAGCAACACAAGGCTTCCCTCCAAGTTCAATTGGATGCAGTCAACAAAAGGTTTGGAAACTCCACTGACTATTTTCCATTTTCAGTTTTATCACTGGCTTCTTGTGCTGACTGGGGTAGATGTTTTAATGTGCTGGTGCCATGGGTACTTACCTAGGAACTGGAGATAGTCAGGCTAACATAAGGACAATAAATCCATTGAGTGGGATGTACTGAAGGGTTAGCAAAAAGAGCAGAAAATTCCATCTGTCTTTCACAAAACAGAGGCCATTAGACATGCAAGTGTTGTCCAAAGGAGGGGCATAAAATACTAAGGAGGAAACTACTGTCCAATCATGAATTTAATGATAGCTAAATAAATAATGCTGGCTGTTAAAAAGATTGGTACAAACACTACGGTGGGAATATGGCTTAAAAAAGAAAAAGTGGGATAAATCTGTTATCTTCTTGATAAATATGCAGCATAAAGGACAGAGGATCCAAGGCCTCATTGTTGGTAATGCCTAAAGTCTAATGGATTTGCACAGGGGAGGACTGTGGCTTACCCTTATTTTATCAGACCAGACCCACTGTGTGGTGATAAAAGGAATGAACTTACTTCTGGGAAATGACTAAATTTAAAGACTGCCTGCTGATGAGAGGATATAATCAAAAGATACCAGGGCAAGGGCCAGTGTTTAATGATTTTTGAAACAGCAACCTTTGTAATTTAATTCCTCCCTCAGGCTTCCAGAGATTGACTCAGCACTTCATTTTATATCTGAAATCATACACCAGTTAACCAACCAAAAGGCTAGCATCGTAGATGACATTCATTCCACTTTTGATGAACTCCAGAAGACTTTAAATGTGAGAAAGAGCGTGCTGCTCATGGAGCTGGAAGTGAATTATGGCCTTAAACACAAAGTAAGATGCATGTTTTGTTTCAATGAAAAGTTGTTAATTTAATCAGCCAGTTTTTACAAATGATGCAGGAGGCCAGTTTGACAAATCATGTCTGAGATCCAGAAAACTTTGTTTTCCTGAGATCAGGTGCTGCAGAGCCTCGCCTGTGGGTGCCCAGCCTTATAAGATGAGCATGAAGATACAGGCCAAGCAATTTTTCCTGAAGAACTGAGTAAAGCTGCCTGTTTTGCTTCAAAGCACTATTTTCCTTTGCAGTGCTTGGTAACATATGTCATGTTAGATGTCACCAGTTGGAATACAAAAAGATTGGAGGGACACCTCACTTCCTTAGTGGAATGAGAGAGTAACAGATTGCAGAGCTTTATTCATCCTTTTACTTCCTATCTGGATAACTGATTCTGAGGGTTTTCTCCCTATATTGTAGACCAAGCTTCAGAGCAATAAAACAGAAACCTGTACTTTTACAAAGCACAGCCTGTAGCCTGGTGGGTAGGGACTTTGTTGAGGATTATTAGGTCAGGAAAATGAAATAATTTAATCCTTATTTTCCTGGGCATCAGTTCTCTACTTTATAAAGAAAGATTTCTCCCTGAAAGTTTGCCTTTAAAAGAAAATACCATCTATAACTGGGGTTTCAAGAATGCCATTACTGAGTAGCTTGAACATCTCCAGATGTCTGAAGTGAAGGAATGCTGCATTCCTGGGTGTCAAGCAGGCTTGGAAAATTCATAGAAACGTGCTGAACTGCTGAGCCTGTGGAAATGGAGGAATTCTGACATATGCATGAGATACATACTTCTAGGAACATAGGGAACCCAAAACCATTCGGGCACAGAATTTAGTCATATCCAGACCTAAGGAGCAGCTTGCAGTTGTTTGAGCATCAATAATGTGGACTTAGATCCCAGGTTCATCTAAATGTACTCACAATGTCACAATGTATTCAAAATGTCACACATCCATAGCGAGCAAGTATATTTTGTTTGTGTACAAAGTCTACACAAAATAGATATGATGTTGAATTATCTTAATGTTGTTTAAAGATATTTAAAATAACTTAATAACTGTGAGCATTAGAGAATCACATTTTTATGAAGTTGTACATAAACAGTAAAAGAGGCATCTACCCTGTTTGTATAAAAAAACACCAACTGAAATTGGATTTTACTTTTGAATGCCTAGTAGGCCTGCAAAATACAATCATTCTGATCATATACTTTTAAAAAATGAAAAAATGAAAGGGCTACACTTTGCTAAAAAAAAGTTGGCAGTTCGGTTTGTTGTCCTATTGACTGAAAGAGTGTAAGATGCAAAATATTCTATGTGCATTTTAAATATTATTCATGTTAGGATTTAATATTTTCCATTTTTTAAATGAAATAAAACTGTCATAGGAAAGTATTGATTTTAAAACATAGCTGTAAAGTGCCTTTCTTTTAGTTTGTGGCTTGCTTTTTGAAGCATATTAGGTTTTGTCATCCTGGGATGACAAAATTGGCTTATTGGCTGTGCTCTCTCTTTAACTACTTATGTCTTTGAATAAAGACCAAACAGATTAGTAATGCCTTGTATTGCATCCTGAAAATTTTCTGTGTGCCTAGGAAAGCAGATGACTTGAAATTTCAGTGTAGTCTTGAAATCTGTTCATTCTGTTTTAATTGCAAAAGATTTTGTGTTGTTATCACTTTCCCCTATCAATAACACGAGTCTGGATTTTCTCCAGGGGATGAAAAGCTTAAAGCTTTGGAAAATTCAGGAAAAAAAGCCTTTTGGAATTCAGTGTCATTACAGAGTGTGTCTCAGCAAGGAAAGAGTATTTCATAGCAATAAATACATCCAGTCCTTAAGTTTACTTTACATTAATTGAAATGTTTCAAAAATATTTACAGTGATGGTCAACAAAATAACTTCTCTAATCCACAGTCATGTCTGTACCCTACTTCTACACAGGAGAAACACATGAAGTGTGTGACTGGGTACCTTTCTTTGGGGATTTTATCAGTGGAGATTGTGGGGGGAAGATGCAATGTTTTCTTGACTATCATGAGTGTCTCTGCTAGATTGTTATAATTCAAGGATCCTTTTTCCAATTCATTGCAAAATTGGTTAAAAAAAAAAAAAAAGTTAGCCCTGTTCCCATCACATCTAGCAATTTTGAGGTCAATACTGTTTTAAGGATTTTAGACTGAGGACCAGAACTGACCGTAAAATAGAAGCTCTTTCATAATCTTAAATATGGAGTGGCTACTTGATGCCCACCAACATTTTCTGGCTACTTAATTCAACTCTTTCCACAATCCATAACCCATTCTGTATATTTTGCTTTCCTCCCTCCCTGCTGAAAGTGAAGAATCAATTTACCTTCTGCTATGGAGATTTTTCCTTTCTTCACTTATTTAGTTCAGCAATCCCGTTTTTCCTCAGAATGAATGTGCATCCAGGTCTTGAAGCCTTCTTGTCCATCTCCATAGATGAGTAACCCACACATTCCCTTGGCTCTGAAGAAACAGTATCAAGAAGCTTCTTGTAGCCTCTCTTATTAATGGACCTCATGACTCCAAAATATCTCTGCATCTGTGAACACAGCTCAGTTCCAGTAGCTGTCTCATTAATTGTGATTCCTGAGAGTTAGATGGGGCAGGGTTCAAACTTCTACATTTGTTTTTTGTTCAAAAAAACCCAAAACCAAACAACAACAACAACAACAACCCAAAACAAAACGGAAAAAACAAACCACGCAAAACCAAACACGACAAGACAGGTGGGGCAATAATTCAATTTTCTGTGACAGTGGGCCTGTAAAGTCTTGAATCCCCAAACCAGGGTATTTTTTTTGTTGCAGCATTGTATTCCAAATACAGGGTGGCAATCAGTGTGCTACTTCTTCTAAAATGAGGGTTTAAATTAAACTCTAAAATAGACATTATAAATTTGGTTCCTACAAGGACCTTTAGATGCTATGTCTTCCTGGAATAGGTCTTGTAATATGATGTTAATCTGGTGTTTGGTAATGCACACAGGTCCTCCAGACACAGCTGGATACCTTACTAGAAGGACAGGAAAGCATTAAAAGCTGCAGCAATTTTACGGCCCAAGCCCTCAACCATGGCACTGAAACCGAAGTGCTGCTGGTGAAGAAGCAGATGAGTGACAAGCTGAACGAACTGGCCGAGAGGGACTTCCCACTGCAGCCCCGAGAAAACGACCAGTTGGACTTTATAGTGGAAACAGAAGGCCTGAAGAAGTCCATTCACAACCTGGGGACTATTTTAACCACCAATGCTGTTGCTTCTGAAACAGTTGCCACTGGTGAGGGACTGAGGCAGACAGTGATTGGGCAGCCCATGTCCGTAACCATCACAACCAAGGACAAAGATGGGGAGCTTTGTAAATCTGGGAATGCTTACCTCACGGCTGAACTGAGCACACCTGATGGGAGTGTAGCGGATGGAGAAATACTTGACAACAAAAACGGCACTTACGAATTTTTGTATACTGTTCAGAAAGAAGGGGACTTCACTTTGTCACTGAGACTTTATGATCAGCATATCAAGGGCAGCCCATTCAAGCTTAAAGTGGTCAGGTCAGCAGATGTGTCTCCTACCACTGAAGGGGTGAAGAGACGTGTTAAATCTCCAGGCAGCGGTCACGTGAAGCAGAAAGCTGTGAAAAGGCCTGCAAGCATGTACAGCACTGGCAAAAGAAAAGAGAATCCCATTGAAGATGACTTGATCTTCAGAATAGGTAGGTGACTTGGCTGCCTGTTGACGTACTTAAAAATAGTACAGGGAAACTGAATGAAAAAGTTTAGTTATTGTAAAGCTAAAGCTGTAAGTAGAGCAACCTGACGATGCCTTCGGGCCTCTTGACTTTTGTTTATGTGTACATTTTGGAAGTACACACTTCAAAAATAGTTTGCAGCAAATATTTAATTGGGATTTTAGTTGAGAAATGGATAAATTTGATTTTGGATATTTTAAAATTTGTTAAAATTCATATTACAAAGCTTTTGGTATGGATTAAAGTAACTTCAGCTTATAATTTCTGCTTCTGTATCCCTTGCTTCTAGTGAGCAGTTTCTGGCTTGATTACCAAATAGTGTATGGTTTGGCTTTTGTTGGTAGTGGTGTTGTTCATTAGGTTGTTTTTGTTTTTTTAATTGCTCTCTCCAACACTTCATAAACTCTAGAATTCTTAAATGTTTTCCCAGAAGTGCAGAGCTTTTTAGTTCTGTTGTGAAGCAACCACGACCATTTTTGAGTTCTCCCCTTCTTCACCACTTAAAACAGGAAGATGTATTTCATTAGAACAAGAGCTATGCATGTCTCAGAGTTTTTGCCCCATGAAATCTCTCAGAGTGTTCACATTTGGGATATATGGATCACTACTTTATAGAAAAAACAGGGCTGAGAGTAATATTTCATGTTCAGTTTTCAGCCACTCATTTCACAGAATGACCCTACATAGAGATGTTCCTCTGGGCTTCTGTGGGCTTATGTGTGCATTGTCTGAAAGGTCATAGCTGTAATGCTCTAGGGTTTTACACTCCTAGAAAATATGCAAAATTATTGAGACAGATAAAACTTCTGACATTTTCACAAGGATTGCCTTCATGGAGTTCATTTACTTGCAGTTTCAGCTCACTTAAAAAAGTTACGGTTTGGTTCATTTGTTGATGAGGTAATGTAGAGGTTATAACTGTTCTCCAACACAGTGTATCTGTTTTGAATCCATTGTTGAATTCCTCCAATAGTCCTGGCCAAATCTGGATCTGTATTTCAAACTGGGCAAGATAAATCTTCTATTTGGCCTGCCAGAAGCTCCTACAGCTGTGTTGGAGAATCACACTGTAATATTCCTCTGGGCATCCAAGTCTATGCAGTGTGCTATTGTATGTATGCTGATGTATGGGCTTTTATGCACAAGTTAATTGATCAGCTGCTAGCAGGGGATTGTTCTCCTGCTAGTATTAACAAGAGACAGCATTAATACAGCATTAGTGCATTTTGTTCATGGGGTGCATTGTATCTTCTGCCAATTTTGTGTTATTTGTGGCTTTTAAAATGGCATGTGATTATCTTCAGACATTCCAAGGTCAAATTATTGACTACACGTTCATACGTTCATGTAATTCATTATTTACCAGAGCAGAGTATTTTCTGCATCCTCTTTTTATTTCTCAGTAATTTATATCCTCAGCTTTTTATTTTTTAAACAGGTGTAATCTCAGTGTGTCCATGCAGATCTGCGTAACATATCCTTAGTCTATACAAATGCAAACAAGAATGTTCTTAGGATATCTAGAAAATAATTGTTGCCCAATAGTTTTGCTACATCTACAACTGGTAGGAAGCACTAAAGTGAAAGGGAAATCATTCTTTCATTACCCTGCTTTGTGCCTTAGACCCATGCAGCAGAGGTGAGGATGTCAGCCACTTCTACCTTCCCTGGTAAAACTCTTCCATGTCCTTCAAAGAAGGGTTAAGAGACATGGTTGTCATCAGCTGCTCTGTCCAGGACCCCATCGTGTCTTCAAGCCCTGCCATGCTGTGCTGTGTTCCTTGGTATTTTTTTCCTTCTGGCACATTTCATGACTGGGTTCTTTGACACCATTTAGCAGTAGTGGTGCTATTTCCCACTTTAACTGCTTTTTACTCTTCATTTATTTATATTTGGAATTGGCATCAGATACAGCCAGATGGAGAGTTGGCCCTCTGCTAGAAAGTTAGATTTTCCAATTTTCTTTTTCCTCAGATTGTTTAGTTGTCTGTTCAGTCATGTAACTGAGCATCTAAGTTTAGCTGGTACATTAATGTGTAAAAAAAAAAAAGCCTTTAACAGAACTTCTGTCAGCCTCCTCTCTAGGTGTGAATGTCATCTTCTGGTCTGTTACCAATGCTGAAAGCAAATAGGAGCCTTACTGTGAATTTACTCCACATAAAAACTTACAAATGAGGTCTATGTAATATTAGCTTTAGTGCTGTTTAAAAAGCAGACTTAGAGGGAGCAAAGGGATTCTTGATCAGGTGTTTCACAGAATCACGAAAGAAATAAGGTTGGAAAGGAGCACACTGGGTCATCTGGTCCAGCCTCACTGCTGTAGAAATAGGAATGCCTAGTAATGGGAAAATAAAATTTCCTTTTCTAGTTTTTTAGCTTAAATCCCCCTGATGCTCATTGTGAGCTCTATGGGGTTGTGATGGTCAGTGTGGAATTTTGCCAGGCTTGCATTGCATTGCAGTCATACCTGTATTGGACAGGGAGGGATGAAATCTTGATATCACTGCTGGCAAAGTCCCCAGCACAGTTCTGATGTGCTGACAACAGAGACCTAGCCTGGATTTGACTCTTGTTGTTTGAGGTTTGGCTGCTTTGGCAGCAAAGAACTTCTGATTTGTGCTTACCCCTAGGTTTGTGCATACCTGTCTGTGGTGACAGGGGCTCTGCTGCACAAGCAGGGCTCGGAGGTGGTCTTGGCCAAGCTCTTAGGGGCAGATGCTGTGTGAAGAAAATGATCACAAATCAGTCCATCTTCACTACCAACAGTGTGTGGGCATATCTGCCAGAGTTCCTACTGAATTATTCATTCCTCTTTAAAGGTTACAAATAGTGTGTCTTCAACTGACTGACTGATTTTAAAACTTGAGGTTATGTGGGAACTTGGATTAGAAAGACTGACATTTCTTTTACACTAAGCACATAGGGTTAACAATTCAGTGCAGTTTTTCTTCTTTTGTGTTTCAGCTGCATCTATTATGAGATGGGGCATTACAGCCTCTTAATGTGTAAGATTTGACTAAATATCTTTTGGCACTTTGAGGAAAAAAGAAAGGAAGCTGGGAAACAAGAAAACTCCTTGATGCCTGTCTATGAAGTATGTATGTAGACCTGTCCAGGCTGTTTAGTTTTACCCTTTTTTTTTTTTATTTTTCTGTACCACATAGGAAAGAGTCCAAGAAGAATTATTTGAAGTGTTGTAGGCAGGAAAGAAATGATACCTATACGGCAGGTTATGGCCACTCACAACCTCTTAAGTCTTCCCAATAATCTGTAATATTTCTGCAGCTTGATTTTGTCTCTCTGAATCTATTCCCTTCCTGCTGAAGGCACTGCCATGTTTTTTCTTTGTGTTTTAGGAAGCTGAGGAATCTAGGTTAGCAGGCAGGGGGGTTATTATTCATATTAGTAAAACTTGGAAAGCAAAAAACACTCCTTCTCGTACTATGAGCATCAAGAATTATACATTATACAAGTTTGTTCAGATTCCCAGGACTTAAAGAGCAGATTCTTATTACAGTTACATGATGTTATTTTTAATATCTTCTGTCATTGTTAATGGACTTTTAGATTACTTTTTTCTTCTTTTTGGTGAGACTCATTAGGACCTCTATTGCTCAAGAGTAAAAGATTGAAACTGTGAAGCATTTTATGTGTGCTAGAATCGTCTTGAGCAGAAAATGCACACTTTCTTTGTTGAAAGCTAAATTAATTAGTTTGTGCAGGCTATGCTCAGTAATACCAGAAGGAATTAGATAGGGCTAAAACAAATCTCTTCATTATCTGTATACAAGAATGGTATAAAAGGAGCTATTCCACAGGCCACTGATCTGCTTCCCAATAACTGTTCAGTCTTCTCCTTTTGAAATCTCTCCTGTTTTCTCCCAATCCCCAGCACCTTGCAGTAAAATATCTGTCTTTTCCTCCTTTGTGCCCTGCAGTAGCTCAGAACAGCAGGGAGATAAAGCTAGGCAATGATGAGCACAAAAGATGCAGGCTTTCATCTGTTAAGCAGGCTGCTTGGGAAACACTGGAATGAGGCTCCTACTGATTCCAGCCCTGTGCAGTTGAAATGTTGGTTCCACCCTAGGCTGAAGAGAGATGGGTGACTGCCCATGATAGAGAGAACACGAAACCTGAAATGCCTTGATACAGAGGGGTAGTATCTTGCAGTAAAAGATTTGCTGAAGACTCTCCCTTAGGCAGGTATGCTCATAAGGAAGGAATTTCTGCTTACAGAGGGCAGCTATCATCCTTTGGTATTGCAGAGTCAGTAGCAAAAGCCTGCTTTTCCAGAGGCTGACATGCTTTCCTATAGGCTTTCCTCTCATCATCTGAAGTGCCTGTGCTTGGCTTCAGATCTTTGCTGGCATAGTGAATTATTCAAAATGGAAAGTTCAAAGTTATCTGATTTCCTCTTGAACATACATTAGGAAGTAAGCTTTCTTCTGCAGAGGAATTTCTGCCATTGCAGAGGGGACTGTATGCAAATTAGGAGCTAGGTGATGGGTTTAATACCTGCAAAGTGCTAGACACAAGGACATTGCAGAATTGCTGAATTTCATCTACCCACTGTGCTAATAAAATGCTATTTCTGACTGTGAGTAACTTTCTATATAGGTCTCTCTTATCTTTAAAAACAAAATTCCTTGACTTTCAAGAATGTTTTTCTAAGACTAAAGAGCATACATTCCATAAAGTTTGTGCTAGTTAGTTCCAGATGCTCTAGCTTATGCCTCCTCTTTTCTAACAAATGTTTTCCCTCTACTCTCAGTAGTAAAAGGAATGTTTCTCTCTTTTCTCTTTGGCTAAGAAGCAAAAAGGAAACTTATCATTAGCATATGGTGGAAAAAAATTGCTGCATGCATCCCTCAGGCACTGGGTTAAAAGAATAAACAGAAATGGCTCAAGTATGGGTAATGTAATTGGTATGTAACTCACTATTCCCTGAATATGTACTTTTCCCTTGCAGTACAAAAACTGAGAAGCATTTGCCTTCTTTAGAGGATGAAGCAGATGGAGCTGCAGAAAATAAGTCTCGAAACAAAGGGACATTCCTGCAGCAGTGAGTGCAGAGAAATAAAATGTTACTTGTTAGCCAGTGACAGGAAATATGCATCCCACAGCCATCACCACAGAAGAAAGAAGGGTTATTATGAGCATGCACATCCCTGATGAAAGCTAAATACAAATTAGGGCTGATATATATGTCTTATATTAGGCATCACAGTCAGAACAGTTTTAATCACTGAGCTCCAGGACATTTTGGACTGACTAAAATGGCATACAATTCTTCAGTTAAAACCATATATTGGAAGCAATTAATGCCAGATACACAGCCAGTGAATGCTTGTAAAAATATTTCACCAGGAAAAACAGCCCTGCATTCATGTCTTGGAAAGGACAGCTTATAGATTTGGTGGTTGTTTGGTGGGATTTTTTGTTTTGTTTCAGAATTCCTTCATTTATTATGAATAACTTTGGAGTCCAAGATCATAAATGGAGTCTGAGCCTCCTTTGCAAACAAACCAGGAATTTGGATCCTGTCCCTGTGTTCCAGGTGTAATTTGGACCAGCCTCTTTGGGGTTGATCTTTTAAACACATTGTTTTTCCCTGTGACACCCCTTGGAATGTCTCAGAACAAACATCTAAGTAATAAACCACCTAAACTCAATGAAGTTTTGGGAAAATTTGACATTTTACAACTCTTTATCACCTTAAGCTGCTGGGTAAAAGACTTGCAGTTCTGTGTAACTCACAAGAGCATTTATCCTGGGTTAAAATGAGACTTGTGTGTGTGGGCAACTTTATCAGAACAATCCAAGGTCTGTCCAGAAGCATTCAGTCTCCAGGTGTTGGTCTTCATTGGTACACAAGTCCCATTCATGCAAAGCTAGTTCTTCATTTGAATTTCCCTGATAAGGGAATTTTTTGAAGCCTATGACTGCAAACTATGAGGGAATAGGAAACTTCCCTGTCTTGAAATGGCTCCATCCAAAGTGATATGTTTTATCCCAACTTTGTGATTTCACTGAGGAGACTTAGCTAAAACCATGTCATGTGTCCAAGTTCTTATTTAAGCTTCTCTCTGTATGTTCCCATGTACTGCCCCTTTAATTACCATTTCAGTAGAATAAAAATCTGCAGTTTAAAATGTCCATTGCTTATGTAAAAACCTTCTACTACTTCCCTCATACAAGAGGCAATTTGTGAAGACTGATTTAGGAAGGCTGAAGAGGCGATTCATGTTGATGGGGGCTTGGGTGACACACATGCTGAAGACTGAGAACAGTCCCTTAAACAATCCCTTCTTATTGGTGGAATTGTGTATCTGTTGCTGAAAGGGTTCTTTGAAGTTGTAGCAGTGAGAAGAACTCATCAAAATAGAAATCCTTTGATCAGAAATGTAGTAATTGCATGTGTTGGCATTTGGGTCCTAGCTGATTAGTCCTGTCTAACCTGATTTCTTATGTGCTTTGTGTTCAATTTTAGGCACCAAAGGAAGAAACAAAGGGGAATTTACAAATCTTCAAGGTGTAGCTGCATCTACAAATGGAAAAATATTAATAGCAGACAGTAACAACCAATGTGTGCAGGTATGAGAATATGCCACTTTCAGTGTTTTCCTCCTTGCCCCCAAACCTCTGCCTTTTTTGTAGTCTCAGGAAGACACATTTTGTACAATTCAGGCAGATATACAAAATACAAGGGAAGCTCAATTTATCATCCATTAACTTTCTGTCTTCTTGATCTGCAGCTATCTTTTTCAGATCTACACTATAGTATATAATCAGAGTTTATTTGCGTTCCTTATCATGTTTTGATAAAAAATAAGTTGTGCAATAATCTGGAAAAATGCCTTTTTGTAAATATAATTTTACATTGTAAATTTTATCAATCTTGTGTTTTTAAATGTAAATCTAGAGCAAGGTGCCACAACTACATTTTTTAGGAAGTGCAAATAGAAAAATAATGTCATTTTCAAGTGGTTTTTAGTCTATTTAACTGACCTTCTCTTTCTGATACCATGATCAAGTTTTTTCTGTGGTAGCACCCCTACACCCATAATTTCTTCTGTAACCTTGTGAAAAACAAGCTGTATATTTTCCTTTGCTTGCCATGTATCCTTTTTACCATTAACAATTTGTCATCGCTTTCCAGGCTGCCCATGTGGTAGCACTGAACACGGCAGCAGCCTGTGGCTTGTTCTTGTATGTGAGAACCAATGAGCCACATGCCATGAGAACTCATTTCCTGGTCTTTCCAAAGAGACAGACTCAAATATTCATCAGCACCCACATGCTTTGTAATTCACAGCCTCTTCAGAGGAACTTCAGTGTCTAGTTACCTGGCTTGGGGACACGACCAGAGGACATATTCCTGTGTTTTCTACAGACTTAGTGTTTGACTGTGGCCGAATCCCTCATTGCCTCAGTTTCCTCATTTCTAGTAAGGGAATAATACTGTTTCCTCTCCCCTGAGAGAGATACTGTGAAGCTAATTCATTAATGTATGTGAAGTACTTTGAGATCCCTGAAGAAACAGTGTAATGAGAATTTATTTTATTTTTTTTTAATTAGAGTCTTCTTAAATTAGATATATCACTTTCAAATATGGACTGTTTAAAAGTGGTTCGTGTTCCAAGCTCTCTTCCTGACTATAGTGTTCATTAGTGACTTGCTAAAATCTAAGCTCCAAGAAATAGGTGATGGTCATATCTGAACATAATTTAAAAATTCCTGTTTTCTATTACAGATATTTTCCAATGATGGTCAGTTCAAAAGCCGTTTTGGCATACGAGGAAGGTCTCCTGGCCAGCTGCAGCGGCCAACAGGAGTGGCTGTGCATCCCAGTGGTGACATCATTATTGCAGACTATGATAACAAATGGGTTAGCATATTCTCATCAGATGGAAAATTTAAGGTACGAGTTACCATGTGAACTCTCCTGAGCTTTCTCTGTCTTACAAAGGAATGCAAAGTAACATTGTTTTTCAAGAAACTACATAGTTTGGCTGTAGCTTAGTCTAAATTCCATTGTTCTGATGTGGAAACCCCTGACCCAGCCACATGGTATAATTAATAGAAGGAGATCACAGCAGTAATGCTAATGTTACTTCTTCAAGCAGAGACATCATGTTCCATACTGGGTACTTAGATGCCTTTCTAAAACTTACGGTCGAGGACAGCAAGTGCCAGCAGGGCTAGTTGGACTAGCTCAACAACCTTCACATCATTAGTACTCTGATTGTATAGATTATACATATATATGTATCCACACACACAAACACAAAATCTTACCAGAAGTACATGAAGCTCTACGGTAACATATGGAGGAGAACAAAAAGGTAGCAGACTGATGATGACTTCCTCTTTTATTCTATACTTCTCAGCAAATAAAGTGTATAATTTATGTATGATGCTGTTGGTAATAAAAGCAAGGAAAGGTAACTCAGGATGTTGTTTCAGTGCTACAGCATAGCCAGGAGTGTTCTAGGTGGTGTGTTGTGCACTGAAAAAACTGAATGACACTAATGATGTTGTGGGTGTCAGAAATCAGAAATTCTAAGGAAAGCACACCTCATATTTTTTCATAGCAACTCCGATCCCTTTAATGGGAGTAAAATAAGACAGAAACTATTACACTACCTTGATGATTTCCAGCCCTGCAATATTTATTTCACTTGGGTTCAGGTGCAGTTCTAGAGAGAATGAAAGGTTTCCCCTACTTGGTACTGTTCTGTGAATGCATCACCAAGTCTGGTGAAGTCCACAAGAGAAAGCCACCTCTGGCAGAGGTTAGTACTCACTGGTCATCAGGATAATGGACCTGCAGGGAAATTTCCACCATAGTTACCTGGTTCTGGAGTCTTGCATTGGACACATATGGCCTGTTTGTCTAATTTTCTGGCAGCCTAATGACCAAAAAGCTCAGGTTCTGAGCTGCTCATGTATGCAGACAGAAATGGCCTTTCTCTGAATAGTCTTTGCAAAGTGACAAATGCAAACTGGAGATTGTGCTTGCGTAGTCCTCAGTGATCTGCATCTGAGAAACAGGTATGTATACTTTTAGAAGTATCTGGATAATGTATAGACTTCAAGCTAAAATAAAACAATACTAAAATGTAATGCAAGTGTCAAAAAATGCAAATTATTTGCGTTTGCAGAGAGAATGTGATTTTACTTGTCAAGTAATTTTGAAAATGTACAGCTACACAGGGAAACCTTGGTTTTGGCTGAAGTCCTTAAATGAAATGAAAACACCAAAACAAACCCAAAGAAATATATAATTTAGTTAAGAATCCAAATATTCTGAGTATTTTAAGTGTGTTTAAAATAATTATTAACATCTTCAATATGAATGGCTTGATCTGGACACAGAGCATGGAGGGCATGTTTTCCTGCCTTCTTAAGATATGCTGTAAATACAGCATTTTGGATGGTGCCAGCTCTGGAGGAAAAAGCTCTGGAGAAGCCAGTAGCTTAAGTGTGAAACCAGCAGGGAGACAGGTATTGGAAAAGAATTACTTATTAATGTAGTTCCTCTGATATGAAGCCTAGATTTGTTTTCAGTCAGTGTTTTTGTTGGATTGCAAAAAAATTCAAAAGTAATGCAATATTGGCAGTGTTTGTGTGGTTAATACAAATGAATGCATCAGAGTTCATAGTTCTTGGGACTAGACTGATTAAATGAGAGATGAAACATCAGTGGTATAAGATACTGCCTTTAGATTGAATGCAATAGCCATATTTATGAGGGGGAAAATAAATGTTTGTAGAAGTTTTGTGGTTTTTTACACAGAAGGTAGGCATAAGCATGTAAGTGCAGGAGCTGGATGGAGAGCACATGGCAGAGCATGTGCGTGGAGAGAGCAGGAGTGAGGCAGCAGGGAGCACTGGCATGGAGACACGGATGGGCACTGGGCAGAGGGCCACACTGAGGGCCTCTAATGGGAATAGGGGGTCTTGTATTGGTGCAGCACTGATTTAGGGGATCCTGTATTGCACAGTGTAGCTGGAGAGCTGTGCTGGGGAGTAGGGATGCAGGCAGGGTGAGCACAGGGCCTGGGGGAACTGGGGGTGGGACACACACAGCGTTGGGAGGTCATGTCCATGGCCATGAAGGGATGGGGCTTATATTGGGCATGCTGGTGTTGGGACCAGGAGCTGGACTCGATGGTTCTTGTGGGTCCCTTGCAGCTCGGGATATTATTCTATTATTAATTAAATAAAATATATTGGAAGCACAGAACATAGATATAACAGATCTAGCCTGTTGGAATCTGGGCAAAGCCTTGTAATCTCTTGTGTGTTGGCAGTGGTAATTCTTACAGGGGCCTTGTCAGATTAAATTGGGCAGCACTTGCTAAAATAACAGAGAGAGAGAAAGGGATAATGGCATTTGCCTTCAAAGGACTGTGCCTGCAAGTTATTGTGTAAAACCTCTGATGCAGGTGTCCTGCTCGTTACTAACTCAGCAATCTCAGGGGCCTGCTTTGAGCTTAAACTAACTATTTTGATGTTGTCCCCTTCCTTCTGTATTTACTTACACTCACTCTCCCTTAGCGGAATTTTAATGGTCATGTGAGCCATAGGGCAAATTTCCCTGGAGCCAGGCCCAGGCACTGCCCTCATTACAGCACTGGCAATGACTCCCCTTGGCAACCTCCACTGCCAGGCAGAAAAGTGTCACCTTCCTCAGTTCTGGCAGCAACAGAGTTCTGTTTTCTGACAGCTGTAAAACTTACATAAATGTAGAGGCGGACAAACTTTAATCTAAGGTTGCACCAAAACATGAGCTTCTTCACATGAAAGGCTGTATTATCCTGGAAATGATAAAGATTGGGTCTTATGATTTGAAGCTTCTGTTTCTGGCTATGCCACAGATCTCATGGGTGACTAGTGATCTTCCATTTCACTTCCCAGTGCTTTATTTTCTTCATCTGTACAAGGCAGATAACAGTGCTGGCTTCCTCTATCAAGTACTCTAAAATTGCTAAGAAAAGAGTTGCAGCAGATACAGCACTAGGCTAAGGGGAGAGGACATGATGAAGCAGCTGTACCATCTCTTCACCAGTGTGGTGTTCAAACCTGGTGAAGGAAGTGAACAACAGAGCCAAGAGAATGATTCCTGTTCCTCCAAGAAGAGAATTGTTTTCCTTCTAGTCTTGAAGAGCTGTATATAAGATGACAAGCTTGTTATCAACCAAACAGGGCTTTACAAGTCAAGTTAAGATCAAGTTTAGATAAGTGGGGAAAGATTAAAGGAAACATTTAATATATCAGACTTCTTCCTTGTCTCACTAGTAGAATTAAGGAAAGAGCTGTCTGAAGCTGGTTGCATGTTCTGATGGGAACAGGTAGTGTGATTAAATGGTCAGTTGAATTTTGACAGTCACATGAATGATAAATGCATTTATTGTGTGACATTTTAATGTGTGACAAAGCTGTATCTCCTTATTAGAGAAGTTCTCAAACAGGAAAAGATGGTTTGTTGAAAGTTTGTAATTAATCCCTGACAATCTTGAACCTTTCAGACAGCAGCAAGATTGGTAAAGTTAAATTTAGCCCTTACATGCTTACTTCTACAGTGGAAAAGTCTTCATTAATTTTTATGTGGGCTAGCTGATTTTAAAAAAAAAAATTTTTTTTTTAACCTCTAGGAATATCCTACAGTAGAGTATTTTCCAACCTGGTAGGGTGACTTTATAAACACGTTTGAAAACCAGTCTGAATTCCTAGGAACCTATAAAATAAGGGACATAATGTCCTTAACTGAATTCAATTAAACACATTATTTGTACTAAGGGTTTACATGATTCATTGTACTGTATTCATTTCTAATGGAAAAAAAAAAGGCCTGAAAATACTTCCATTCATACAATTTACGGGGGTGACTGGATTTCATAATGTTCTGTTCTAAATAATCAAACCTATAATTCTAAGAAACTTTCTGAAATAAAAATATAGAAAGAATATGTCCAGCCAGATCCAATAATGTGTCATCAGCATATTTTGATCTAAACTGGGAACAGATTTTTTAGTAAAAAGCATTGCAGACTCTAGCTGGGCATACTTTATTGCTGCTTGCAAATTGTATTTTAAACCTGGCCCAAGAATAGTGACTTTTATTACTCTTCTCAGCATTGAGTGCCCATTAATGTGGTATGTGATTTATTCATTATATTTTTCCATATGTGTTTATATAGGCAGGAATACACTGTATTCATGAGTCTGAGTCACTTGCCATAGGAATCCTGGAAAGATGGGAAGGAGCAGACAACTGTGTGGGCATCCCAAAGGAAAGAGGGGAATATGATTTAATCACCCCAAAGGAAATACATCTACAGATTTGCATTTGATTCATGGTTTTGCTGCTTTGGTGGTATGCAAGCTGAATACGTTTTGTAGGTCTGCTGATATCTTTCCCCTGGTGAACACAAAATAATTTTTAATAGTTTTTCCTGGGGATATTTCAGCATGATTAAATTTTGTAGATTTTGCCTAAATATTTTGGCAGTTTATAACAATATATGTACATGAACATAAAACTGACACAAGATCATTGCATGTTGGCTACGCCTGAAGTTGCAGCATTTACTCCCTGGAATTTTCTTTACTGGAGACTGCAAAAGGTTCTGTAGTGGCTTAATAGCAGCTATCCTCAGGGAACTCAGGTGGCTTTATTTTAGGATCGTTCCTATTTTTTACCTGCAACCCCACCCATGAGAATGTCCCATGAAATAGGAGCATAGGACTTACTAAGGGTAGGAGGGCTCCTTCTGTTTGCTTTGAAAACATCAGCGGAATGAGAAAAATGAGTTGAGCAATGGATTTTCTCAGTGCCTTGTAATCTGTCCCACTGCTACTCACCAGTTTCAAGAGGGAGGGGAGAGAGGCAGAGAAGTCAGAAGTAGATGTGGTAGTTGGGAACATGGTTTAATGGTAAACATGACAGTGTTAGGTTAATGCTTGGACTCAGTCCTAGAGGTCTTTTCCAATCAAAATGATTATATGATTCTCAGCACTGCTTGTTCTAGGGGGTGATCTGTCTCACTCTGCAAAGGCAGTGAGCTAAAAGATGGCCTTATTTCATAAGTAAGATGAATATCTTAGTATATATTTCATTTAAATTCCAATGCAAACAGAAAAGTGTTCTTCACCAAGATATGAAACTCAGTTTGTAGGATGTGTCTCTCACAAATTACTATAGGATCTGAAAGTTCTGGAAGGTTCAACACAGCCTCTTTGGTGGATTGTCTGTCCAATACAGACATTTGAAACCAGCCTGAAGAAGTGCTTTCAAATCTGACCATCAATTTAAAAAAAATATCTAAAAGCAGGATGCAAATTGCTCCATTCCAATGCAAACAATTGCATATTTACAATCTTTTTTAACTGAAAGGTCAAAACTCAATTGATTTTATGTAGATTTAATCAGTTTCTAGAATCTCGGCCTAAAAAAGAGCTGAATGGTAAAAAATGTGGAATGGGTTGTGAGGTGATCCTAGAGTCTTCTTGGGTATATGCCCAGGTAGCTCATGGATTCTTTGAAGGCTTGGGCTCAATTTCTGCTTGCTCTGTTGCTTAGTTCCTTTTTTAAGACATCCCCCACATTTTTTAAACCTACTAAAACATGCTTCTGACATTTTTGGATTTGAAGCTCTCTAGCCTTTCCAAGTAATTTACTGTTGTGAGATCCATCTCATCTCCACTGAACACTTTTCCAGTGAAATATTGTCTACAGTTCCCCTCCTGTTGCTGATTATGTCGGCAGATGGTTTTGGTAGTCACAAGGCCTATTTAAAATGATGGAAATAATTTTATTTACCTAAGACAGGAACAAGCTTTGATTTGTTTGGTGTTTCAAAGATTGCTTCATTTGCTGTTTGGCAACATGATCCTCTCCCCTTTGCAGTTTTCAGCTGACACTTCATGTATCTAAGCAGCAAGTGAAGCAATCTTGTGTGGAATCTGGTGGAAGGCAGAGAAGTTAGCCTGAGCTTTAGCTCTGCTCAGATTCTTTCCGTGAGCACTCAGAAAGGTGCTGGTGAATTACTAACCCAGGAAAGGCAACAGAGGACATCATAGCCTACATTACACCCAGCCCTGATGCTTCAAGAACTCTGACTTAGATGCGGGTGCTGATAAAGATGTCTCCCTGTCCATCAAGGTGGTTGTTGGACTCAGGAACAGCATGCAATTGGAGACAAAAGTTCTTTCTGCTTATCTGCTTGTCCTGCTGGTACCCTAATGCTGGGTACCCTAATACAGACATTTCTGACAGGTTTATCAAGTCACACAAATCTGATGACTGTATTTCTTATCAGTTGTATATTTGGGCTCAGTTGCTGAGGTGGCAGATTTTTCAGTCTAGAAAAGACATATGGAAAGCAGACTGTATTTTCAGCTGAAGAAGAAATTATGAAGTACATTGTAATAGCTGATAAAAACTATCACTTCTGATTTTTGATGAAAAAATGCCTCTCCATTTTGCTCTGTGCCTGTAATACAATCTTTAAACTGTACTAACTAATTTCTATCATGCCAACATATTTTCCTGTTTTGTGTTTTCCTTTATAGGCCAAAATTGGGTCTGGAAAGCTCATGGGCCCTAAAGGCGTTTCGGTGGATCGTAATGGACACATCATTGTAGTGGACAATAAAGCATGCTGTGTCTTCATCTTCCAGCCAAATGGGAAAATAGTTACCAGGTTTGGAAGTCGAGGAAATGGTGACAAGCAGTTTGCAGGTACACTTGATGGTAATATGTAAATCCCCTTTTCTTGCCTCTTCTGCTCACATTTGCATGATGTTTGAGCATGTTGAAGATGCTGTATCCTACTCCTTTATCCTGCGGGGCAGAGGCTCTGCTAGACATACAGCTTCTATTTGCTTGATTGGTCAGGCAGACTGCAACATCTGTTCTGCAAATGTAACTGTAACCAGATTGTTTCCTCTACCTCCTTATGTCTGGAAGCATTTCAGATCAGTGACCCAAGAAAGACTGATCTTAACTAGCATTTTTAAAGTGCTTTGTAATTGCCACACTAAGCTGTTCAGTACAATCAACTCAGATGCTGTGCTTTGTGTTTCCAATCATCAGATACACAAAACCCAATGCCCTAAGTGGTATCTCTTAAAAAATGAGTGTAATGGCGTAGTGTTAAGATAGAGATCAGAAAGGCAGAGTTATGGAACAGCCAATTTAAGTTTAGGGAAATTTCCGTTCATACTCATCTGACTACTTACACATGCTGTCTTTCAAGTAGAACACGCAGTTTAGTTTTAAAAAAAACAGAACAACCCCACTGATATATTTTGAGTGAATAGCTGTTTGAAACAAAGATGCCAGAGTAGGTATGCAGGTCATTTTACAGGTGTTGGGTCATTTTTAGTATGTAGTTGTTTTGACTGGTCCACAGTGAAAGAGGAATAGCATCAATGTGTTTTTATCCTGAGATTTCTTGCAATGTCTTATGACATAATAGATATATGAGAGCTTGGGCTCTAACACAGCTAAATTTTCTGGTTATCTCAATTTCTTTTCATTTGAAAATTTGCAAAAACACCTCCTGAAAATAAGTAGACAAATACTTCCTAACAGTGCAAACAGTGCATTTGAGAAATGTATCACCTCTTCTTGCTGTTAGGCTACAGAAAACAGGTAAATTGTCAATACTCGAATGTTTTCAATGTAGGTTTTTTTTCAATTTTTTTTTTAGTTTACCCTGATATACTGTAAAAATTTAAACTGAATTCTGATTCTGTTTAATAACTCAAAATAGCACCAAGTGTTTTAATTTGGGTACTTGCCTGTTTTCAAGCTACCATTTGTTTATTACTGAAATTTGCACACATATTTCAATACACAATGTAAAGCAAAAATGCCCTTTTTTCCCTGACAGTGGTCTTCTAAGTAACATTTTTATTATCCTAAAACTTTTTAGCTCAATTGCTTGTAAGATGTGAGCACATAGAACATAAAATATTTCAATTAAGAATTTACCGGAACATTTTTGATAATTTTCAGTGTATACACTGAAATATACACTGTATACAGTGTATTTTATGCTTAAGCACTACATGTTTTGTCTTGTTAATAAGCCCATAAATCTCTATATAGTCATATGTATACAAGAGAGGGAGAAATCAACAATGCTTATTGGTAACAATAGCTGACAACTGGTTGAGAAAGAAATTATTTGTGTTTACAAAAAGCACGCTGAGCTTGTTAAAAAAAATAAGTAAAATTACTCTTAACTTGAAATTGGTATTCCCACTTGGACTACTATTTCTCAGAAGACAAACATAATATGCTGGCAGGCTGATTTTTTTCTTTTTAAATTTAACCATACTTTTTGTTTTAATGGTATTACTATTTTTTTCTTCTTTTTCTGCATTGCAGGTCCTCATTTTGCAGCTGTAAACAGCAACAATGAAATTATCATTACAGATTTTCATAACCATTCTGTCAAGGTACTGTCAATTAATGGAAACTTGGAAAGTTGTCATTTTAATTTTATTATGATACTTTCTTGGGGAAATTAATGTATTGTTAAAACCAAAGAGGTCACACTCCACATGTATGAGCTCTGCTGTAAGGACAGCACTTTCAGAGAACTTTTCATGCAGTGCATCGCTCAGTGAAGATACAGTTCACTGCCTTTGGTGTCACTATAATAGCCTCTAATTCAGTTTCTTAAACATAAATTGTACCCAAAATAAGTAATTTAAATTTTACTTATTTTTAGTAGCTCTCTGCCAAACCCATTATTGACCCTATGTTCTTTCTTTTAAGAGTCTGGCTTTTGAGTTTCCCAGTAAAAACTTTCCTTATAACAAAGTAAAGATATATGACAGTCTTTAAATTCCATGCCTATATAAGCTTTAAGATTACTGGATCCATCTTCTTAAAACCCATGTAACTATTGGTTCTCATTCAGTGCCTCCTGCACTGGGCAGAACTGGGCACTAGTCCTTACACCCCTGGGAAGTCCTGACTCACAGCCTGTTAAAGTCATGGTATAAGAGGAAGTTTGTTTGTCCCAGTAACAAGCCAGGAAACAAACAAACAAAGGAAACATGCTGAGATGTGTTGGCAAATGTCTGTGAAAGAGACACAGCACACTACAGAAATGCCTCACCTGTGTGTTTGTTCTCAGGCATTCCCTCTCCTACACTTCCCTGTGTATGCCCTTGTGCCCTCCCTCTACAGGAGGCACAGCAGGAGGACAGAGGCAGGATGCTGTTTCACCTGGGTTCTCAGGACGTGTGTCAGTCCCACACACCAATAAAATAAAATCCCTGGCATTTCACCTGATGCCTATTTTGACCAAACACCAAGATGAACTCTCAGTCTAGTTCTTCACTGCTTTTGATTGAAAAAATAAGTTTATATATTTACCTGAATAGGAAGCATATGCCTGAGCATAGAAACGTTTGTGTCCTGAGCAGTGCTGAATCACCTAGGTATGGAATAGCAACCTTGCTTGGGTATCCTTTTGGAATTGGTGAGGAAGTAGTTAATGGCTGGGATTACAACACAGAAACCATGACTGCTGCAGGAGCCCTAAAGCAGCAGGAGGCCTATGACTCCATAAATTACCTCTGGACAAGCAAGGTTTGCCTGGTAACAAGAATGCCTGGAGAGGTTTAACAGCAAGGGGCAAACTGAAATGAAAAAAAAGCAAGTGAAGAAATGTGGGAAGTGTGGCATCCTAAAGGATTTATAATTATTATATTTCTAATGAGAACAGAGTGTCCCATCTGTCTCTCATATGACTCAACGGGATGCAAATGTTACTTGTTACAATGTGGTACTAACCGGAAAAGATTCTTATTTCTGTAGTGTTCTCTAAATTGCTACATATAACTGTTGACACTCTGGAGAGGTTATAATCTGAAAGCAGAGAGTACCACTTCTTTTAAATACTAAACTAGTATATAAATAACCAAATAAATTAATTTCACTCTTATGAATCCCAAAACAGCTTCCTGCCACCAGTGTCTGGAATTAAACAAGCTCACTCAGCAACATTTTTCTCCTGCCCCCATTAACCTTCAAGGATGTTCCTTCCCTCAGGCATCTTTTATGGAAAATCCTGCCCAATGTAGGCTTCTTTCTCATTTGGTCACTTCGGCTCAGGGAGAGAGCAATATATCTTTGTTTTTTTTAGTTGGCTTTTTTTTTTTTTAATTATTATTTTCTTTTATCATCTGAGGCACAAACTTGGTACTTCATTAATTTCCTTCCCCAAATGTTTCTTTTCTGTTCACTGTGGGTGTTTGAGAACACACTAATTTCCTGACACCTTCTGCCTTATCAGCATTTCGGTGTGCACTTGGCACTTATCAGGTCTTTGCACTTTCTTGTGCAAGCCACAGTCAGTCTCTAAGATCACTGTTGGACCTTGTGCTGTAGCTGGGCCTGGGTCCAGCGTGGACCAAAATATTTTAGCGATGGCTGTGGTACTATGTGAATGACACATTTGGTATCTCGTTTGGTCCCATTAGTGCATCCAGGTCACTGACAGAATAGTCATTGATCAGCTCCATCTTTCTGCTGTCTAAACCTGTTTCCATCACAGAGAATTCAGTTGCTGTCTACAGAGAGCAGCATGCCATGATTTGCAATGTGTGTTAGATTATGGAAGCAGAGAAGAGAGCATCTGCTCCTTTGTGTTTTAGTTCCACAGAAACAAAGAACCCAGCGCTGTATCTGCATTCAGCTCTTTTCAGTTCAAGATGCACATGCTGCAGAAGGGTTCTGGGGCCCTTTGCCTCTTCTGTCTGAGATGAATCAGATCTTAAGTGAGAAGGGAAACACTGTGTGGTGTAATGGCGTGAAGGGAGAGATGGGCACCTTTTCTCCCATCTTGCGTGTGTGTGTTGGGGCTGCGTGTTCCTGGGAACTCTTCAATTCCTCCTTTAATGGGCAGGTGAACTGGTAATAATAACTGGTAATAATATTTGATACCATGCCATATTTAGATTGTTGTTTTTACCTGTTTTTAAATACAGGTATTTAACCAGGAGGGAGAATTCATGCTGAAGTTTGGATCAAATGGAGAAGGAAATGGGCAATTTAATGCACCAACTGGAGTAGCAGTAGATTCTAATGGAAATATTATCGTAGCAGACTGGGGAAACAGCCGAATACAGGTAGAAATTTCTGTATTTCAAAGCTGCTTGATTAAAAAAACTAATAGGTTGGTAACTGGCCTTCAGAGTGCCCAAGAAACACCATCAGCATTAGAAGTGATGTGATTTTTCACACCATCCTTTATATGCCTCATTGTCCACCTTCAGACCTGGTGGTGTCGATTGTCAGCTTTTCAGTGTGGCTGCTGGCAGCTCTGATGGCCACTGTGACCAAGGATTTTGGTGCCAAGTAGTTCCCCAAAAGTTACTTGATAACTTATGAGGCTTGCAAGCATTGCTGAGGTGATAGTAATTTAGAATCACCATAACAGAAGATCAGAGACATAGTGGAAAATCTGAAAAACCAAATGACCTGAGGTGAATGCAGCAGATTTTTATAATCTTTTTTAAATGTTGAGAAATTATTCTGCTTTCAAGTTATGAGAGCTGGCATTCTTTTTATCTTTTAAGTGCTAATCACAAAGTCTTCTTGTTTGCCAAATAATACCTAATAAATAAGTGTATGTATTATTTCCACTGAATATAAAACTGTGGGAGCTGCTTGTGAGTTTGTCTCAAGAAGCACTGTCAACAGGGTAAAAAAATTCCTGATTTTCTCTGTGTGGGAACCTAAGAATCAGGCTAGCCACAACAGTGACGTTTGTTAAGAAAACAAGGTGGGTTGAGTTCCCAATTAAGTTTGATTTACTGTAGTTGACTGTCTTTAGAACAAGGAACAGCCAAGGTTCTTGTTTTTTATTATTATTATTTCATTGTATGTTAATTCTTGCCAAAGATCCTGGCAGCTATAATTAGTTCTTTTTAATAACAACATACATTTGGATATAAGCTTGCATATTATGAGATAACAGAACAGATTTTGCCCTTGTTTATTCTATTGTATGTCAGCTGTTTCAGAAATGACAAGTAGAACAGTGCAACTGAGAGCAGACTTGTGTCTGCTCCTTTCCTTCTTTATTCATAATATTTATTCTGTGCTTTCTCACCCTCCAAGGTTTTTGATGGAAGTGGATCATTTTTATCCTACATTAACACCTCTGCTGACCCACTTTATGGTCCCCAAGGTCTGGCTCTTACTTCAGATGGCCACGTTGTAGTCGCAGACTCTGGGAATCACTGCTTCAAGGTCTATCGATACTTACAGTAGCAATTGAGCTCTGGAGCTGGATAATCACCCACCCTTCCAAAAAGACTTGTCCTAGAGATCCAGTGCAGGATATCTCCTACTTTGTTTTCATTTTTAATAACAATGGAGTCTCTTACGGACTTCTTGTAATAATTTCCAAACTTACCTTGTTTACATAGGACTTGCACCTCTTATGTTTCTCACTGAACTTTTTGTTGTAAGTGTTAATAAAAAAAATCCTCTGTAACTGAATTCATAAAGACAATGTGAAATTACACACAAACTGCAACCTATGAAACTGGAATTAACTAACAAGGCGAAAATGAGAAAAGTTTGGGAAAAGTCCCCAAAGCTTTTTGATGACTGCGAAGGATAGCTCTTGCTCAGAGCTTCCAAATTTAAATAACCAACCTCCTGGGTTATTTAACCCAGAGGTGATCCTGGGAATCTTCTAGATCTCATTATCATGGTAGGTATTACACTTTTAACATTCTTCAGTCTTACTGTGTATAACAAGTAGGTCCTTTTAGTATAAGGTTAAGTCTCACAAATCCGTCTAGCTCTAACCGTCAGACCTAACACAGCTCAGTGTTTAGCACTACGAGAATCAATGCAAATTCCCTACTCATGTGGAATTAATGAAGGATTGTTCTGTGCGGCTGTTTTTCACTCTTCCTCTTGCTCAATGTGCAGGAAGGAGTTTGCAGAGACCTGACATTTCTAAAGCTCTGGAAAAACTTAATTGTAGCGATATGGTAGTGGGAGCGGAATTTCTGTATAACCACAGACCTTTGACACCAAACTAGTTCATTAGGATCAGGGTTATTACAATGTCAAGTCAATTAACCTCATGTGTGCCACTCTTTCGTACGTGTTCATTGCCATGTTTCCTTACGGCAACTCATTGTATTAACCTGTAAAATAAAGTGCAGCTTCACACAGGACAGAAAGCCAGAGAAGTACCCCTGTGGAGGACCTACACTATACAACCAAAGGAACTGTTGTAAACAGAGGTTGTATAGGAAAGCCAAGGGTTACCAAAGCTATTTGTTTTTATGTGAGAAAAAATGTTACAAATAAAAATGAATTTGAACCAATTCCTGAAGTCCTTCATCAAAGGGAATTTTGTTAGAGGACAAAACAAGGACTGTGAGATTTGTTCCAAGTTGTTTGTATGTATGTATGTATGACTGATTGACATAAAAATAATTTTAAAAAAAGTAAATGTGGGTTATTTCAACAAACTGGAACGTATGTATGATATTTGACAATGGCAGTACTCCGAAAAATGTCCTTTCTTCCTCTGCCAGATCCCTCTACTGTGTTCTTTGTTTAAGTATTGATTTAACTGGAAATGCTTACAGGCATGGTTCTGTTTTTAATGTTTGGTTTGTTGGGGGGTTTTTTAAGTATAAACTTGTCCTTTCTAAAGTAGTATTGGCTTTATTCTTATTTCTATATCCAGTGGTCAAAGGTTGAATTGCTACTGTAGCCTGATATAGATAGCGTGGTGCTCCCTTGTAAGTGTTGTTTGAGGAGCTGTGAGCTTGCTGCCAATGCCTACAATAGCGTGGGAAGTGCTGTCTTTCTTTTCTCATTTTTAGGGCTTTGAAACAAAAAGGCATTGGGTCAGAAACAAGGGAGCATTTTAAGCATGTTTGCAAAATGGAAAGAAATCTTTGATAAAAATTCTTGTTCTAAGTATTTGTCTTATTTTTAAAAGGTGGTTAAGGTGGTTGTTTCAATGAATTTGAGAAGAACTAATGGTTTTTTTGTAAAGTTGCATTTGACTTGTAAAAATGCAGACCCCCAGGTTCTTAAATGGGAGGTTTGTCTGGTTTTTAATTACTATTTCCTAAAGATATTTCCTCTTCTTTCTTTGGTTTATTTTTTGCACATAGAACCAATTTACAATTTCTCGTGCAAATATGTTTCCTTATTTCATTGGAATAAATACTTTGTGCATGAAGCTTAAGGACTGTATAACAAAGCTAAGAAACTGGTGGTAATATTTATGAAAATTAAAACTCAAGTTTGTTATTACTAAGAGAACAAAAACATCCTCTGCTTGAACTGAGTTTGTCCTAAAATTCTGAAGATGGTATCCCAGTCATTACAAATAAACTGTCCTATCAAAATTTAACAAAGCTGTAGATCAAATTTTCATTCTAAGTGTCCTTATAACACTTTCTGACATGGGAAGACCCATAAATGGTACATCAATGAAGAAAAGGCATTTGGACTTTATTTAGTAATAAAGAAAAGGGGTTGCACAGATTGAGATAAAAATTTTTAAAAATGTGCTGTGGCTGTCAGTTATCATATTTAGTTCCAAATACGGATTTTTAGAATACAATTTTACTAAGCTTGCATGCTTACCCCTCAGAAAACATTACCAAATCCTCTGTTATCAGGAACTTTTGAGAAGCATGAACATCAGATCCTAACCCATAGATAAAAAGGGTACTTAAGACTGTGCTATTTCATGTATATGCTTTTCTTCAAAAGCTTTTCAGTCGTTTGGTCCAGCATTTTTTACCAGGATTTTAGACAACCCTTGTGAACCCAGTGCATCCTGATGAAATAAGTGAATTCTGCACAAAACCCCGCTCACAACCCAGCTCAAAGTTATTAAGGAGTTTTGTGGATTTTTGTCTTAAAATTGAGTAGTCTTTTGGATTTTCAGACGTTATCAGCAGAGCAGCACCTAAAAAATGTCACTAAATTGAAGTTACTTCTGATAGCAAATGCTGTCAACTTCAATTTCAAATTTAGTGGCATAGGGCATTCTCTTCCAAGGTGTGACCTTATCTGCCTGGCACCGGGAAACTGAGAAACACATTGCTTTTATGGTGTGCTTCTGAAGCCAACTTCGCTAAAATGCTTGGCTTTCAAACCTTACAAAGAGCAACCAAAGCAGAAATTCTGCACTTAAAAGCTGGCAGACTTTTTTTTCATCCAATTAAGGGAAGGTCATAATTGCACTACGTGATTTGCTGAGTTGTTAGCATTTATTAAAGGCTTTATAGGCACGCTGCTGCCAGATTTCAGGTATAACCAAATGTCCCCTTGACTTCCCTGGAATGCTAATTGACTAGCAGCACAGCATGAATGGTGAAAGTATGTGCTTCATTTAACTAATCTTCAACTCAAAAGTAATCTCAAAAGGGTATTAGATCTTGTGTCATATGGAGCATTTTAGGACAAACTAGCCAACTGTATTTTCATTGTTTTGTGAATAGAATAAAAAGATCTGTTCAAATAAATCCAATATAAACAATAGGAGAATTTTACATAGGCTAAACCAGTACCGATGTAATAAAAAAGAAAAGGAAAATTATTTAGGCGAGTATTTGCCTCATGAAGATGGGAGTTATTTACTAGTAAATGCTCATCTGTTCTGTAAAAGCTAGAGGGCTTTTGATTTTATGTCAATATTTTTTATAATAAGGATCTAGTGTTGCCATAATGGGAACTATAAGTGCCCAACATGTTGTGTTTGTTGTAAAGACATGACTTTCAGTTGTGGGAGACAGCTCATTATGAAAGACAACTCATGATGTAAAGTCAAACTTTTCTTCAAGAATTGTGAGCAATGACTATTTGACCTATTTGTGGAAAGTGTACAAAGGGTATTTGTGCTACAGAGTGGGAAGGTTCCTAACAGGTCATTTTATTTCTGACGAATGTACAGCACTTCAGTCGATATTTGTGAGCAACACAGCCTTAACCCTGACACTTTTCCTTTGGCTTTATGACATGGGAATGTTCCCTAAGTTGTGTAGCCTATGGCAGCAGCCCCTGATAGAAATCTCTACCAGTTGATATGCTGCAGCTTTCCAGTTCTAGGAGTGTTTCCAGTTCTTTTTTTCATGTGGTTTTTTTTTTTGTTTTTTTTTTTTTTTACATTCCATCTTAGTAAGTCAATATAAGTTTTGTGTATATGTAAGCTGTGTGCACTCTCGACACTCATAATGAAATATTCTTCTCACTTGTTTTGTTGTTGTCGATGATGTTTTTGTGGGGGTTTTTTTGTTTGTTTGTTTGTTTTTTTAATCAATCCCTATGAGGCTAAATACAAACTTTTTCTCCTTAAGGTCAAGGATGAAAGATGCACATCAAAGTGTTTGTGTGTGTGTGCGTGTGTGTGTGTGTGTGTGTGTGTGTAGTTTTAGCTTCCTGTGTGCCATGGTATTCATAATGCTTTAGCTGACAAAAAAAATTACTCTGTCTTGAAAATGTAGGAAAACTGGAGTCAAATGTGTACCTTTACCACGCACAAAAATTTCAAATAATAAAAATAAAGCTTGTTTCCTCTGTTATTTTCATGGTTGAGGATTTATTTTTTGTATGCCTCACTATCCCTAAAAGTAACCTCATAATGCAGGAAGACAGGTAATTTTTTCCAGATTTCTTCCCTGACACCACAGGTCACCAGCCAAGGAAAGTGTGATTTTTTTTTCATGGGTGTTAAACTTTTATGTGGACACAGAGGAAAGAGGGACTTGAGTTGTTCTTGGGAAGAAGGTGCAGTGTTGGACTTCCTTGTTCCTCTCTTCCTTCTTCAGCCCAGGAATCAAAATCAGTGTGTTCATTGGTGGCAGTAAGATTAAGAGCTGTTTTTCTGCTTGAATCACAGAAGTATGTAGCGTATATAGCATACCTTTTAGCTGAGGTGTGCTATAATCTTTCAAGGGTCTGTTGCAGAAAACCAAATGAAATTATTGTGGAGAACAGAAAATTTGCCTTGGGAGTTCAGTCTGACTGTTCCTGCAAGAACAAATTTCCAGCTTGTATTAACTTTAATTTCACATAGTTCCTATGTCTTCTTGGTCACTGGTGAACTCTCCAAACCTGAATCATTTGAGAACTCAGTGTGTCTGGGAACTTGCTCACGAGTAGACAGAATCTTCAGATGCATCATTTGGATTGGATGCACCCTCAATGGAGGGGACTAGCAGACTCAGTGAAACCCCCAGTGATGAGTGTTTGATCGGTGGCAGAACAGTCAGAAATCAGACAGCTGACATACTGAGCAGCTGTCCTTTTTTTTGTGGATCTTTCCCCCAAGCCCTCTAGAGGAATACGTCTTTAATTCTCTCTTGCAAGTCATAGGGAGTGTCAGAGGCCATGTTTCAAGGCCTCATTTTTCTCCTAAAGGCAAACTTAGTACAACATAATGGATCAGTTTTGGTTTTCTGTCAGTCTCCAGATGAATACACGTTCAGCAAATAGACTCAATGCTGAATGTACTTGTCTATCTGACCTGAAGTTCAGATAATTACAGAAGGCTTTGTCTGCCAGCTAAAAGAACATCACATCTTGAAGCCAAGAAGTGTTGTTTTGACATTCAGAGTTGCAGAGCAATTGTTCCTTCCCATGTAAAAAAAGATCCCAAAGAATAGAAGCAATAGCACAGGATATCCTATAACTGCTGGGCTTAGTAGGTAAGACACTTGTTACATTCCCAATCTTTTCTTATTGATAGGCTAGAAATGCTTTCTGTCCCCTGGATTATTAGAGCAGAGGCTCTTCACCACTGAGCAAAATCAGAGACAGGCTGAACACTAATACTGAGGAACACTGCTGTTGACCAGAAAAAATATGCCGCAAATGGCCAACTTCCTCTTTGACCTTCTTGTGGTAGTTATTTAAATACCTAAATGAGGGAGCAGAATCTTTTAGGAGTTCTGTAAATAGGACTAGAGAACCGAGTCTCACCAATGAGAAACAATGTCAGGGAGAATAGGGTCAAAGTAGCTAAAGGAGCAGGTACCTGGGGCAGCCACCCTTAGCAGGGCTCTCTCCCTTTAGAGTGGTGCCCCTGAATGGCATTAAAACCCATGCTGTGGGAGGCAGCCACAGGACTCAGAAGGCTTACTCTTACTCTCCTAGAAATAAACTGATCTGCTGTTTGGAAGGAGTGAGAAGGAGGTGTCTTTACAAACAAACTGGGGGCCTGATGGTAGTTAAGGCCAGATACAGCAAGGTGAAAGAAGCAGGGGGGGAAACCATAAATTCCATAGGAATGCCACTAATTGACACAGACTGTTACTCAAGACTGCTGAATTTCTGGATTTAGACAAAAATAAAAAAGACACAAAGAAAAACGGGAGGGGGGGCTTTTATATATTAGAAGGGGTCTTAGGTGTTTCTTAGGTGTTTAGGAAGTCTGTACCTCTCAAGTACCTCAGCCAATGGGGAAAGAGAGAGGGAAATGTGGCTGGGAAATTAGGATAAAAAGGAGGCTGTGTCCCCTAAAAATTTGAGAGACCTCAGGGAAAATACCCCATGGCCTCTCCCTTTATTTGAATAAACTTTCAGGACTCCTATGTTTTCTTTTTCAACGTAAACCTCTGGTGTTTGTGGATTCACTTTCCTGACATATTCAACTTGATCTATTCCTTTCTGAAAAAATAGCTCATGTAAGTAAGACTGTGCTATGGCACATACATATGAATGGAACAAGATTAAACTAGGACAGTTTTCATTCTCTACTGGCTAAGCCTTCTGCCATTGTCACTTTATTGTCCTTTTAAAACAGAATTTCTGACTGTAATTCAGCTACAGTCAATTGTAAGAGCAAAATTATGGAGAGTACAAATTTCAGCTCATCATCATTTCAAGCATAATTACACTGACAAAGCACTGTATCTTCTCTAACTCAGGAAGAGTGGAATACTATTTCGACCGGTACATAAAAGTCTGTCAGACTTCTAGGATAAAAAATGTAGCCCAAATTGTTAAAGCTTAAGAAAATCACAGGAAAATGAGAACAGTCTTTTAACAGAAAGACACAGTTATGAGTTTCCCTTCCACTGTATTTCCATCCATTGTCTTTTTAGAATCATAGCAGAAGACTAACAGTTTTGTGAAATACCATATTTAGACATTCTGAAGCCCATTAAAAATGCCTAGGCCCTTACCTATTTTAGGAGTAATTTATTCCACTTCATGCAATAATGGAAAACCATCCCTCAAATGGCAAAGCATGAGATACACCTTGTGTTCCCTTTTTGTTTGGGACATCTTTCACCCCATGATCTTTCAACTAATTAGTTTTGATCTGGTGCTGCAAAATGTAGGAGGTGTTAGGGAACCTCCTGTTACAGAGCAAATTGACCCGGTGATGTGGCCGTTGAGAGGAAAGCTAATGTCTTTACAAACAAACAATTTAATGGGTGAAGGTGTGGGTGTTAGCATCTTTGAAATGGGTCTTTATGTCTCTACTGACTTTGGGCAGCACGTGTGTTGCAGAGCCCAGACAGCTTGGCTCTTTAAACAAACAAATGGGTCTGCACAATCCGGAGTTAATCAGCTTTGGGGTAAAATAGTAGGTTCAAGGGGGGGTGTACGTGGTAGGCGGTTTGGGAAGGCTGTACCTTCCTATTACCTCAGCCAATGGGGAAAGGAAGGGGGCAACTTGCGGCTGGGAGTTTAGGAGAAAAGGAGGCTGCGCCCTCGGAAACCTCGAGAGAGACAAGCACATGGATGCTCCAGTGGACTTTCTCCCTTTACTTGAATAAAGTTGCAGGACTCCTCTGTCTCCTTTTTGGACATAGACCTCTGGTGTTTGTGGATTTTCCTGACACTGTGAAAGGGCTTTCAGGGCTGCCAGGGCACTTGGGCAGCGGGGAGAGAAAACCTGCTGAGCCACCTGTCCCACCATCACTCAGGAGCATAGCCTAATGTTTCAGAGGTGGATGTGATGGCTAAATGCTGTGATAACGTTCAACCTCTGAAACAAGGAATGCCTTCCAACTGTGGTTCCAGGTGTGTGCTCCAGCCCTGTGCTGGCTCTGTCTGGGGGTGACCCCTGGGTGTTTGCTGCCAGTCTATCTTCACCAGTTGGGCAGGTGGGAGCGCTGCTGCCTCACGAGTACTGAACAGAAGACGCGAGGTACGTGTCCCAAGCCCGTTTCAGAGTGTCCCTCTGAAAACCCTTCCTCCCTCTCCTCCTTCTCTATTGCAGGCAGCATGTCCAGCTCTGACACCCACCCTGCCACTCACACGAGTCGCTCGGAGAAAAATCTATGCTGCAATGAGGACTTTGCAAATGCTGCATTTACTTGGCAGCAGTAAAAAAAAAAAAAAAAAAAATCAGCGGAGCTCGGTTTTGTTTCAGGCTGTGAATGAGCAGGAAGGGGCCCAGACCATGGGATTGCAGTGGTGAGGATGACAGGAGGAAAAGAACTGTCACAGAGAGCGTGGGGATGTAGTTGCTTTGAGGGCTGGCCAAAGGAAATGGAAGGCAGGGAGGCAGAATATGAGCCTTCAACAGCAGATGAGGGGGTGCACCAACAGATTTCATCCTGAGTTAGCAAGTTTAAAATGTGATGCACATGAGGAAGAACAAAAAGCTTTGTATTGAAAATGTCTTTTCTAATTTGCATTTCATTTTCAGTAATACACGGGTGTGCACAATGAGGACTGGGATCATGGGCTGTATGGAACAGAACCTCAGGTGTCAAGGAAGGGGTCACCTTGCCAAAAGCATAAAAAATCTTCACAGGAACTGCCTGAACAGCTTGTGCATTTTCATTTGCTTCAATTTAAACTCTTGATTTAGTATGGCAGATATGAAGCCACTGCTGTTGCAAAGCGATTTCCCAGAACTTGCTGCAGCTGCAGGAAAGTGATTTACAACGCAAATAATAATTAAAACAAGCTGTCAGTAATTAAAGTCGCTAGAGCAGTCATCACAATGAACAACTGTTTCAAGCAACACCAGATGTGGCCAGGCCCTTCCCTTCCACGGGCAGCGAGGGCTTTATTTTTCCACGTCCCGTGGCTCCTGTGACAGGCCAGTCGTACAATAAGGGTTGTGTTAGACCGCGGTTAACGTGCTCTTTTTGTGCCCTCAGTTTTATTCTACGGCACACCCCCCCGGTAAAAAAACCACAAAAACTCAACAACAACAACACCAAAACCAAACGGACGGACATAAACAAACAAGCAAAAGCCACTCGCAGGTCGGCGCT